>KZ108076.1:0-267671 GCA_002116305.1 Penicillium italicum | reverse complement strand
AAAAAAAAAAAAAAAACAAGCCAACGCCAGAGAATAAAAAAAAGGAAACCGGCTAGGGCCCGGGGAGGAAAGGAAAAAAAAAAAAAAATCAAAGTCATACAATGCGTCTGGAGCCGATGCTTAGTACAACGTAGGGCAAGCCCAGGTAGGCCATCAGGAGACTGGCTGCACAGCTGCAGGTTGATCCTGGCCATCGATAGCTCGAGGTACCTGCACCCCGCTGCGACGCAACTCATCCAGTTTAGCCATGGCAGGCCCCGTGCAGATGCGACCGGTCTGCATCAGCGTGCGGAGACGTTTCCGGCGGGCCTCGCCGCTGCGCTCTTCGCCGCGAGCCACGCCCTCGTCCACCCAGTCCACGGCGTGGACCTTGAAGCTCATGCCATCGTGGCGACCGTCCCATTTACGGGATTTCAGCCCGAACATGAGAGTGCTGTCATACTGGGCCACGCGGGGAAGAACTAGCAGGGTGATGTGCAAGTCCTTGTCAGTTGGGGGTATCGGTGGTAGGCGTGGGCCCTTGGTCGGGGAGACGCCATCAGTAGTGGCTTCGGGTGGCGGTGCATGTTGGTAGGTATCTTTGATTTCGAGATCGAGCATCGACTCGTCCACGTCGTCACCCCACGCACCGCGAATGAAGCCGGAGTGGATGGCAGCGGCGACAGGGTCTGAATCATCTGTATACACACCGGTGCCCCAGAGGGCGCGCCGGGCGCAAATCTCCTCTCGATGAGATTGATTGATTCGGAAACGGGGGACTCGGACGGTAAATGTGCAATTCTCTCGCTGTTCGAAGCGGGGAAGGGGTTGGGGGGTTGTGGTATATCCAAACTTGGAGCTATCCAAAGAGGACTTGGCAGTGGGGGTACTGATGCGAGGCGTGTAGAGCGTTGAGCCAAGATGGTGGCGAGGAAGATGGGCCACACTTGAAAGCAATGGCTCCAGGTTCACGGTAGTACGAGGCTCGCGGATAGGAGATGCAGCCGGAATGGTGACTGGTCGGGGAGCATGCTGATGACGGTGATGGTGACGTTGGTGATGATGGTGTGCGGCAGGAGACTCCGCTGGGGATGTTCGATGGAAGAAGCTGGGACGTTGCAGGGAGCTCAGGGTAGCCGCCTCTTCGTCTGCCGTGTGATGATGGCGGTGGTGGCTAGAGGAGTGTTAGCATATAGATTATATGAAGAGTATCTGCATTGGTAGAACATACTGATGGTGATGGTGGTGAGAATGCCGAGAGCGACGGGCGTTACGTGCTGATAGTAAGCCTCGGGCGTCATTGGCCTCAATTTCCATCTGCTCCTCGTCGCGCGACTTTTTTGACCGTCTGCCGGCTGCAGAGGATGGTCGGGCAAGCTTGGACGCTTCGTCCATCCCTTCCCCATTCATCGAGCGACCTGTGAGGCTATCGCGCTTGAAAGGACTAGTGCCCAATGGGGTTGATGGTCCGCTGCCACCAGTAGCCGCAGTGACACCGCCAACCCCGCTACCGATGCCGGAGAACACTCGCCCCAGTTCATTTTTGATGGCCGGTTCTCCAGCGGGACCAATGTATGGAGCCTGAGCGCCTTGTACAGCTTGAGGAAGGGGCGATGCCCGGCCACCGCGTTTCCCATCAACACCAACGGCTAGTAGACTGCGATGATGGAGCAGCTCATCGCTTCCTTTGCGTCGGCTCTCATCAGCTAGGGCTGATAGACCCGATGATGCAGTAGCTGTCGATGCGGTGATGGTCGGGGTTGATCCTATCCGGGGAGGCTGCGCTTGATGTCTGAGATATGGATCATGTGGCGGCGGAGGAGTGGGTTGATTGTTTCGAGACTGAAGAGAGATCTGAGGCTGTCTATTCCCACCCGGTTGCGACCCAAGTGATTTAGTGTAGCTCTGAATGGCCCCAAACCCGAAACCAGACCCGTGCTCGGGTGCAGGGAAGCGCTTGCTTTCCGGCGATGCAGGGCGAGAGCGACCGTTGTCCCACGTAGAGCCGCTCTGGTGACGATCAAGCGGCTCGCGTTCACCGTAGTGGGAGCCATACCGATATGATCCAGGCTGGCTAAACTTGGCATCTGATCCATGGGTTGGAGCTCGTTCTCGCTCCCGCTGTGCAGTATCCTCCGAGCGCCGCTCGCCAAATATGTTTGCAACCCGACCATGCTGTGGATCATGACCTCCGTACGACCCAGATGCAGGCCGAGGGCCGGACTCGAAGGGGCGGTCCGCGACCCCTCCGGGCTGGGAGATCGGACTGTAGCCGGGGGGTCGTGTGGGTGCGTCTGCATGGGGCGGCTGACTGCTGGGCCGAGTGATGGGACCGTTGAGACTCATGCGACGAGGTTCGGTGTACGGTTGTTCTGCCGAGGAGATTCGAGGCGAAGGGTGCGTCGAGTGCGGCTTCTCGGGATACTGTGAGAGCGACGAGCGCGTCAAGCCCCCGAATACCGACTGCTCTGCTCCCAGACTCGATCCTCCACCGGACCCAGATCGGTATGTACGGGCGCCTTGAGGCTTTGAAAATGGCTTCTCCGGTGTTTGTGAACGACGGAAGAAAGAGTTCTCGAGTGGTGACGGTCTTGCCGGGGCAGTGGGTGGGGACATGGCGGCAGAGGTTGATGATGGGGGTGCATTACCGAATATCGATGATGCAGGTGGTCGCGAAAAGAACGGCGCAGATTCTCGTGCAGGTTCTCGCGCAGCCCGATCTGGGTCCGACCCTAACATAGCGGAAATCGACATGCTACTACCTGGTCGGTATGCCTGGCCGCTAGGTACATCGCGCGACATTAAAGATCCCCCAGGCGCATGGGTTGGTTGGGCTCGCGAGGAATATGTGCGTGGAGGGGATGGGGGTGGCATTTGGCGATTTCCAAACGCGGTTGGTGCGGACTGTTCGTTACCTATCAGACGGTTCAAGTCAGCAAGTGATTGTTGATACAGCGAGGGGGGGGTTTCAGGACGACCGCGCAAGTCCCGATCGGATGAGCGACAAAATCCAGGTGTCGCGACCAGGACGGTTGCACGGGGCTCTCGGGCCCAAGTCGGGTGCTCACCAGAAAATCCAGGACTCCCACTGCTGCCCTGCGAAGTACGACGCGCTGATTCCTGTTGTGATGGGGTATGATTCATAACGGAAGCACCTAAGAGCCCTGTGAACGAGTGAGCAACAGTTCAAAAGGGAAAGCAAGGGCCAGATCGAGGAGAACCCGTGACTCCGGAAGCTCCCACGCTAGTCCCAAAAGGGCAGGGGCTCCTCTGGACACGCTAGACCCGACCTGGACTAGCGCTCCCGAGCTGTCGTCCAGTCGATCTGCGCCACCGGGGAAAATACATCAGGGGCAGTGTGTTGGGGCAAGAGAAGAAGGGGGAAAGTGTTGGATAGGATTTGATAGGTCGCATGGCTTTAACCATCTGATTCTGATGGCTATAAAGCCCCATTTCTTGGGTTCGCGCATACTCGGAAAAGGGGACTGCAACAAGCTGATAAGGTGGAGGCCAACCACGGCACAAGTCCGATCCTTGGAATCCTCAATCTGGGGCATCGGAACCCTCTGGGCAGAGGGAAAACAAGCACACAAACAAGAGAGATTGCCTACCTTCACGATATCGAACAGCCTGAGGTTGTGAATTATTCCTGCGATGTGTTTGTTCCTGATTCTTCGTCTCGAGACTCCCATGTCGACGGTGTGCTAGTGTTGGACCATTCCTAGGAAAGTATGCGCTGGATGTATTTGCACGAGAAGTATTCGATGTCCGTGAACCGGTTGAATGGTAGAGCTGCGAAGGAGAAGGCGTGGCGTTTGAGGAGGTAGAAGGGTATAGGCGAGGCTTGTCAGTCTCTTGACGAGACTCGGTAAAAGGCGCAGCGAAGTGTGGATCGCGAGGTTCTTGCGAGGCCCCCAAAGGCGAGGGCCGTGGCGGGTATGAGTGTTGTAGTCGTCGGTAGTCCATGTCCAAAACTGTCTTTGGCAGCAACTAAGGTAAGATAGAGGTAGGAGGAAAAGGATAAGGAAACAGAATAGCGGTGGAACAGTGAAATGCAGAAGAGAAGAGAAAACGGAAATGGGCCAGAGCTGCAGGATCGGCGGTTGATCGCGCGACCCGGATGATAGTACAATGGGAACGTGCAGAAATAGGGCGTTTAGGCGGAAATGTGTGGAAATGTGTCAATCAATTTGCAAAGATCCCACTTTTAGCGAAATTTCTTCCCAAAGTTGGGGGGAAACGGAGAAAAAACGGTGAAGCGATGACGGTGTCTTTAGCGTGGGCCTCGGAGCCACCTTTTTTTTCTTGCATGCGGGGATTGTGTACTCTGTGGATACATTGGACATGCATAGATCAAGAATAATAAAAAAGATTAATAAACAAATATAACTACAAGAGTTATATTCCATCAATTTACCTTTTTAAATTCAAGTTTCATGCCCAACCCACATGCCTATTCTTTAAATCCTGGAGTGTTTATCTTGTAATACCTGTTCCTTGTGTACCGGGATGTGTGCTAGGCCTATTGGGAAACTTGCATATGCAGGAAATATGCTAGGATGACCTTGTTTGGGCATGAAAGGTAGAAGAAATACCCTGTTCTACTAGGCTTTGGGTCTTCATGATGTGTTTAACCTCTAACCTTTTCTATCCGAGGCGCTTATTCAAACACACATCTTTTCACATATCGAGGTACCAAATGCAAATATAATACACAAAAAAAGAACCAATCAGAGACGCTCAAAGGTCATAAAAGACACATTATTCAACACTTGACCGTGGAACCTCATCTTTACTTCAATTGCAGTCGGAATTTCCACCTCAACCCACTCTTGGCCATGCGGGTAGCTGGTAAGGGATCTACCACTAGTAAAGATGAAGAAGTTACATAGGAAAGCACCCACAAACCTATCACTTGGAGATTCATGAAAAGAGAGTTCGGGTAACCGAGAGCAAGAAGCGTAAGCCGAGGATCAAACCTTGGAAGTTGAATACCGCTTCAGTTTAGTAGGCAAAGCACATGCTTAGACAAGTAATGACCAAGCTAATAACCAGCGAGTTCATCCCAGCACCAGGTGGAGCATTTTGGTCAACATTGAGAAGGTCATGAAGCTTCGGCAATGCGATCCAGCATATCACCACGAGCTAGAATGGTTGGCGATCAAAAACGTCGTACCGATAAACTGGTTGAGGAACGATGTGGTAGAACCAACCTACATCTCACGCGAACTTCTCAATACCCACATTCTCAATTGGGATTTTCATGAGAGAGATATAATTCGCATCGCTGACAGCTCGGTTCCGGGCTGGCAAAGGTAGCTGAGGATAGGGCTAGAAGATCTGTTGAATGATTTTTTTCAGGTGCTTGCTTCGACTCACTATTCCCATCCATAATGATCGACTTCAAAGGTTATAACCGTACGATTGGGCAAAGTTGGTATATGGAAGGTGTTCCTAAACCTCCCGATCAACGAGTCGTTCACCCGATGCTATTCAACAGTTCCTATTCTGGTCCATGCGAACTCCTGCTGCTACATTTCATGCGTGTCGTGCGTTGTTTTTGTTTGTCTTTTCGAATCGGGCCAATTGACGTGTTCGATTGGCATGCAGCCATGGATTTCAGGTGTCCAACTCTCGGGATTCTTGCCTTTCCTGGGGATTATCTTTTCTGATCTCGACTAGATCTTACGGGAGATCTATGAAGGAGGGTTCCGTTTGCATTCATATCAGTTCGATTGTCATGCTTTATTTGAAGGGTTGCTGTGGTAGCCTGTCCGAAATGAGATAATCAGATATAGATCGCACAGATATTCTAATCGATATCACGCGCTTACGCGAGGCTGCAGGCTGAGAAAATTTTTAATGTGGACCTCCTTATCAACCTCCTTGCTGTGAATGGGAAGTTGCAGATGTGTATTAAAACTACAAACTCAATCCTGGAAACCGACGATATCATTCACATCATTGAAAGAAACCCAAATTGGGTATCACAGAAATCAACAACACTCATACTATACACACCGATGATAGACGTCGAATGCCATCCTTTATGAAGTCACTTGTTGTAAAGCGCCCTTCCAGTACATCAGATCAGAAGACGTTAGCATAATAATGATTGTTACATTCACTTTCAGCGAGTGCTTCCTCCCCAGTAACCACGATAGTCTCAGAGCGCTGAACAACATTTCGTCAATTACAATGGGACAGATACCTCTTCTGCCGGAGAGTATCGAGTTATTCTACGAGATGCTGGTACTGTTGGTGAAGCGACGTCTTGGCATCAAGCATCAAAAGGAAAGTCCCAGCCAGGCCAGCACCAACGCTACTTGGCATTTTGAGGTTAAGCGACGGTTGGGCGGCAGCATCATTCTCAGCATCAAGTTTCGCTGAAAGATAGTCAAGACCGAGTCGTTGCAGGAGTTCCTCGGGCTCGGTCTCCGCAACTGCGTTTCCAATCTGCAACTTCCCGTTGTGCATCCAGACCGCCATTCGGAGGCCATTGAATTCATCGTTACGAGTCGAGTTAAGGGCATGTGGTCGCGTGTCTAGTGTAGAGGATGTGCACGCACCACTCCGGGGATGAATGTGGGAGTGTGGTATGGGTTTATGAGGTGGGAGCATCCGTTTGATATTGATTGTGAGCAAATGGAGACATTGGAATGCGGCTCTGGCGAAAGAATGTTGCCAGGTGGGTGTATTGGGGAGACTCCAAAGTTGCAGACGTTGCGGCAATACTCACAGGTATCCGAGGATAAGGCATCCGGCGCGGAAGAGAATCGCCCTTCGCTTTCCGATCGATTCGTAGTATTCATCGAGATATATCGACAAGCCTGGAATGCACTCTGTCGGATATGATCGTAGGGAGTTGTCATGGAGAAGCCATGGATCGTATTCAAATCGGGTGTTGGAATCAAGATCTAGAGACTAATTTGAAGACTCCACGGTTGTAGTTTGCTCGTCAGATGAACCAATAGCTTCCATAGCGAGCTTTAATGGCAAAAGCTCGCAGATGCGATCTAGGTCATATAAGGGGGGTTGCAGAGTGCCAAGTGCTCAGAAGCCACACGTGCGAGCGAGGTCTCGTGCTAAACTCGCATAACTTTCGACTCAAGAAACTCAGAATATATTAAGGGTTAAGTATCCATTCGCACAGAATAAATGTGCAATACATCGTGGTTATAACTAACAACACATGTAGTTTCACACATGGTTGATTATTCGACGAAATACCTTGACCAGGGCATGCAGAACAAACATAACATACGAAACAAACTGAAACATCTGCAGATGCCCCCCTTCTTCTTCCTTCTCTTAGGACAACCTACACCGAGGTTCTAGTCCAGCACATCAAAGATCAAGACCTCGGTGTAAGTCGTTCGGTACTCGGCAGGGTTTTAAAAACCCGGCACGGTCGATGTCGATTGGATGCAAGAAGGCTGACATCTGTTTCTTTCCACTTGAAACGTCCGGGCGCAGGATAATCTTTTCATCATGAAGCTGTGATATCGCGTTCAACAGTGTCACACCGACACAGATCTCACGCTTCCAAGATCGACACTTCTCCGAATCTCGGGAATGTCGGGCATCTGGAAGGAACCACTACCGGAAGACCCACTATGAACGATTGCCACGTGGCAGAGATGATATTTCTTCAATTTATCATGTCCAGAATGTGATATATGCAAGTTGCTCCAAGTCCGCACCTGAGTCGACATCGGTCTATCTGATGATTGGCGGAAGGGGGCCGAGAAATTTGGAGACTATGGTATACAGTTTTGCAAGAGCTATGCTTGAAACCATATTCCGACTCGGGAAAGGGTTGAGCGTGAAGCCCTTAACCATTTACGCCCCCCCTCTTAGCTTTCAGATCATCTATAGGTATGATTGTTTCACTACACAGGTGCCGTATATGTAACCCTCGTGCCAATCCTACTGATACTTGGAAATCATGCTGCTCCGATTCTCCAGAAATTTGAACACTAGCCCCCTTGCTAGTTGCCAATTACTTGGCTCTACAACCGGGGACGAACATTCTCGCATCAAGGCCGACGTGCTGAGAAGGAGAAGTGCGACCAAGAAAAGTTCATAGGAAAGACTGGGGAGAAACCCTAGAGAAACAATACGTTAAACGAAACATCCAAGGTTGTCCGCCGGCCACCATAATATTAAGGACTCCGTGAGAGACAACGGTAAAGAAACCTCATGGGACTTATTCTTGGCGCATCTCAAAAGAGATGTGAAATATCCGCGCCTCAACCCGCTTGACCTTTCCGATGGTTCATTGTCAGTGATCGAACTTCGTCATGGGCCGTCGTGATAGGAGTACACACCGCATGCATTCCTAAGTGAATAAGAAGCATAATCTTGACTTCATGACGGGACTGATACCCCCTACCCTGGGGGTTTGCTAAATGATCTATCTCAATCGTCTCTTCCCGTCAATTGATATATATATACTATTTACCGAGCATTACAATATTGTTGAAAGAGTCAAACCGCAATCGCACTTTCCAAGGCGGCACAATCGAAAATATGAACGTCACATTGAGACTGATTCATAGATTCGACAGTAAGCCAGAGTCTATCTCTATTGAAAATGTCTGGTACGCAATGAAGGGCCTGCAACAAGTAGGGGCTGGATACTTGGAAGCTGGTTCAAATGATAATAAAATCTGCGAGATGGAAGTATTGAGATTTCAACCGCCAGCTGCTATATTCTTGCCATAACTCTATACCACTCTGATTTCCGCTATCTTACTATTGAAATAGGTTTGAATTGCTAGGCATGTTCCAAACAGCCTTGTCTACATCGCCTATTACAAAGAGGCCCGACAAACTCACCATCATTCGTAAGTTGACATCAACCACAGCTTTCAGGTGGAATAATCCCAACTCGCAAAAATAGTCAGCAGAGAAAGGCCTCTAATGATTCTTCCAAGATTGCTTTTTGAAGATGTGAATGTGAATATCAACGGTATGACTATTCGAAACTGTCACTATGAGTTCCTCACATTCCCAGTATTATTCCCATTCCAATAAGGAGATGCAGACCCAGTATTTAGATCCATCTCGGTAATTGAGATACCTTGATGTTCCATGGTTTCGTTGGTAATTGAATCGCCTTCCATCTTCCGCAGAGGCATAGATGTTTTTCATATGGTCATAGCTCTGACCGAAGCGTTGAAGGAGTGCTTTAGGAATAGAGGGATCGATCATTCTAAAGAGAAATCAAGGAACTGTGCGAATCTAGGGTTTATCCAAATGGGGTGAGATAAAATAGGTCGAGGGAAGGAAGTAAAAGAGTACAGGTCGATGAATAAACTTGCGCTTTAGCATTTTTTCCGTTTCATTACCGTTAATGCCCTAGTAGATACTTTATACAATACACTAAAATCACTAGTCCTGTGTATAAACTACAAGTTTAACCCAATTATTGCCTGTAAAATTCTTTGATGCCTGTTCATGGCTGAAAAGAGTGAGACGCAGGTACTTTGATAGAAGCTATTTCCAAAGAGAGTAGAAAAGAAAATTCCGATGCAAGACCTGACTACTTTGTAGAATGAATATATGGGGGGCACCTTTGGGGCACGCACCTGGCCCTGTGGGTCCTTATCTCTTATCAAACATGTGGGGTTCCAAGGGTTGGAAACAACGGTAGCCAATCAAGTCATAGGTCAAGTATATTAACCTTCAAGGCTGCCCGTGGTTGTACTATCTACGTTGAGTACCTAGGTATAATGTAGATGAAATAGACAACATTGTAGATGGATGGGAGTAACAAGGAGAGAAGAAGTAGGAAAGACTCTAACATCTAATCCCCAGTCATTGACATCTTAGCTCAAGGAGAAAGAGCACCTTCCATTGCCGTACCTAACGTTTTTTGAATTTTTGTCTCTCACTGTTCTGCTCTGCTGCTTGCACTTCCCTCCTCCGCCCCCCCGCCACCTTGTTTTCCTTTCTCTTCCCAGACTGTCCTGTTACTTTCTTCTTCGCCAATTGCCACCCCAACTACACACGGCTTGGATTAGCCCCCACAACACATCCACTGCGCTTTTTCAGCTTCTTACGTTTACTTCATTTGGCTGACCATTGGCAGACAAAATGATAGTTGGAGCCTGTTACTGGAGTGGCCACAGCTCTTACTGCTGTCCCTGCCGTGGCCGAGGACAGCCCGATGTGGATGAATCTTCATCAATCTCTTGCCTGGAGTGCGGACATCCACTCAGAAATCATTTCAGAATTGGACGTAAGTGATTTTCTTCTCTCTCTGTTTGTTTTATATTTAACGCTCTTTTAGCACAACCAAGTGACCCCAGTGCTAGCCAGGTCTTCATGCCAAGACACAAAACCGTCAAAAGGCTTGCCAATCGCATCCATGAGCAAAGAGTGGTCCTTGCTCGTGGGACCCCGTCGTCGGGAAAGACATTTCTCGCCCAATCTCTTCATACCTACCTCCGCGGACAGGGCGTCAAGTCAATTTACATCGGAAACTTTCCCCTCAGTTTAGAGGGTGGTCCCTCCGCGTTGCATTATCTACTACAGGCCTGTCACATGGAAGGTTTTGCAGCACTTGGACACAGCTTTCTGCGCGACAATTTTGTATTTCTCATCGACGACGCACACACAACATACAATAATTCCGAGTTGTGGTTGATACTGAATGCGATGAACCAAGATCGTCTGGCGAACGTACCAGGGGCCAGTTTCTGTTTGTTCAGTGCCTTCGGTACCCCCGATAGGGGTGTTATGCCACACAACATGGGGAGTGACTTGCTGGTATTCAATGAGCACCAACGTCTTGTCTTAGCTCAGCGGTTCGACGATGATATCTCAATATTCTACTCTGAAGAAGAGTTCGATCTCTACATGGAATTGCATTTCCAGGGTCGAGGTTCCGATTATGAGATTTGCGATATCCTGAAAAACACAATCCTTGGCTTAACTGGCGGCCAGCCCGCATTGATGGATGCATTCTTGTGTCTCTGCGACATGGTATGGGATCTTCAAGCTTTTCTATTATTTTCTGTCATATTAACATATTGCCAGATGTATGAGGGCTTCTACAAGGATGATGATCTTGACATAATCAGCTATGACGACAGCGAAATCATTCAATTATTTGGAGTTCGTGGCATCCTGGAAGGAACAATCGCGGCAATTGTAGACTTCGCAGGTCTTCCGCTTTCGCCCGAAACCTTTTTCCCTCCTGAGCAGGAGTTTGAAGTTCTTCGCCAAGCTCAGCACGCCCGCGGCCAGGGCCTATTGTTTGACCCGCAAAGTGAGGCTATGCTCTCTTGTCTCACGAAAGGTTGGCTGCACATGGAAGAGAACCGGGAAGGAGAATTCAGATGTGACTTTCCAACCATGTTTCACAACAGGTACGAGATATGTTATCTGCTCGATCTTTACATGCGTACTAATAATACACTAGGCTCGTGGAGTACCTTATGGGAGTCCAGGACCTCAGGTATCCTACTCCTCCTACACTGAACAGAGGGGAACTTGAGTTGATGTTGAACATGCGAAACATGACGATTTCCTAAAGCGAGTTTGGTTCTTGTGAGTGGTGAAACAGTGTTTTGGCGGAAATTGAACGCATCCTCAATATTCGGCATTTAAATGATCGTCAAACTACGTTCCTAAAGGGGTTGCTGAGTTTGTTTGGACGATGAACGCAAGTGCAACAGATAGCCAATGATGCTGTATCGTCGGTCGATGCCGATCTTTTATCATGCTACCATGTGTACAATGTAAAATTAGTTTGTGGAGATAATGTAATAGTTCAAATTGATTTAAATTTGGCCCAATGCCTACAGCTTTGGGGATTCATGTCGTTCATTGTACAGAATACGAGATTGTAACCTCCTCTTTGATCAGAATCTTCGAGTTGGACAACTCGGCATCATCTCTGCCACCCTTCCGTAAGAAGTTCAGAGGCCAACCAGGGAAGCTGGTTAATTGGACCTCATCCCCTTGAGGGCCATCTTCCTCATCTTCAGATGCCTGTTGTTTCGAACGACGGGTCTGAGAGCCCCCTGCATCATAATAGTCCTCCTGTTTCTTGGAACTCTTCTTGAACCCCAAAACAGCCCACCAGCGGCGGAACAAGGACGAAAAGGTTGGTAGACAGGCGCATACAATTCCGATGAACGGCTCAACGCAAGACCACATGAACACGGGAGCAATTGTCCATGATGGATCTTTGGATTGTGTATGTTTGTATAAGAAAACAACGCGAACGATTCCGACGATGCAGACGCTATAGTAATGTTTTTGATCAGCATCGTTTCTAACATCCCGGAGATCCTATCCACGGATGGAGAATCGACTTACAAACCACCGAGCAGCAAAATGCTAGTAACTGCAACGCGCTGGGACTTGGGCATTTGCAATTTCCAGATGACAGGAACCGGAACACATAAAATCATGACGTCAATGAGGACAGCAGCAATTCCGCTGACAAAGAAAAAATTAGGGACATCTATACATGTCCCTTTAGCTGTGGGATCGATGTATTGATCCCAGAAATAGGATGTAGGGCGACAGGCGGCCGCAATGGTGGTAATGACAGCGACGAAGTAGGCTATGATGATGGATATAGCGAAATATAATGACCAGCGAAGGTTAAAGATACGATGATAGAAAATAACGATTGAGGTTTTGGTCAGAGTGACCGTTGTGGAGTAGATGAAAACGTGTGCGAAAAGGAGCTTCCAAAGAGAGACGAAGTCGGAATCCGTGAGGGCTTGTTGATGCCATCCATTTTTGAATTTGATACCTTTGGAGAGAAGGAATGAGTCAGAAAGGTTGAGAGGCTGGATCCTTGGGTTTACTCACTGATAATCACGCATATACCCGTACCGTAGGCGAACAACTAGAAGATAGGGTCAGCCATCAGACCAAGGGCTACTTAGGATGTAATGATTCGAACTGTATGCACTCACCAAAGCAGCAAAAACCAAAAAGTCATCCAGTCCGAAAGTGGTTTTCGATGTCTTTGCACGTGTATATATGCGCAGCAGAACTGCTAGGGTTCCAATAATCATCACCGTAATGACTGCACTCAGCATCTGGGTTTGCTGGTTCTCGGCCAGGTCAATGCCTGGAGGCACAGGCCCGAAATCCCCAGTGGCTTCCATGGACACAAACAAACCATATGAACTGTGGATTGTTGATCTCCGGGGATTCCAGGGGATTATCTATGGAGATTGGAGGTAGAATTTTCTCTTAAAATATCAAAATTATCCGAACTGTTTAAAAAAATAATATCCCCAAAATATCAATTTCTAGATCCATATCGGGCTAGTCCGACAGATGTCAGGGAGAAATGGTTCCAAGGTTGATTGTGGGGCAGGTCTCCCGTCGCGATAAATCCCGAGATCAATTGGGCTCTCCATATTGAATTCTCGGTTACCGTGCAGTTTGTTGCAGAAGATGGAACTTTCAAGGGTCCCGAGGTCACATTGTAAGGACTAAGTGACATGGTTAAGATACAAACTCAAAAGCGTCAGATCGAGGCACGGATGTGGGAAGGTTTCAAAGGTGTTCTGTGCGCAGTTTAACCCCCGATGCACATCGAAGTGCAGACTTTTCACCCAATCAAAAATAAATGAAAAATAATTCAAAATCAATAATAGTCGATCCATGGATTTCTGGCAGTCCAGAGCGGGGGCCCAAATTCATCGGCATAGAGCCAGGTGGATCTCATTTAACCACTTTGCCGGACTTTCAGGCACTTGACAGGTGAGATTAAGTAAAATCCAAAGCTAATGACATAGTACTTTCCTCTTTGGGTTTGTTTGAACCCTTTTCAGGCACAGTTTCTCCCAGTTTTTCCCTTTTTGGAAATGACAGGGATCCATTTTGTGGGGATAGCCGCACGTTCCTGAGTCTAGATCCTTGGAACTTGCTGTCAATAGAGGATGTTGGCGGAAGATCGTACGTTTCTTATTTTTGAAATTACAAAAATAAACCAAAGTCAGCAAAGTCAGCAAAGTCAGCAACCTTGGAAACGATAGATCCAAAATCTCATGGAGCACTCGGTTGTTCTATTTTATTCTATCTGAATGAGTCAAGCCAAGCATGTCACTTGGAATTTACCCTGAAAAAGATTAAACGGTGTAAATTTCCATTTTAGCTCTGGTATTTACCCCTAGATCTCACCCTCACTACGGAGTACTCCGTACTTTCCATGGATGTTGCAGGATCAACCATCCTTAGAGCCTCATGGCGATTCCAGGATCCTTCGGCGATGCCTCGGCGGTGGAGTGCCATAGGTGGATCTCCGGCACATCGTACGTTCGATCTAGAAGAACAGTTTGCTCGGCGATAATCTCGGGACACGAACGAATGGCCTTTCCGCGCGGGGGTTCTGGCCTCTGACATGGCACCACCGGCCTCGCCATGTGGGATTACAACACTGAATTATGTACAATGACGTCCGATGTTCACATCCGCTATGATAACTATAATTCTAATCGTTAAGTACTTGCTACATGAGTCGAGTACTGGGGTATCGTCAGAAGATTATGTCTCTTTTACCTTAAATCATTGCTTTAACCAGCAAATTGATCAATTCGCTAGCTTCTAATTTCCCCTTTCATCGGTGCTCCACCCAGAGCGTCCGGGTAAGCTCGGGGGATATTTTAACGAGGCGGATTTTTCTCCTTTTCCTAGAAATCAGTTCCATCTAGGCCAAGTCACTAACGTCGTAGATTGTAAAATGAAAGCTCTGGCAATTTTCGAAGCGGGGGAAGCCGTGCTTACCCGCGAGGACTGAGACTTCCAAGTGGAGACAGAAGACCGATAGTTCCCGGTCAGTTCAAGAAGTAGGAACCCGTTCTCTGTGATCTACCGATAGATCCGGGGTCAAAATGGTCCGATTTTCCGATTGCAAATGGAAGTTTTCCATTTATAGTAGGTAAGCGCGTGTGTCCGAATTTAACATCTTCCTTCTCTATCTGTGTCAGAGTACTGAAGTTAACAAGTTCAATTTGACAGAGGGTTTGGTGTCTGCAACTATTGCTTATTATGAACAGGAAGACAAAGAAGAAGACAGACTTGCAATTAAATGAAGATTCGATGACTCAGTAAGGAATTGCTTGCTTACGTAGGCAGTTATCAGACAGCCCTGGAGGGCTGTGGATTTATATTTATCCCTCTGAGACCTTTGCTTCTTTTTCAAGAAGTTATATAGAAGGCTACATGGTAGCAGTGGTCTTCATACAGATATATATATATATATATATAAATGAATACGAAGGCATCAGTCATCCAGGTTAGTTCTTGTATACCCATGACTCAGAATGTTAGGGTTAAACTGGGTCTACAGTTGATATAAGCCAAGGGCAATCGACTTCCTTTTCAAGGATAACTGCGATCCATGGCTCTTTTATGGAGTAGAACTTTTCGAATAAATCCTTGATGAGAAATCTCACTTTGACCATCGACGTCTTTCACTCTTTTACACACCATCTTCACACATCACGAGAAACATAATGCCATAGACTGGACATTAGCAACATTGACCATTATCAAGCAATTCAATCCAACTGTTCATTTCTCCTCTCAGGCTGATCGAACCCGACAGTTCATCCATGATCTAACGCTTCTAGCTACGGATAGAGCAGGGGGAATTGGGAATACACCGATTAATGCCATGTCTCTCTCTCAACTTGGATAAATGCGAATCATAAAAAGCCTCCAATGCATCCATCTGTGCATCGCACTCATTATTTTCGCCTCTCTCGTATCCAAAACCACATAAATAGTCTAGACTACCCGGTAGACAGTCCGTGAGCATGGCCTTTTCCTCCTTCTCGCCTAGACCTGTTCTCCCCTTTGGGGACGTCTAGCAAAGTTTGAATTCCATACTCAATCGTTTCAGCGCCACAAAATCCTTTAGCGATCCGTTGTTCTTCCAAAGCATTCGAAGAAATATACGAGTCAATTTTTCCTCGGATGAATCAAGTGGACCTCCGTCCTCGTCTAGTGCTTCTAGATTGTCTTTCATCGATTGAAACCGAGCTTCCCCATCCATAGTTAACAGTGCTGTACATCCTCTATTGTGCTCCTTTTTTTAATTATATCCATAGCTTTAGTCTTATTTTTTTAGAGACAATCTGACTGCTAGGCAAAGAAGGTGGACAGCACTGGTGTTAAACTGTGTAATGTCTGGTAAGCTATAGAAGTTGGGGTACAGGAGGGTGGGAGACAAAGGGGGGTGAAATTGATTACCTGATTAGGCAGACACGCAGGGAAGGAATACACAAGGGTACAATCATGGACTGCATTAACCAACAACCTTCATCACAATCTTGTCATCCTTGTCCCTCAGCTTCCAACTCGGAAAACACACAAGAAATTATGACTGAGAGCACTGCAGAAAAGAATATCCAAACTGAGAGGGAGAAGAAATGGAAGATGGCATCCATACCTCGGATGAGGCAGATTGTCCCCGGTCTCTTTCTTGGAAATGTCCAGTCATCCTGGAATCTTGAATTGCTCAAAGAAAATCACATCAAAGCTATGATCTCTCTTGCTGATGGCCGATGGGTCTGGTGGAACAGTGTCACGAGAGAGACAGTTCCAGAGCATCAACACAAATGGGTTCAGTGTGCAGACTCGACAACGCAGAATCTTCTTGTCCATATGAGCGATACCTGCGACTTTATCGACCAACTGGCATTCCCAGCCCTTTCCTCGCTGGACTCTTTGCCTATCGAACAGCAGCACGCAATGGATGACAAGCCGGAGGCGATCTTGATTCACTGTGACCTTGGCATCTCACGCTCTCCAACCATCATCATCGCCTATCTGATGCGAAAACTGCGCATTCCGCTTATGGAGGCGTTGGAATTTGTCAAATCGAAACAATCAACACCAAGAGTCAAACCAAGCCGGAATTTTACCCGTCAACTTCAAGTCTGGGAGGAAGTTGGATATCAAATTTGGGAGAACGAAGAGAAGACTGTCCCAAAGCCGCCATACAAAGCCTTTCTGGACGATCGGGCTGCCCTCTTGAAAAAAAAGGGGCTCACCGAGGATGAGCCACTTGCGCCGCTGAGTCTGCTTGATTGAAATTTCCTGCCTTTTTTTTTGGCTCATATCGCAGCATATTCTTGTGACCTTCTAAGGTTCCATCTCTCCATCTCGTCAACATCTAGGGAGATCAAATTGCCAGGCAAATTCTACATATCTACCTTGATTTACATCTTCTGGTTCAGGTAAAACCCACATATTTCTAGAACACATATACTAGATCTCACTCTAAAGTAAATTGTAACCCTAATGTCCTCTCACAGCCCAGGAGTCTGTGCCCCTTCCCCGATCCCCATCAACCCACCAGCGAGCCCGTTCATCCGACGATCCAGCAAATCCTCCTCACTGTCAAGAGAAGCGATACTGCGTCCTCTCGGACGAAATGCACCCGGACTTTCAGGGGCACTGTTTATCTCGTCAGGATCAAAAGGGTCAGAACGACCCGCTCTCTCCAAGCATCGGAGCTTAGCTAGGAAATCTTCCTTGGCATTGCGGTCATCCCCCAACGATGTAAACCCAGTGACTCGCGAGGAAGCAAAAGAGGAACGTGATCTCCTCCGACGCGTGCGATGTTCAGGTTTTGATGCAAGTGCGTCCTCGCTATTAGCAGCGGACGTAATCTTGCTCATGCTCATTTCCAATGGCCTGTCGTCATCACCGGAGGACTCGCCAGTGAACTTGCGACGGTGGTTACGTCCCTTGTTTGTAGCGTTGGCTTGACTCGTTGCAGGGCTAGACAACCCGAGAGGGTTGTTCAAATTCAAAGCATTCACATCCCGGTCATGGTAAAGTGAATCTGCCTCGAAGTTGTCGGTCTTGATCTTCTGGAACAGAGTCTCCAGCCAGTCTGCGCTACGATGGATATACTTCCACGCGTCGGGGAAGAAGCCAGCCATCTGCATGAATCCGTGTGAAATACCAGGGATGAGGGAGACCTCAACGTAGTTTCTCTCGTTGAAAGGGCGGTTAGCCCTCTCCAACCCCAGGTCCTGGCGCTCACGGAACTGATGTAGCTTCGCTTGGCGCAGTCTTCCTGCAAATACTACCGTGTCATCAACCAGAGGATCTCGCTCTCCGGTCATGATATATGTTTTCGGGAAGCGGGCAAGTAATTCATCTGGGGCAAGGACGGGAGACAGGAAGAAATCGGTGTTGAAGTCAGGGCGATGGTGGGGTCCAATGTATAGAATGATCATCGCACGTGTCATTTCAGGTGTGAGGATGCGGTCGTGAACGTAGGTGATCATGGACGAGACGGCTAGTCGGGTCTTGATTGGTTTGACTTCGTCTTTTGCTTTAGCAACAGGGTTTGGGGCTATGTCCTCGTTCTTCTGGACTTTCTTCTCCAGTGATTTGGCAGCTTGGGTGGCGATATTGGTTTCTTTATTATCATTTTCCTTCTCGGGTGGCGAGATAGCAGTTAGGTCCTCTACCGAGCCACCTGGCGATGTGAATGGTGTGAGTTTACGATATTCATCCTGTTTCCGTTGTAAAACACTCCGGTTTGTCTGACGGGTGCTCTTCTCCTGGATCAATGACATCTGCTCATCGCTCATCCAGCTCTCAACCTTCATGTTCAACGCAGGGTATCCCAAAACCACACCATCCGGGGCCGGGAGCACATCCTCTCCCTGCCAGCCCTGAGACATTGCAGACTGCAACACCATCAAGGTCATGCCCACTGCCAGGTTGCCACCTGCACTCTCGCCAGTGACAAGAATCCGAGGACGGGTCTTACCACCCAGACCCATACAGCGACCGTTCGTAGCAATGATGCTATGGTATACATCATAGCATTCATGCAGCGCATACGGGTATGCGAATTCCGGCGCCTTCTTGTAATCAACACTGAGGATGGGAACTTTGAGCCGTCCCGCCCAAGACAATAGCTTGTCCTCTGAGTTTCTGGGACTCATCGCCACAAACCCACCGCCGGGTACATCCAGCACAATGAGACTCTGATCTCGGAGCGCACTTAACGGGCCATCGAAATACAGCCACGCATGCACTGGGTCCGTGTAGACAGACTGCGCCGGGCGAGGAATGCGAATCGCTCGAGCCGGGAACTGGTTCATTCGCGGTCGTAGCAGTTTCGCCAACGACCACAGGTAGGGGCTAGTGGCTTTGTTCCAAGACACGCGCAGGTGTTCTAGTGTCAGGGTAGCACGGACCCGACGAACCTTCTCATCGGCCTGTTCGGCTGCAATTAGATAGTAAGCTGTGAAGACTAGTGATGCTATATCTCGTAGCCATTTTGGCTTTATGTTCATCGCGGTCCAGAATCCAGCATCCAAACCAGTCGTGATCCATGTCGCTCGAAAGAAGGATCGCGAGTACATATTTGCTAATGGTTCAGGGCATTCGAGCCCGACGATCTTGGCGAAGTTCCGACTGAGATAGAGCCAGAGGAATATGATGACTGTTGTCTGCCATGTTGTCAACTTTCCCGTGAAGCGGGATGAGAGGGATCGAATAAACGGTGGGCCATGTTTATCTGCCCTGTTAGTTGTTCAGCGGTTGGAATCTCTTAGACTGATCTGGCCTTGGTATGCCGTACTGCCGTACCTTAACAAGTAAACCGACCAGAAGGAGACAACGGCAAACACTTGGATCTTGCGGAAGCGGGTCGAAGGTCTCCCCAAGACATGGTCTGGATATCGGTTAGTTTGAGTTGCAAGTGGGATATGCGTTGCATACCTATCATTTCTCAAAGTTAGGGTTCAGTCTAGTTAGTCTAACCAGTTTAGCCTGTGATATGTAGTTCTATCTGAAGCCAGGATTAAGAATGCATGAAGGGTCGAGTCTAAAGAAGAATGATAGTCTAACAGAACCAAGGATTAGAGACAAAGAGACAATTTTAGACAAGAGTCAGCCACAAGTGACCACAGTTAAGGACATAATGCCATCAATCAGGATCGAAGTTCAAATAATCCAAGGTTGTCATTGGGAGAACAACCCAGCTGAATCACATGTCAAAGTCCCACATTCACATGCCAGTGACGACATCAGCTGACACTTCATTTTATGTTTTTTTATGTTTATGTACATCGCAGATCTCCAACTCTACTTTATGTCTTTTGACGACAATAATCACGTCCATGTCCAACCTGCCAACGACACAACCAGACCTCCCACCCCATACTGAGGAAGCCCGCAATACAGATACCGGCCGAGTCACTGACCGTGGTAGCCCCCAGGGAGAATTCACGGTCTTCCTTGGGAACACGATCGGCAATCTCAGCAAAGGTATTGACATATACCACTCCACCGAGGAGGCCCTCCCAGAAAACAACAATGAACACAAGCCAGACGCTGGGAATGAAATTGAACAGAGCATGGAGGGTCAGCAATGTAAGGTTGGCCACCTGCAGGAGCGACGGCAGGTACAGATTGTGGATGCGGTAGAACGGAGTCGAGGAGCGGGATATGAAGACACCAATCTGGTAGATGGCATTATACGTGGGGTAGAACGAGCGGAAGTGCTCAAAGGGCGATTCGCGAAGTGGGAAAAGCAGGGTTGGAGCCACACCTTGGTTGATCACGTACTCGGCAATGTAGACCAGTAGCATCGGGACCATGCTAGATATCTGTCAGCCTAGATTTGCGAGAGAATTGAAAGACTGGGATACTTACAAAGGAATGAAAAGTCCCCTGATTCGCTGTAGATTCAGGCGAGTCTGGTCCTGCCAGGAACCACCTTCGTTGACATGGATAGACTTGGGGGCCGGGGGATTGTGCGACACTCCCAAGAGCCCCTCGCGTTCTCCACCAGCGTGATCATCTATTTCATCTTCCTCTAGTTGGCCCCCACCCTCAACGACGAGATATCTATCAGAATCGGATTCGGTAGATCTCAGGGGCGACAGAGGTAGCACGACAAAGAAGCTCAGAATCATAATGGCCGGTAAGCAGGCCGAAGCCAACAACGTGACATGGACAGACAAGCCCAGTGCCGAAGTTGCGAGGGCATAAGCACCAGCTCCGATCAGCCCAGCGGCGCCAGTGCCACTCCCCCACGCAGCCAGACTGAACGGGCCATAGAAGTGCGTGAGACCCACAAAGCTCAGCTCCCCAGCACCGGAGGAAAAGCTAGCCAAGATAATTCCAGCGATCTTGGACGATATTGTTCCCCCATCGGTATAACCTGGGCTCATAGCGACAACCAGCATGCCCACAGATGACAGGAAAGCGAAGACGAGGATACGCATCCGATATGGGACCAGGTGGATGAAGTACGGGGCGAAGAGTTTAGTCGTGAATGACGGCACCACGTCCGCGAGGAGAACAACGCCTTTTGGCACATCGGGTCCGACTAGATCTACAGCTGCCGAGAGGATGATCACATATAGGACATTGTTGACAAGGCCTGCCGGGCATGGGTGTTAGCTAAAGCCGATAAACTGGGCTGGTTGAGGGTGTGTACCAAAGAGCCAGAAAGCGACGCAGACTCGAGGGTCTGCACCGCTAAAGGCACCACTAACACGGGCGCCGAAACGCTTCCAGATGGAAGAAGGTTGCTCTTGGGAGGAAAGCGTTGCGGCATCCTCATCGGATGCTGTGAGAGGCATTCGGTTGTTGCGTTGGGGGTTTGATAAGAAGCTACAAAGAGACAAAAGATATTCAGTCCATTTTTTCTTCTACTTGAATAATGAGAATAATGATATTCAGGAGAAACAGACAAGAGAGAACACGGGGGCATGTCGGATCAAGCGCGAAGAGTGACGACTCCTTATCTCCACGCGATCCACCGCCTTCCGCCCTGCACGTGGCTTAGAGTGGTCTTCTCCGCATAAAAACAAGGGACACACGACACTTTTCCTTTTATTGCTCTAGTTTCTATGATGAAAATATGTCTTGTCATATCAAACGCAATACAAGATGGTATAAAGGGAAAACAAAATCATAACCGGCATACAGGACAGGACACTTATGACTTGGCCACGACCGAATCCACAGCCTGCTCCAAAATCCGCAGACTAGTCTGAATCTGATCTTCGGTGATCGTCAGGGCAGGGACGAAACGGATGCAACCCTCACCAGCAGTGATAATCAACATGCCGCGCTCACGGGCAGCAGTGATAATATCACCAGCCTTAGCGATGTACTCCGGGGCGAGCTGAAGACCCAGGATCAGGCCGCGCCCGCGGATCTCGGAGATCACACCGGGGAACTTCTGCTGCATGGCTTGGAAGCCCGAAACAAAGAGATCGGACTTGACCTGGACGGCCTGCTGGAGCTCCGGCTCAGCGAGGCGCTCGACGATGTGGTGAGCGACACGGCAAGCCAATGGGTTACCGCCGAAGGTGGTGCCGTGATCACCGGTCTTAATGTGCTGGCCAACCGTCTTGCCAGAAACAATGGTGGCACCAATAGGAATACCGTTACCAAGAGCCTTGGCGGTAGTCAGGATATCAGGGTGGGCAGCCTCGCCAGAGGCCGGGGCGAGAGAGGGGTGAGCGTGGGCCCAGAAAGTACCGGTACGGGACAAACCGCACTGGATCTCGTCGAAGATCAAGACGGCACCGGTCTCGTCACAGCGCTTGCGGAGAGCGGCAAGGAATTCGGGGGTAGCGATGTTGACACCGCCCTCGCCTTGAATGGGCTCAACGATGACACCGCATGTCTTATCTGTGATAAGAGTCTGCAGCTGGTCGATCTGGTTGTAATCTCCGTACTTGAATCCGGGGATCATGGGCGAGAACGGAGTCTGGTACTTGGGGTTGGGGGTGGCCGACAGCGCGCCCATTGTGCGGCCGTGGAACGAGTTCTTGAAGGACACGAACTCGTGCTTATCACCTGAAGGGTCCAGAGTACGGCCGGTCTTGCGGGCGAACTTGATGGCGGCCTCGTTGGCCTCGGTTCCAGAGTTGGAGATGAAGACCTGCGAGGCATCGCGCATAGCACCGGACTTGTGAGTCAAATCAATCAATAACTTACTCAGAGCACCGGTCCACGGGTTGTGATAGAGATTTGAAGCGTGGATGAGGGTTTCAGCCTATAATTGAGGACCTATGGTTAGCAATTGATAACTACTCAGTCCATCAAAGCATTTCGCACCTGCTCCGCAATAATTTTCGCGATCTCCTGATCACAGTGACCAAGAGAGTTAACTGCAATTCCCGCAGTCAAGTCCAGATAACGTCGGTTCTCCATATCCCACAAGTAGCAACCCTGTCCCTTCATCATCATTGGAGCCGGGCGAACGTAAGTCGGGACCATGAAAGGAGCCCGCTCATTAATGAAGGACGCCGTGACTGAATCCGCCGAAGGGTCGGGGTTGGGCAAAGTTGACTCATTCTTTGCGATCGTTAGTTCTCAATTTGAATGCTGTTACTGTCCTGGACAATTTGCGTCACCCGTACCTTGACCTGAGACTTCACATTTTGAGGAGCATTGGACGTAGTCGCGAATCGGCGCTGTACTGGTGACTCGAGAGCAGGGACGAATTTGGATGCGCGAGGCAGACGGCGCGCAGCCACACGGAGGGCAGACATGGCAAACTTTTGATTAAAAAATAGACGATTTAAAAAAAATACAAAAAAGCTAATCTGCAGCAAAAGAGAGGTGAAAATCGTAAAAGAAGCGACTGATCGAATCGACGGGGAGAAATGAAAAGGCGATATCGGGATCCGCAGTCTTAGTCACATCGGTGGAGTGAGTCAATACCGGGCGAGGTGCCGAGATCTCCCTCGTACAACTTCAAAATTACCTCATTGGACATCTCATTCCCTCATACACAAACACAATGGTGTACTCTCTCGTAATTCGCCGTTCAATCCTCTCGGCTGCCACAGCCCGCAGTGCAATCCGGCCACTCTCCACAACTCGGTTCCTGCGTCAGAGCGGCGACGACAAGCCCATGCCCTTCTCAGACTCCCCGGCTCCCCCGCGTCTCCCGAAGGAAGAGCAGGAGATCTTCGAACAACTTCAAAAGCGCTCTACTGGAGCATTCAGCACACCTCAGGTCAATCAGTCCCCACAGGCCGAGATTCAGGCGGATGGCAAAGGTAGCGAGCTTCATCCCGATGCGCCAAAGGGCCTAAAGCCTGAGTTTGAGGGCGAAAAGAATCCGAAGACTGGAGAAGTTGGTGGACCAAAGAACGAGCCTCTGCGATGGGGTGCAGCTGGTGATTGGAGCTATGGTGGTCGCGTCACTGATTTCTGAGTGACCTCGGCTTGACCCGAGATTTGCATCATGTTGGCGTTGGTGTTTCTTGCCTAGGGATATAATGTCTTCATAACTGAAAATGGAGAAGCGGGTGTTTGGTTCTGGTTGACCACATCTACAGTGTACATTACAAAATGGCCCAGACTGACAATGCAGAGCAAGTTTACGTGTGGTACTGGCAGATTTTTAAAACCCGTTGGGAACTAATAAATACTCCGAACAATGACATGCACAGACCATAGCGCAAATGGATCAAAGCGACGCTTTTTCTCCAGCAAGACGAGCAAGAGTTGCTTTTCCAGCCCGGCTCTCATTAGCTCGGCCCAACTCCCCACTAATCCAACCCCCAATCTTCGACATCTCATCAAGACTGATTCCTGTGTGCATCCCCAGGCTGTGAATAGTGTGCACGAGGTCCTCTGTCGCCACATTCCCTGTCGCGCCCTTGGAATACGGGCAACCACCAAGTCCGCCAACGCTGCTGTCGAAAATACGGACACCATGCTCCAGGCCTACGATTGTATTCACCAAGGCCTGTCCATAAGTATCATGGAAGTGCAACGCCAAGTCTGTATTAGCGATTCCAGCAGCTTTGAGCGCTTGCAGAAGTTCCATTGTCCGGGGAGCAGTGCCCATACCCGTTGTGTCCGCCACTGAGACCTCATCCGCTCCCATCTCCAGCAGCGTGGCTGTAATATCAGCCACCTTGACGGGATCCACATCGGGGCCTTCATAGGGGCATCCCAGTGCAACAGAGACGTATCCGCGTACCCGGATATTCTTGGTCTTTGCTAATGAAACAATCGGCCTGATGCGCTCGAGCGACTCGGCAATGGAGCAGTTCGTGTTGGCTTTCGAGAAAGCTTCCGTTGCTGCTGCAAAAAGAGACACCTCTGTAATTGTCGCTGCCATTGATGTCTCTCCAGTTGCATCCGCGGGGACTCTTGTGTCATCAAGGATCTTGACTAGGCTCTCCAGTCCTCTGATGTTGGGGACAAGGTAGTTGTATGCGATTGTAGATTGCGCTTGTGGTGGTTTTGTAAGAAGATGCTCGCAGATCTCAGCTGTGCTTGCCATCTGTCATAATGTAACCAAATCGTCAGTTTTCTGTGCCTGAAATCGCCATATTGCATGATGACGCTTGGCAACATCATACCTGGGGTACCCATTTTGCGGGCACAAATGAGCCGGCTTCAATGGTGGTAACACCTGTCTTAGCCAATCGCTCGATCAACTCAAGCTTTGTTTGCATTGAAATGGATTTCTTCTCATTCTGTAGTCCATCTCGAGCGCCCACCTCCACGATGCGGACATGGTCCGAGGTTAACCGCGACTCGGTCGCGAAGCGGCGTGCCGAATATGGGGACCTCAGGACTGAGAACAAACTCAATCGTGGACGGGCTATCATAATGATAAATGCTGGGCCAACTTGTATGATCAGAACAACCAGAGTGGTAAGAGAAATAGCAGGTAAGAGTGCGAGCTTTGAGAATGGAACAGTAGGAGGCCGAGAATGCGGAGAGCGCTTTTCCCCTTCCGGACTAGTTGATCACCCCACCTTCTGCTGAGTCAGTCGGCAGGAAAAAAAAGAAGTGGGATGATATCGATTCCTATATCTGGTTATCAAGATTAGTGAAAAGTCCAATTTTTGGTATTCTTAACTCAAATTACAGCTGATCATCATGGAGCCAAACACTCCTACGCCATCTACAGAGTATGGCTCACATGCCACCAGCCAAATGCGGCAGCCAAAGAAGAGATTTGTTGGACGACGAACAGCAGATGCCCAAGCCCAGAAGGATACGACCAGTCAGAAAGATGTCGAGTCTACAGCGGTGCAAACAGGTACATATCTACCTCTGGCTCAATTTGAATATGAATACTAATTACAACTTTCTCCAGCTGCTCCCAGACGTACACCCCGCACCCTCAACCAAGTGCCACCAGAGATTCTGAACGACCCCGAGATCCAAGAAGCAATCGAGCTTCTCCCCAAGAACTACTCGTTTGAGATCCCGAAAACAATCCACCGAGTCCGCACATCAGGAGCCAAGCGAGTAGCCCTCCAGTTCCCAGAGGGACTCCTCATCTTCGCGACAACTATCTCCGACATTCTGACCCAGTTCTGCCCTGGAATCGAAACCCTCATCATGGGCGACGTCACCTACGGCGCCTGCTGCATCGACGACTACACAGCGCGCGCTCTAGGCTGCGATCTGCTAGTACACTACGCGCACAGCTGCCTGATCCCAGTCGACGTAACTCAGATCAAGACCCTCTACATCTTCGTGGACATCAGCATCGACACAAGCCACCTCATTGCAACACTAGAGCGCAACTTTAAGCCTGGCCAATCGATTGCCACCGTCGGCACGATTCAATTCAACGCGACGCTACATGGACTCAAACCCGTGCTTGAGCGCGCCGGCTTCCGCGTCATAATCCCACAAATCACACCTCTCTCCAAGGGCGAGATCCTCGGCTGCACATCACCGCAACTATCCGAAACCGAAATCGACGCAATCCTCTACCTCGGCGACGGCCGCTTCCACCTCGAATCCGCCATGATCCACAACCCCTCCATCCCAGCCTACCGGTACGATCCGTACTCGCGAACGCTGACGCGCGAGAGCTACGAGCACGAGGAGATGCACACGATCCGCCGGGACGCGATCGCCACAGCCAAGACCGCGAAAAAGTGGGGGATTATCCTCGGCTCGCTGGGTCGACAGGGTAACCCGCACACGATGGCGATGATCGAGCGACACCTGCGCGATCGGGGTATTCCAATCGTCAACTTGCTGCTGAGTGAGATCTTCCCTGGTAAGCTGGCGTCTATGGCGGATGTGGAGTGCTGGGTGCAGATTGCTTGTCCGCGGTTGAGTATTGATTGGGGATATGCATTCTCGCGGCCGCTGCTAACGCCGTATGAGGCGCTTGTTGCATTGGGGGTGCGGGAGAACTGGGATACGGGGAATAAGGGCGTGTATCCGATGGACTTCTATGCGAAGGAGGGGCTTGGGCGGACGAGGCCAGAGCAGGCTTAAAAAGTCGGCTGTTGGAAAAATAGAATCTTTATATACCCCATCATAGACTCAGGGCAGCGGGACTGGCTCTGGCTGAAAGGTTATGACAATGATATACACGTTGACATGTCTCTGTTTGCATTTATCAGAGGAGAAAATGTATCTATGTCAAAAGGAAATACATGGAAAAGTACTTTTTCCACCTTCTGAGTCCATCTATGAAACCGAGAAGGCGGACAAAATATCTATGGAGATGACATCTGGAAAAACCAGCTTGAAAAAAGACATGGCAAGGCCGTAAACACGACTAACTATTCTTGTGTGTATGCATGGAGAGCAGAAGTATTAATAACTGTCGGGCTATCGAAGGCACCGACGAAAGACATCATAGTATTTCATTTCCAAATCCAGTAAGCCGATCCTAATCAAATACAAAGTTCATAATACAAGATGGCGTTCGAAATCAATCACCCTTTCACATCATCAGTACTGTCAGTATTAAAGTCACTGGCACTTCCACGCCGAAGGGAGAGGACATTCTTATTAGCCAGTTCATCAGCAGTGCGTTCAGCAGCCCGCCAGCGAGTAACCGCCTGCTGAACATCCTCAAACATCTCCATCGAATCATGGATGATACCGCCCTCGTCAGAATCACCCAGTTGGGTACTCTCACGCGAACCACGGTCAGTGGACATGGGGAAGGCAGGACCGAATCCTCGCTGAGGAATTGGGTTGAACATGATAGCGTTGGCGAACATGCGAATCAATTCCTTCTCCAGTTGTGCGGAGTTCACAACTCCCTTGGGGGGTATGATATCCTCGTTCTTCTGCAACATGAGCACGCCGCTTTTGGATGGCGTGCCACCAGGAATGGGAGACTCTCCATCCCCAGCTGGGGTGCTCGCTGATTCTCCTGCGGTGGCGACGGCTTTGCTTCCCTGGTGGATGGCGGATTTAATCGACTTGAGGTCAGAAGGCCGATAGATGAGATCGTGGTAGCCGGGGGCGTCACGCTCGCTAATTGGCTTGGCAAAGATAGAAGCAAGCTTGTGAGTGGCTACATCATTCATGATCGGTGCCGCGGTCCGGTGGAAGTTGCGTGTAGCCATGACATACTGAGTCGTGTCAAATCTCGGGATATCCGCGGGGTGGGGTTCCAATTCCACTACTTCACTTGCACCGCGTTTACGTTTTGTCCGCGGTCTAGGGGTTCCTTCGTCCACGGCAGCAGCTGCACCCTTTCGGCGGCCCGTTGCTCGCGATTCACGTAGAGTGTCTTCCGATGGCGCAACAGACCCGTCGCGCGAAGCCATGGATCGCCCGCGACTCCGGGAAGAGGCCGAACTTACGGCACGTGTTCTCCGAATTGAAGCTAGTTTCTCGGTCATTATGACGGGGGCGGGTTTGGTGTCAGGCTGGCCGCGTCGGGGTTTCTTGTCTTCTGTGGAGGGAGCTCGTTGGCCTAGATTGATTCTCGGAGGAGGTGACATTTCCATCGCATCAATGGGTGATTGGCCCCGTTCACTGATAGGACTGACGTCCTCAGGCCGTGGCCTTGGCGGTGAGCTTGGAGAACGCGAAACCCTCGGGCGAGGAGTTCTCTTCCACGGGGTAGAGGAGCCTTGTGTGTCTATTGACAGGCGGGGATGGGAGGCGCGCGATTCGGAGAAAGATGGGAATGTGGCACTCGGAGTCTGAGAAACACGCGGACGGCCAATTGGGACAGGTGTGTGAACTGTGGACGGGATGGCGCTGGGTGTTTGTGGAACAGGAGGTTGAAGGGGAGTCTGGGCTTTTGACCCTGGCACAGGCGGGTTGGTGGAAAGTGGTGGTACAGGTCGCTTAGTAGTGGCCTGGGCTGCTTGAGGCGTAGCAGCACCTGGGGAGGCAACCGGATATGGTGAGTGGGGAGAAGGATCCAGCTGCCACTGCTGGAAACTCGGCTGGGCGGGGGTTCGTTGAGACGCCGGCGCCAACGGGCCAGCCTTACTCGTAACAATGGGCGTAGGTGGAACGGGATTGGCACGAGGTGCGATTTGCGAGGGATGTGCCGGTGTTAATCGCGGCCCGGCTGGTGTGGTTGGAGGGGCTTTTTGGATAGATGGAGCAAGTGTAGGTTGGATGGACGGTTTTGGTAGGGGAAGAGAGGTGGTCGGCTGTAGTTGAGGTGCTTGCCCAGCTACATCTTGTGGTTTGGGTGTCGGGGCCTGCGCCTGGAGAAGTGGAGCTTGAGGTTGGGTCACAGGAGGGACGGGGTGTGTTTTCGGAGGCTCCTTTGTCGTAGGGGGCACATTTACTGCGATGTGCTGTGGTTCGGGCTTTGCCTTGTCCTGGGCGAGCGGGATGGTCGTCGGAACAGGTTGATTTGTCTGATCTTGGACACGTGGGTGCGGGACCTCTTCCTTCAGAACAGCTTCCTTCCCTTCTATAGGCACCGGCTTCACCGGTGTGAACGCTGTAGGTGCCGCAGCGGCTGGTTTGTCGCCCTCCTGCTGTAGTCGTTCCAGCTCAGCCCTGATTTGTGAGTATTTTTTCTCGTCATCCCTAATTTCCCTGGTGACTAGGTCTCTGTATTTGGCGTAAAGATGTGTCACTAGCTCTGGAACGAGCGTAGCATGGGTGAATCCGCCGGTCAATCCATCTGGTCGCGGACTTGAGATCTTGCGTTTCTTTGGATTAGGCGGACTAGACGTATCTGCAGTTCGTCCGTTGACCGAGAGCGCACCATCACGACTGAACCCATCGCGCATTAATGTCGCATAGAGATCTTCCAGCGCCTCCGGGGTCAGGCGATCGGCATCGAAATCGACATTCTCTCGCACGAGCTGGTTGTTGCGCAAAAGGGTTGAGATTGAGCCGAAGCTTGTCGGTCGGGAATCGGAAGTCGCTAGAGACTGGAAAAACAGAAGGGACTCAAACGAAGTGTATGCCGACAGAGGAGGCATCCCCCATTGCCCGTCCGGTCGGCCACTGGGGGGAAAGGCTTTGAGGATGGGGGCCACGGTGGTCGGTCGGTGATCAGGCTGGTCACGGAAAGTGTTTGGTGTCGCTGAGCTGCGAGCTTCGGGGGCTAAGTTGGCTAGATTGGCTGGTATTTAGAGATAGTGAACGCGACAGGCTAGAGACGCAATACGCATGGCCCCTTCAAACTATCCGCGCGAAAAATTGAGCGGGAAAAAAATGAACGGCGACCACAACGGGTCAGGTGAAAACGCGTCAAATTTAAGATTAGACGAAGCCAAGCGATGAAAGTGCCCCTGTAGAATTGAAATGACGATGAAAATGAAAATGGAGATTGAAAGGAGAGTTCACGATGCTACCGTACTGTATGGTATAGGTCATGTGATCAGTTGCCAGGGAGGAATCTGCCAGAATGCGAGTTATGCAACATACGATGTACTTCTATACATTAGTCGATCTCTCAATCTATATAAATCTATAAATCTGAACGTTTGCTATCCTCTTTGAAAGCATAGACACTTCCAACCTTATATATCTTTATATGCCGGTAAAATTGAGCCTATTCCGTACTGTAGTAATGTACAACATAGTGCTAATTGCCAGGGAACCCATGTCAGGGGTTATTTTGCCTTTTCTTCTAAAAGAAAGAAACAGGGCTTTTCCTAGTAATTTCCTATTTTTCCGTTTGCAATGTGATATGTATTATGTACTCGATACTCTGTACAATCAACCCCTATTTCTTCATGGTAAATTGGTAAATTGGTATACAAAATAAGAAAAGAAAGATTGTACGGAGTACTCCGTAACCATGGAAGTATAGAATGGTCAACCCCTGAAACCCTCAATACATACCTAGGTACGGAGTACCTAGGTACGAATTAACCCAATGCGACACATAATGGCGTAGAATCCCTGTAATACAATGGTAACACTTACGAGCTCCTTGCTCTGGTGGAGATATATGGGACCTCTAATTTACCCGCGACTAACAACATAGTCGGTGGGCTATGATCATCTCTCAATTTCGCACTTCTCCCCTTCTTCTTTCCCCCCTTTTAGCTTCCTGGCAGGTCTCCAAAGCAGTTTGCTTATCACTCTTCTATCTTGTTCATCGCGAATACTATTGATATCCGGTATTTCTTTCACCTCCCCCACTCGATTGTGGCTTATCTGTCGAGAAGTATAAAGAACTAAAACTGTCTTTTTCCCCCTTCCAACAGCAACAGATCCTCGATTCAGTTTCATCTGCGCTCGATTAGTGGCTGGTCCTGGTCTCCACGATACCTAAATCGCCTAAAACAGTAATTCTGCGACTTGATCTTGCCCCGCCTGTCTCAAGGTCGCACACCCCTCTTGTCGCTCTTCAACTGTTGGGACACGTTCTGTGATCCCAGAAACCAGAGAGCTCTAGTCATCACACAGCATGTCTGACATGGATCGCGAGTGGAAGCCAAAGGCCCGGCCTCAATCGTTCGTTTCCCTATCTTGTCGGATCTCCAAAAAGTCGCATTAACCGTGACCTCAGGACCATGGCGCAAGCCTTCTCGTCGGCCTTGGACAGCGCCTTTATGCTAGACTCTGACGTCGACAATCTTTCGCAAGCCATCGATCAGAAGTGAGTGGCACCTAATCATTCCATAACTATCGATGTCGCACGCGACTCTCGCTATTGTCACGACGCTTATTTTCATGGTGCTAACCTCGAACTCAAAGGAAGCAGCAGATGTTGATCCAGAGCCGCGAATTGGAAGAGCTGCAGAATCGCATCCGCGAGGCCGAGAGGCGCCTCCAGTCCCAGTCTTTCGGGGGTGGTAACACTTCGTCCCAAACCAGCCGGGGACAAGGCCAGTCAGCTGGTGAGCGCTCAATCTGATCATTTTGCGGGCCGATTGATATAGCTGGCCGGGTTTGCGCTGTAGCGGGATCTGACTGTGTAACAGCTTCCCAGGGAGGATCCAACAACGAGCAGCAGCCGGAGCAGTCTGAACAGCGGGGGAACAACTGAATCCCGAACATCTGCAATTGTCAAGATCTGAAAGGTCAAAAGAAGGCCATTCGATCCTGGAATCGGAACTAGAATAAGGCTGGGACGAGCGCAATCAGGGCGGAACTCTATGATCCGTGATCTTGGACTCGCGCCGCGTCTGATAGACGCAATGTGTTCCAGTCGGCGTGGTTGTTTTATTGGGAAGATTTTTTAGTTTGATCTTTTTTTCCTTCGGGCATCCTTTGAGAAACCCCCCTATTGTATGGATCTGGCCGCGGAATTTCTATTCCAAAGGCCGTTTCTCGTTTGCAGTGCCACGGCGCTACGATTCACCCATGTTTTTTTTTTCTTTGCCTTTGTGCTTGGAATTGAATATTCTTTTTCAATCAGACTTATAACTCCACCCGGGACACCTGCATATTTATACCCCGGGGGTAAGGCGTAGCTCTTTTCGTATGGAGTAACTGAAGACATAGTTCTGGAGATTGTCTTGCACCTTCAGGCCCGAGCCGAACGATAAGCAGGCGAGTTCTCAATGGGCTTATTACAGCATCCAATCACAGGTCACATATTGAACGCCTAACTATCCACTCGATTCCGTCATTGTCCCTGTTTCCCTGGTGGCGTAGAAATAAGAGGGCACGGGCTTCAAATGCTGCAGAACTATCAGCTGGAGAGCTGCGGGGCACAATTTGTGGCTTTCATATGATTCCTTGTTTATGTTTGCAGGAAACTGGTCCTTCCCGAGTGATCTCCTCGGGTTCTTGGTGAGGATGTCTGATGAGAATACAGCTTTTCCACACAAAGTGTCCCCGGATCTTTTGAAAGCAATATTCTCAGGTGTAGCAGGTATAACTGGTAAGATAGAAAACTATGAATCCTCTGTTGTTATTCATTGGGCTTCTTTTCGGTTTGGGCCATTCTCTCAGATAGCCGTTGCAGCCTGCTAGAGGTTAGACTACATATTTGGACTGTATCTATTTCATCATCTCCTTACTATTCTTCTTCCTATAAATCCGTGGCACTAATAACTGCACTGGTTCCCGAGAGAGTCTCCTGCACGAATGTGGACGATGTGCTTGTTGAAAATGGGTATATGTCGAAGTATGGAAGGTGGAGCGAGGATACCCGCTTGAGGACATCCAGTCCTACCTGATCATAATAATACCTGTTACTTACTTCAAACTCTGGATTTCCTTTTAATCATCTTCCTAAACTTCCCAAGGTTTTCATACTAGCTTATTGTGGACTCGTAGGTCAAGCTGAACATCGTCGTCTCATAAAGCTGGCTACCACATGAATGTCTCAGGTCTAGCGCCACTACAACGGGCACGATAAGAAGGCATTCCTTCCCGATGCTAATTCTTAACGCTCGGGCAGAAGCCGATCTTTGGGCACCGTCCACTCCGGATCACCAGAAATGAGACAGAAGCTCTGAGCATGGCGTTTTGCGTTAATTAATGATAGGATTCTTCTATTTCCCGCTCTATAATGTTGGAGATAGCTGGCCAAATTCTTTTCGACTTTTTTTTAGAAAGTAGCATTGATACGTTATAAATGACCTAGGTACATGAGCACCTAGGTATATAGCTTATATACAAAGTACCTAGCTAATACAAAGTCAATTAATACCTGTCTGACTTGTGCACCTTCCAGGCCCGAACCGAACCTGGTATCAGCCAATCAAAGGTCGCCATTCCCCAATGCGACCCGAATGATCCACCGAATCTCGACCTGTGGACCTGTGGACCCGTGGAACCGATGATTCACGTCATTTCCAAGGTTCTCTCCAGGTTGGCACGGATTGGATCAAGATACCCCTCCATTTTAGTCCTCTTTCCTCCCCCTCCTCTCCATTTCCATTCTTTTTGACAACTTGTTTTTTTTTCCTGCACAATCGACATTATGGTCTTGATCGATGGGAAAGAAGTCATCACAGAGGAAGAGAAGCGCCTAAAGGAGGACCGCGAGAGAACCAAGTATTGGAAAGTACGATCGTTCCGACTCTAGAACCAGCTTGATGATGTTCTTGCTAACAAATTAAAACAGCGCTGGGGACCATATGTGGTAAGTTAAGGTCTCGGATATCTCGGAAACATACAGATTGGCAGTGCTAAAACTTCTTGGATTGGGACAGGCAGAGAGGCAGTGGGCCACAGGTAAGAGCTTTTATATCATACCAAACCAATGAAACAGCTGGCTAATGCTCGATTTGTTATGGTATAGTCAGGGAGGATTACAGCGCAGATGGCGACGCCTGGAACTACTTCACCCACGATCACGCAAGATCGAGAACTTTTCGCTGGGGCGAAGATGGAATTGCCGGTGTATCTGATACACACGGCATACAGAACATTGCCTTTGCATTTTGGAATGGTCAAGAGTAAGTCGAGACTCTGCTTGAACGCTGTGGGTCCGGTCCCCCGCATGGAATCTGACTGGAGTATAGCGACTTCCTGAAGGAACGCCTGTTCGGTTTGTCGAACCCTCAGGGTAATCATGGTGAGAGTGTCAAGGAGGCACATTTCCATTTGGACAACACCCCTACGGTAAACTCATCTATAAATCCAATCGATTTTTCCTCGGATAATGCTGACAACGGAGGAACTATAGCACTCCTACATGAAATTCCTCTACAAATACCCCCAGAGAAAGTTCCCGTACCAAGACCTCATCGATGAGAACGCAAAGCGCTCACGGTTGGAGGAAGAGTATCAGATCCTTGATACTGGCATCTTCGAAGATGACCGCTACTGGGATATCTTTATCGAGACAGCCAAGGAGGCGGACGACGCGGAAGAATTGCTCTTTCGAGTCATTGCCTACAATCGTGGCCCGGAGCCTGCTCATCTACACATCATCCCTCATGTCTGGTTCCGAAACACATGGTCATGGGGGGACGAGAAGAAAAAGGAAAGACCATCTATCAAAAAGGAAGGACCGATGGTGGCCAAATCAGAGCACAGCACCATCGGCGAGCGATATGTCTCCTTTGCGCCATCGCCTCCAGTCGGATCTAGTGATGACGATATCCAGCCTCAACTGATGTTCACTGGGAACGAGACTAACAACAAATTCCTATGGGGCACCGAGAACGACACCCCTTATGTCAAAGACGCATTCCACCGCCATATCGTTGAAGAAGAGAAGGGCGCCATCAACCCAGATAACGAAGGTACTAAGTTTGCTGCGTGGTACGCCTTCAACAACGGCGAGGGAGTCCCTCCCGGCGAATGCGCTGTTGTCCGATTTAGAGTGTCCCGTAAGAAGGAAGAAGTCCTGGACGAAGAAGTTCTGGATGATGTGATTGAACAGCGCCGCGCCGAGGCAGATGATTTCTACTACCACCTCAACCCTCTGCCTATGAGTGAGGATCTCCGCAACATCCAGCGTCAAGCCTTCTCCGGAATGATGTGGTGCAAGCAGTACTACAACTTCATCTGGGATCAATGGAGCAACGGTGACCCTGCTGAAATCGCCCCTCCGCCGGGTCGAAAGGAGATTCGTAATGAGCAGTGGCGTCATCTGTACATCGACGACATCTTATCCATGCCAGACTCTTGGGAGTACCCATTCTTCGCCGCGTGGGACACTGCATTCCACTGTATCCCTCTGGCTATGATGGATCCCGATTTCGCAAAGAAGCAGCTTGACCTCCTCACCCGTGAGTGGTACATGCACCCGAACGGTCAGCTGCCTGCGTACGAGTGGAACTTTGGCGATGTGAACCCTCCTGTGCACGCCTGGGCCGTGTTCCGCACGTTCAAGATCGAGCGGAAGATGTACGGACGACAGGATTTGGACTTCCTGGAACGTGTGTTCCAAAAGCTGCTGCTTAACTTCACCTGGTGGGTGAACCGCAAGGACTCCGGTGGCAAGAATGTCTTTGAAGGTGGCTTTTTGGGACTCGATAATATTGGGCTGTTTAATCGCTCGGAGCCATTGCCTACTGGCGGTGTGCTTGAGCAAGCTGACAGCACTGGTTGGATGGCCTTCTACTCTCTGACTATGCTCAACATAGCCCTGGAGCTGGCCAAGCACCGTCGCATCTACGAAGACATTGCATCCAAGTTCTTCGAGCACTTCCTGCTCATCAGTGATGCAATGACCTACCGTTCGGGTGATGACACTGTGCAGTCACTCTGGAACGAAGAAGACAACTTCTACTACGATGCCATCTCCTACGGCGGACCATGGAACCAGCAGCTACCCATCAGGTCCCTCGTCGGTTTGATCCCGCTGTATGCGGTTCTCACCCTAGAGCCCGAGCTTATCAACAAGTTCCCCTCGTTTAAGCGGCGAGTGGACTGGTTCATCGAGAACAAGCCAGACATAGCCGAGCGTAACATTGCCAGCATGAAGCGCCGCGGCAAAGACGACCGACTCTTACTAGCACTTGTCAGCAAAGACCGTCTCGTCAAGATCCTCGAGCGAATGCTGGACGAAACAGAGTTCCTGTCCGAGCACGGTATCCGCTCCATGTCCAAGTTCCACCAGGAAAACCCTTACTCCATGGATGTCAATGGCCAAACCTTCAAAGTCAGCTACGTCCCCGGCGACTCCGACTCCTCCCTCTTTGGCGGCAACAGCAACTGGCGCGGTCCCATCTGGCTCTGCGTCAACTTCCTCCTTGTCGAGTCTCTCCTTCGCTTCCACATGTTCTATGGCGACTCCCTACAAGTCGAGTGTCCCAAGGGCTCAGGGGACTACATGCACCTCGGACACGTAGCGGAAGAACTGCAGCACCGCATGCAGCACCTCTTCGCCCGCAACGACGAAGGCCGCCGCGCCGTCAACGCCGGCTCTGACCTTCTCGATTTCGACGAGCACTGGAAAGATAATCTCTGGTTCCACGAGTTCTTCGACGGCGACAGCGGGCGTGGGCTAGGAACTTCGCACCAGTGCGGATGGACAGGCTTAATCGCAAAGATCATTCACGACACCGGCATCAACTGTCGTCTACCGCAGACGCCTCGGTCGCCATTCGCCGCCGCATCGCACTACTTCGACGACATTTTCTCCCGTTCTGGACGACCGCGCAGCTCGGGCCGTCCGTCTGTCCGTCGCTCGTCGACTACACGTTCCATTGGTAACCGTAGTGACTTCTACTCCGGCGATGCTACACCTGCTGCGTCGACGATCTTGGATGAAGACGACGAGAGCCGCGGTCCTAGTCGTGCTGGCAGTCGTAGGGGTAGCACTGCGGCCCCTGATAACCAGGAGCATGTTGACCACTACGTGGAGAGTCAGCTCCAGCGGGTTCGCAGCTCGGCTTCAATTGCTGCGTATGAGGATGAGTTTGAGACGAAGGCTGACAAGGAGAGTGAGCAGAATGAACAGTCTTGATTCGGCTTTGGATAGATGGTGTCCACCTTTTGCATTACATTCGTCTTCAATTTGATGTTGTGCCTTCCACTTAGGCATCTCTTTTTCATTTCTCTTCCCTTCTCTCATGGTGAACACTATAATAACGATCATCTTGTTTGTGGTTACTGTCCTGCTTCTTTCCTATTTCCTTTTTTACACGTGTTGCATCTCCTGGTATCTATCATCTTCGGCCCATTCATATTGTCTTCGGACTATACCTAGGTAGTCTTGACTTATAGTGCATTTGATAGCGCAGTAAACGTCAGTGTTATCATTTAACCTGCTCGCCCTGTGCCTGGGCGTATCATAAACCGCTCTCACACACCTTTAGGAGAGAGTCAGGATATAAATAAGAAAGTCATCGCATGGATTGACCAGTGGTCAAAACGGCACGTCGGGTCCATGCAATACGGAATGCAGGCATACACCAAAGCAAAGCAGGTTGAGGGATAGGAAATACACTGCGAACTATCAACCCGCTAGACCAAGATGTCCACCGTGCCTTATAGGGCTTAGACAAGCAACGATCTATAAGACATCAATTATAGATGAAATTGTGCAATTGACAAGTAATGAGAACAAAACAAAATGAAGGCAGAAAAGGGAATTTTAGAACCCCTCCTTTCCCCTACGAACGCTACCGTTCATCCGGGACGATATGCTATAATCTAACCATCCCCTCAAACGCTGAGGCTAATTTACATTTACAAAGCATCGGAAAGAGCCTTGTTCATCTTGGCGATCTTGGAAGAAACGCTAAGGTCAACGGTGCGGTCGCCAATCTCAACAACGAGTCCACCAACGAGGTCGGGGTTGACCTTGGTTAACATGTTAGTAAACAGCCACCAGAAAAAAAAGGGTTCCATCCACTACAACGCACCTTGGCAACAACCTTGAGCTTCTTGCCCTGGCTGAACTGAGACTTGGAAACAGCCTTCTCAAGACGGGAGAGGGTCTTGGCATCGAGCTCCTGCGGACAAACTTTTAGCTTAGATCCATGTGCTTTATAGGGCTGAGACCGAAACACGGCTCATGGAGTTCGTACCTGAGCACTGGTGATGTTGAGGTCGATCTCACCGCGGTGAGCGCCCATCAGGGTAGCGAACTTCTCGCAGACACCCTCGAGGGAACCGAGACGGTTGTTCTCGGCGAGAGTCTCGAGGAAGTTCTTGAGGATACCGGCCTTATCGGCACCGGCGACCTTAGCGAGCTCCTCGACGATGGAGTTCTTGTCGGCGACGGTGAGCATGGGAGCGCTGAGGATAGCGCCGAGCTTCTTGTCAGCCTTGAGGGTCTCGCCGAGGCTGGCGATGGCACGGGCAGTCTGGTCGAGAGCAGCGGACTTGGCGGAAGCGGTGTACTATTGACGAGCATTGTTAGAGGCGGTAATTGCATTCCGGGATTTTGGTTGCGGATATGTTTTGATTAGGATATAAAGATTGCTTTTGAAAGAGTTGGAAACACAACTGAGTGGGAGGGGTCGGGGGAAAGATGGGGAAGTGTTTGTCGCGGGAAAAAAAAGTCCAATACACAGTCGCGACAAAACCCGGGGCAATGGAGGTGCATACCAGAGCAGAGGCGTATGTGCCATCAACGCCGAACAGGGCGACGGGGGCGCGGGTCTCCTGGGCCGGGGTGGCATAGGACCTGATGCCGTTAACGGCGGCGGTGCGAGGAACGGAGAACTGGGTGGCACGCAGGCCAGCGCGGGCGAAGCGAGCGGACATCATTGTGCAATTGGCTGGAGGAGTGGCCTCGAGGAGGGAGGGGAGACGCAGAGGGTTGATTTGGGGAGGTGATATCGACGTTCGGAGTGCTTGCTTCAAGTCAAGGATGCAAGGTTGAGACCTCCGGGCCGAATGTTCCCGTCATCACGTGCACGCACACAAGAAGCAAGTCACGTGTACAGTCAATTTGCTTGGCGACCTGGACGTTGCTTCCGACATCTTTGGGGTAAAGAACTTGCGGAACTTCTACACTGGTGTGTTGCTGATTGTATAACACGTTGTGTTTCGCCCATAAAGTGATATCATCAGTGTATTAAACCCGGCCAAGTCTTTACTGCTTCGAAAATGATAACATTGCCATGCTCCGGTGGCTTGTGCAACTATCATAGACTTGACCAGCTGTTGTATAAAATGGTCCATTCCCAAACGGTCGATCCAAATCATGTTCTAGACAATCCATATATAGGCTACCACAGACCACAAAATAATCATAGAAGCATTCCTCTTTACAAAACAACATCAGAAATAAAGAAATATCCATGGATTCATCGTTTCGGTTTTCGCGTCAGGTAAAGCCCCAAACGCCAAGTCCAAGCTAAAATATTACAATGCATGCACCGCATCCGAAACGCCGTTAGGATATCCTTTCCGTAAACCAGCCAGTATCCCTGACTGCGGAGCTCAGATGCAAAAACACAATTACTACTCCAGTTTCCCGATTCAATCCTTAGTCGCTGCGTAACATACTATCCACCAAATCACCCAGCGGTCCCCAGAAGTCCTTCCCACTAGCCAGCTTGTGCTCGTCAATGAACAGGACATAGTGCTTGAAGCTGGTGTTGAGGTGAGGCTCGAGGCCGAGGTGCACCACCACTGGGTAATGGTGGCAGTAGATGTGGGCGTAGACACGATATAGACGCTTGAAGATCTGGCGGAGAAGACTGGGGAAGGTCTTAGGGAATGGGACACCTGGAAGTAAAAATACGGGTGAGCAATACATCCATCCAACGGATGACAGTTGAGACGTACCGATCCGGCTAGGGAACATTTGCTCGTTGTCGACATTGCTTTGAACCCAGGCCATCAAGTGTTCAATGTACTCCGGGGCAGACATCTTGGTTGGTCGCTTGAAATTCTCCGAGTCTTGCCAGAGATACTCGAACCTGTCCAAACTTGTAAGCCGGAAGTCAACGACCTGCCGAAGAAGCACCATACTCATCTGTAGCCTTCATTTCGGGACATGTCTGCGGTGAGCAGAACTCGGTTATTGAGCCGTAAAGAAGGTTGATCTGGTTGTAGAAGTCGACAACTGAATCGCCAAAACGTTAGCAGATGCACCCAATAGAACTCCGCAAGATGTGTCTTACTGTTCACAGCGAGCCATTCATTCTGATCTTCGCCTTCCGGAAGCTTCACAGCCTTGCGCAAGCTACCGCTTCCAAGTGTGGCTTCGGCAAACTGTCGTAGTTGATAACTGCTTGTACCCTTGGCGGCTGAGCGGGGCTTGAAGGGGGCGCGTGTGCGTGCATTGCTGGGAGGTGTTAGTCCAAAACAGCCCTGTTTGAGTGCGCGTACCGCCGGCGATAGGTAAGATGGAGGCTCTGAGAGGGGAATATGAAAAGTGCGAGTAGTCTGATACAGGGTGGAAGGGCTGATAACGGAAGGGGGGTTGGATTGCGGGGAGCGAGAGGTAGGCTCCCCAGGGGAAGGGAAATGGGCAACGGGAGTGGTAGCGGAGACAGACATAGTGGTGATGAAAGAAGCCATTTTCTCTCAGACTAAAAAAGTAATCCCTCTTGGTAGGGGGTGTATTTCGGCGGGGTTTGCGCTGATCGTGATGTGCCTACATTCCCATGTCAGATATCCGTTGCTGTCCAAGATTTGAGGAACGTCATCAGATGTGCTGATGTGCTGACGTGTAGATGATGCCAATGAACCATACCTGACAATTATGGATGATATGTCTAAGAGAAACGCCCAAGGAGAGAAATGTTATCGGGTTTCAGCTCTCAAGATGATAATGTGAGATCCGATCCGTTGACTGACCGCGTTGCCCCAGTTACCACATGTACGTCACAGACTATAAGAATATATTTTACATATACCAGTAGGAATATGTACATGGTTATTTTTTAATTCAATTGAATATCAATTATACATGGGAATCTAGAGCCTGGTGGGTCCTATATTCGCTGGAGTTTCTCCCTCAATGGCACAAGGGGAATATTTAATCGGACGAAACAAAATCAAGCATAACCTGCATGCCAGGTAAGCACATGTGTACATCTAGTGTACATCTAGAGTTCTAGATTGGGTAGCCTTCATTTTCCTCGGGCAGTCGTTCTCGAACAGTCTCTCCATAAACTGTCAGTGGGATAGCGATCTCAAATGATTCACAGTTCAAATGTTCCATAGCAGACAACACCGTGCCGCGATCATCTGATGACAAGGCCTCGAGTAAGCGAGTGCCTGATGGTTGGGCCCCTTGCTCGCCTCGAACACTAGATGTCACAAACTCGAACCGCAATTCCCAGTCGAGAGTCACACCGCTCGTCAAAAGTGAAGGCGTGGCTGTGATAGGGATAGCAGGGCTAAAAGCCACTCGGGTGGCATGGAGCGTGTTCTCGAACAGAGAAGAATGGATGCGCCGCGTGGTTCGGTGGATGCTGGCATTGGACCGGATGGCCAAGGTAGGGGTGACTTTTTCGGACGTCTCTAGCGAGGCACGTACAGCGTAGCATGGAATTGTGGCATCTCCAAAATCCATAGTGGCGATAATGGTCTCTCCAAGCCGGTGAACTGGTCGGTTCAAGACGACAACTGCGATACGTTTACCTTCGCGGGCAATCTCAAAGCGATTGGGGCTGCGTCGAGAGTTCACCGCCTGGTTGCTGCGAAGGATAGCAAAGTCGATGACATCCTTGGTAGTAAGCATCTGGGGTAATCCTTCGACACTAGGTCGCCTCGAGGGCATAGCACCAGGTGGGAAAAGCGTGTTGGAACGCGCACGTTGCTCCAAAATTTCATCCACAAAACCAAGGAAATCAGCCGCGGAATGGTGAGATTTGCTAATACTTTGGTTTTTCGTGATCACAGGCATCACTGGCCCAACCTTTTGTACCTTCGCTTCATCCCGTAGAATTACATAAGGCGACATCAAGTCATGCCCAAGAATGTCTCCCTTTTCTATAAAAACGTTAGAACTTGGGATAGAAAGCAAAGCGAAGAAAGCAACTTACCGTTCACGCCACTGAAAACGCGGAAGGGTATGTTGATGCGGTTGACCTTTTGGAGCTCGCTAGGCCCGCTAGGCCGCTGGGTTCCAATGACCAAATTATATGAGATCTTGATTGCTTTCCCTTTATGACTCGCCGGGAGTCCTTTGGGAAGGGAGAACGAGAATGAATATGACTGTTCCTCCCCTGGTGCCAGTCGGAGGTCAACAAAAAGCAGTGACTGTGAGGTGGACAACAGCGGAATCGATCTCGACGATGTAACACCACGCATTTCTCGTAGACCATCTAATTCGTTGTTTGAAAGAAGGCCATTGATAGATTCCTCAATGGTGTTCCATTTGAGTGCGCCCCAGAACCCACCAGTTTTACGTGGTCGGTCGGCTGTTGGCGTTGGGCGGCCAGGAAGTCCGCCTGAACCCGGTTGGCCACCAACGACTCCCTTTCGCTTGACTTCGTCGAAGGCTGACTGGTTCACTAATGATCCGTCGACCGTGAAAGATGCATTAACCTGCGCATAGCCCATCAGCAGCGCCTGGCTGTTGGAGGCTTTGGCGGGAGATGAAACTACACTCGAATGATGCCGCGCGTGCCGCATGGGAGGGGGAGCTCGCGCACCCTGTACCGAATGATTGGTGTATTCAGACTCTAGGGTTTCGGTAGAGTGGTCGCTGACGGAGTAGAACTCCCCACTGCTCCGGCTGCTCCCGTTCACGCTTGTAGTTGATATGATCCGGGTTAGTTGCTGGTGCGCCGGTCCAGTCAGACCCTGTGCGTCTCTGACAGTGGGGTTTCCACCGGTTGACGATGTACCGCTCGTTGTCGCCGATTTTGGCGATGGAGTGCGCGCGGTACGAGTGTTATTTGAATCGGTCGAAGGCGTCGCCGGAAACTTAAAATCAAGGGGAGGTGGTTGGGGCCGACGCGAAGGTGCACGCAATGGCTCTACTGCGCCTACTGGACTAGTCGCTAGAGATCCAGGGCGGCTAGCTCTCCCCAGGTGGGAGGTATCAACTCTCAGGCTACCGTTGGGATGCTCGCTAGGAGCCTCGGTCAATGGAAATGGAAAGGCATGGGAGGGGGATCTCGCTGATAAGAGACAGTCATTAGTTGAAGTTCCTCTAGGCACATATTTGCACTGTTCATGATCTACCTTTTTTGTAAGAATCCTCATAGCTATTGTTTCTTCGCGGCAGAACCTGGAGACTTGACGAGCGCCCGTGACCTCTGCTGGCTGGCTGATGTCTATTATAATTGTGGGGAGAAGGCGTCGGATCGAGTTGGCCTTCGCTATCAATGGAGAGGATGGAGACGGATCGTTTATGGTTGTGACCTGATTGCCATGCTCGCGGTGTAGAGGGGCCGTTGTTCGGAGGAAAGCTTTGGGAGCCGACCAACGGAGAGCTCAGGGATGAGGCAGCCCGGTGATTAGGCCTTCGTTGGGAGCTGATGGAATATGATCGGCGACCAGAGAAGAGAGCATGGGGTGATTTGAATCCGAAGAAAGATTCCGAGTTGGAGTTGGGTGTGTGGTTCGCGACTCGAGAGATCTTCCGTGAATGTTGACCAACTTCGCTCCCATTATTGGCCTCGGCACCTGTATCGGCCACGTTCTTGAATGTTATAGTACATTCCACATCCTCTCCTGCAAATATAGTCTGGTCTTTCCATTTCACGAAGACTTGGATGTTGGATGGCATGGCGGTTGTGTCAGCATGTGGGCTGCAGTTCGAGGGGGGCCAAGGCGTGGGAGGAATTGCCGGCGCAATGAGCTGTAGTTAGGTTGAGGCTTGGTGAGATGTGCCGCCACTAGCATTCTGTCAACCAGAATGAACCATGCTGGTTGTAGAGTTGAAGATGTGTTGCCGGCGGAGTTGCGTGGCGATGATATCCTTGCTCCTAGCTCCACCCGAGACTACAACATACGGACTAAATGACATATGATACCCACTCTGCGCTGCCAACTTCTATAGTAAATGTGTAATTTATTCCTAAGATTAAAAACAGCAACAAGTCACAGATAATATTATTTATTGTACAGGCGCAAATTAGAACATAGTATAATGTACATAGACGACTATCTTCGTTCACGATTGTTGTCATCATATAGCACATGGAAGTCTGAAAGGGTTCGCGTGCGGTTGGTCGAAGGGCGAAGACCAAGCTCAGCCATACGACTCCAGATTCTATCGTGTCGGTTCTCCCATCGCTTGCGCCGACTCTCCATCTCGTCCTCCGACGGGCGCCATTTGCTCTTCAAAATTCGGCGAATAGCTTCCGGGGACATTTCGAACTCTTCTGCGAGGACAGCGGTCGTGAATTGCTCGGGGGCCTTCGCATGAAGATGACGGATTCCATCGAGGGCATCAGGTGAGAGCTTCTTGGGTGGGTTCCAACCACCGGCGAACTTCTCCTTCAAAGCCGCTTTTTGCACTTGCCAGGTCTCCGGCTTTCTCTTCCCCTTGTTCTCTGAGAACTGTTTCGCTTTCTCGGATCTGTTTTGCCAGTCCTTGCGAGGTTCCTTTTTGGCCTCTCTGCGAGTCTCGTTGCGGAAAGCTCTGCGCTCTCTGTCGGTTCTTCCGGTGCTATCTGGATCTCTTCGCTGGTCTTTAGGGTGACGCTTATGATTATTCCATCCACCTTTCTTGCCGAACGAGTCGTAATCTTTCTTTTTCAGTGGTTTGTCTTGAGAAGCCACAGTATCATCGGCGACGGTCGGGGTTTCAGGGGCTGCGGGCGCTGGTTCGTTCTGGAGATCACACAAGCGCGACATTGCACTGAAGGATCGTTGCAGCTGGATATTCGAGGAGCAAAGAGGACCAGAGGCAAGAGGTCGGTGATAAGGGACTATTGAATAAGTGCTCAAGTTGCTGGTGAACTGAGAGCGGAAAACATTGCGCAGAACGGCAGGCAGAGCCAGCCTCGATGAGGCAGCACATTTGGTGGCCATGTTCGGACTCGTGTGAATATGAAAAATGAGGAAATAACGAGCAGAGCAAAGTTGACAGTAGACAAAAGTGAGAGATCTGGAAGTTTACCCAGCAAAGGGAAAATATCCGGTGGCGATAAGATAACAAAATGTTGATGGCCTGAAAAGTCCGGCATGCCACTTTGTCTCTATCAACTTGGACTTTGTCGACTGCTTATACGAACGTAATAACTTTGATAAACCGATTCATTTGGCCGGGGATAATATCACGAATGGATTATTAAAGAGCCTACCGGCATGTTTTGTTTGTTCTTCTCATACGATCTTTCTAGATTGTATTTTAGAGGTCTTTTTAGAAGTCTTTCTAGATGTATGCAAAGGCGTAAAAAAACCTCGAGCCGACTTTTGCTAGTATAATTACCAGGGAACATATATCATGTTGTATATATGCGGATTCTCATTCGTGACAGTTTCCTTCAAGCCTCCCTCAAGATCAACGTAGCTTTCCAGGGTTAGCTCTCCCCATTACCGTTCTTCAATCAACTCCCCTTTGGCCTGAAGAACTGAGCGTGGAATAAATAGGTATTGGAGTGCATTAATACTAGATTTCTATCCCACGATGATGCTCCAGCACGCATTTGGCATGGTCTGTGGATCTACAACCAGAGCGAGTTTGTAAATTCGAGTTTGAATAAACCTTGAAGATGAGTTCCATCCTGACTCTTGTATGGCTTGTGGATAGGATCAGACGAATTTAGTTTGCCTGTGGTGCGAATTGGGCGATTCGATGAAACAGGGATGGGGACCTCTAACATATCTTGACTTTCAAAGCATCTTTTGTAGTCGCGCTCGACAAACTGGAATTTGTCGTTGGTAACATGATACAGCCTGTAAAGCAGTGTCTTGACGGGTCTAGAATGAGGTCATCAAGTGGAAGGAAGCAAGAAAGTGAGATACGGCGATGGATGGAAAGCATACCAGCCGAGTACTCATATATAAGACAGTGGAGGGCTAGTCAAAGGGCTAGAATTGGGTTGCAGGTTGAAGGAAGAGGAAATATAATGATGTATATACCATATGCGTTTTGTTTGCCGTACTTTTGCTCGTATACCTTAGGTTCGTTTTTAGCCTCTGATATAGATTATAGCAGGCATGACCAGCCTTGTGATTGTACATACACAAGAAGATTTAATTCCTCGTACGGTGACTATAATAGTTACTGGGTAGGTTAATGACCATTTATTGCTCAATTAGTTCTCATGTGTGTTCAAACGCTCGACTACCCCCATCCTGGACATTGTATTTCTCGCCTTTCCCTACATTTGCTAGGACATTACGCTAGGCTATATGTGAAACTTACACCAGCGGGCTTATCGTCCAAACCGGCACCCACATCGCCTTCGCTCCAAGAGCCATCAACCAAGCAAAGCATCTATGGGTCGCTGATGTAGAGCAATTTGTGCCAGAGAAATAAATTGACCGACCCGACTCGAAACCACCAAAATCATCCAATAGGGACGCTCCCTATATATGTATGCTGTCATTTCTTTATGGGCCTAGGAGCTGCGTTGGACAATCTTTAGCGCAGGAAAGGATCAGGATGATGATAGCTCGTATAGCCGAGTGTCTCCATTCTCAAACAGCCAGCTCAAGCACGATTGTTGTCTCGCAAGATGTTTAGAGCCCCGTGCTTCGTAGTCTGGTTTGTAGAAAAAACATGAGATGCTAGGATTTAAGTGCTTCCGGAGCACAGCTGCATGAGACTTGTAGTTGATCTATATGATTGGTAGAAATGAGCATGTAAGGGTGTCAAGAAATCCAAAACTGGAGCTGGCGACATATCGCAATAGACTGGTCGAATTGTGGTGAGATTAGGGCATTGGGGGCACGAGATCGTAACCCAGGCACGTGAGACCTTCCAAGGTTAGTCTCAGACTAAAAGCAAATCCACCTGGACCTGTGGACCTTCAGTGGAACCTCCCGTGGGCCTCCCTTGGTTCTGATCTGATCTGATCTGAAATAACCACGTCCAACAACGTACAGCATACTGCTGTCAGAGCTCACGTTGAGCCGAAGGCCCGGCTTAGTGCGGCGACCTGTGCTCACTCGACCCACCGTTCATCTCACGCTCTATCGCAGATCCAAGGGCATCCGGAGATTTCAAAGCTCTGGACAAGTGAGAGTCCGGTAATTCCTCAAATCCAAGAGGCCAATCAAAAGCCAAGCAAAAGCCCATATACCCCCATGGAGCCAGGGGCATCGAAAAGGTTCAAATTCCTCCGATCAATTGGAATGATCTGCTTCAGTGCGGAATGAGCTTCGTATTTGTTTCCTTTTCTCTTCCTATGTTGTATACGTTCTTTTGGTGAGTTTTAGAGTTGTGTGTGCATGGAAATTAAACTTGACTGATCAGAGCTTCATTTCAGCTTGCCCCCACTAATTCTACCATTCCTCCACACTCTCTCCTGACCACTCCCCGACATAAAATTTTGACGTCTGCTATAGCCTGACTGGCATCCACGGACCTACCTCATGAAATTGGCCTGAAACGCAAATAGACCGTGCTCTCAGCGGACCTTGAATCACCGATCCCCCCCTCCCCGAGGATATGGCTACCACCGCCCCCCTCAGTGCGAAAAGCAAGCTTGCTGGACCCGGCACATCATTGAAAATCACTCCTTCGAACTCTCCAATCCTCCGACCAGGCACTCGATCCCCGAGCAAAACCTCTCATCAATCATCCTTATCCCTCCAAACCGTTATCGGCACAACAACAACCACCCCTAATGGCTTTTCAAGCCATGACCAGAGCAGAAGCTTTGCGCTATGCGCTGGATCAGCAGCTGTTCTTGCAGAATTGGACGAGAACGACAACATAATACAGCGCTTCTTCCGAGCCCGGCCTTCCGCAACAAGTGTAAACCCATCAACTTCTTTCTACAATCAATCGACTCCCCCGGCCACCCCAGACCCAAGGTCGCGAGCCCTCTCCCATATCCGGTCCAATCCACATCTGAATCTTAACAATGGGTCTCCGTCAGGCGAAGCTATCGACAGCGGCAGTCCACGTGGGTGGTCTTCAAGAGAAAGAATCAAAGCAGTGACGAGTGTTTCGATCAGCCCGAACGGAAGGTTTCTTGCAGTGGGAGAGGTGAGTGAGGGAAATTGAGATGAATCATTGCAAAAATGGCAGCTAACGACGTCAAGACCGGTTACAATCCTCGAGTTTTAATATTTTCCACGGCGAGAGATGCGTTGCCGGATGTTCCCCTATCCATTCTGAACGAGCATACTTTTGGTGTTCGCAGCCTGGCGTTTAGCCCTGACTCGCAGTATTTGGCAACGCTCGGCAATCCGAACGATGGATTCCTCTTTATCTGGACAATAAATCTCAAAAATGGATCGGCCAAGCTACACTCCGCGAATAAATGCACCTCGTTTATCAAGGATATGTGCTGGGTCGGCCAGAGCTTGGTCACGTACGTTTGATTGGATGGTGATAACTAGAAGTCAACTAATGTATTTGTTCAGGACCGGTCTGCGACACGTTAAGGTCTGGCGTCTTCCAACGGTGATTCGGCCCGTTTCGCCAACCAAGACACGATTAAATGTTGATGGAGCTGGCCCCTCGCCCAATCCTGCCCCGAAAGCACTTTCTGGCAGGAATTGTTTACTAGGCGCACTGGGCGACAACACCTTCACCTGTGTGAACAGTATTTCCTATAAAGAGGCTGTAATCGGCACAGATTCAGGCGCAGTTTGCTTTCTCGATGATCGCGAAGGATCTCAGAAGATGACCACGGTCAAGCAAGTTGGGTTCAGCATCACCTCGTTGGCCGTGGACTCTGACCAGGAGTCCATATGGCTAGGTGGAAGGGGAAGGCAAATGCAGCGGGTACCATTTGAAGTTTTACGATCATCAGGCTCATCCACGCCGGTGACTTCTGCGCGCCCTGACAAGAGTGCGCTTGACAAGAAAAGCAAGACACCAGCGATTACTTGCATGGGGTCTCTTAATTCTCATTTGGTCACTGTTGAGTCCACCCGCGCGATTCACGTCTATCCGATTGACTCTTTAGACGAAGAAGGTGAACAGGATGAGGGCGAGGCTTCCATGCCGGCCCATCGGGACCCAATTCTCGGTATTTGCCGCATGGATTTTCCCAACGACTTGTCTGCGGACTTTTTCACATGGTCTCGCAATGGTTCGGTGAACTTCTGGGATGTCCAAGGGAAGTGTCGAGGGTCTAAAAATATCGATCTCGACCAGTTCCCAGGAAAGGAAGATGATGCAGCAAACGAACTCAAAGTTTTGAGGACCGCTGAAAATGCGGGCTGGTTTGTCTCTGCTGACAAATTTGGTGTATTGAGGTATGTGCAGACATGAGACAGTGACCAAGATCATTAGCTGACTCTGATACAGAGTCTTTTCGAACTCCGACTGGACTTGCCTCAATCAAGTGCGCGGCCATGGTGGAGAGATCACGGATGTGGCCATCCAAGGAATGGACGATACCTGGCTGATAGCCAGTTCTGGGCGTGATCGAGTGGTGCAACTCTTCGAGAGGCGAGACACCGAGTTGCAGTTGATTCAAACCATGGACGATCATGTCGGAGCTGTTGGACAACTGATGTTCATCAACGAAGGCGAAAAGCTACTTTCGTGCTCCGCAGACCGCACTGTTGTCATACGAGATCGTGCCACACGCGAGGTGGATGGTGGCACATCTGTTGCCTACCTCATCTCAAGGGTCATCACACAAAAGTCCTCCCCAGTGTCGATGGCACTTTGCCCAGACGATTCGAACATTCTATACCTTTCTACCATGGATCGTTGTGTTTCAAAATTCGATATCCTCTCCGGCCATCAACTTCACTGTTTTAAGGCATCTGATTCGGAGACAGCCGATGCGGTGGTTTTGAGCTCGTTAACAATTGCATCTGAAATCTCAGGCCAGACCCCGAAGGTTCTTATAGGTGTTTCGAGCACCGACAAATCTATTCGCGTCTACGATCTAGAGCGAGACCAGCTCCTCACTGGGGAATTTGGCCATACAGAAGGCGTCACCGATGTGTTACTCCTGGAGGAGCGTGATACATCCGATGAGTCCCAAACCAAGCGCACAGTGGTCAGTGCTGGTATGGATGGCATCTTGATGATATGGAACCTATCTGTCCAGCAACAGATCTCAGCAGACCTCATCGGGAATATACGCGAGGACGATGAAAACCCCGTGAAAGAAATGACAGCCGCGAGGCCCCCTCTCCGGAAAGTCCTTTCCCGCAGCGAGCTCGCCGGATTTCAACGACCGGATAGCCCCAATCCCACAACACCAACACCTATACGCGCGCACTCCCCAACCCTCCTTCGCAAGCTGTCTCGACTATCTCTAGCACCATCCTCACTAAAGAACCACGCCGTCTCAGAAACATCATCCCCGCCAAACCGCCTCTCCCCAACACCAGGACCCGGCACACCGCAAGGCCGACGCCGCCGGTCCCCATCCCCAGTCAGCCCGAAATCGAAGACCCCAACACCGCGCAAACCGCATATCGCAAGAACCACCAACCGCCGCACATCCATCGACTTCCGCAACCGCGGAAAAACAACCCCGCGCAGCGAGTTCGGAAGCCTGGACATGGCCACCGAGCAGCTGTGCCGGAGTCTGCGAGCGTATCGCAAGAAACTCATTGGCTCGAGTCAGCGCATGCAAGCGCAAAAGGAGCTCGAGCGCGAGCTCAGTCTTACACTCCGCATTGTGGGTGGTCGTGGACAGAGCAGCGATGAGAGCGGCGAGACTGAGACGGATAGTAGTGGGAAGGATACTGAGCGCGAGGGGAAGCAGAGCTACTCGGCCATTCCCAAATCGCCTCGTATTCCTCACCGTATGCCATCTACCCCGTCGTTGCGGCAAAAGGGCGTGCGGCAGGTTTCGCGGAGCCGTTCTTGCGATACAAATGAAGACGAATGAAGTTTGTTCTCTCATTGAGAATTTTGATTCTGGTTTGGGAAGAGGTCATTTCTGGTGTTTTATGGCTTCAGTCGTGGAATATGGCGCTTTTATATCCCTTTCGTTGATTCTTTCTTTTTTTCTTTTCTGTTTTTCCTATTTACTGGCATTTTGGCTTCTGCATTCTCTTGATTTTCTCTTTCTTTTTCCTTGCATCTTTGCATCATCTGCTGGATTTTCGGTGCCTTGGGCGATTTTCCTTTCTACATCCTGATTTCTTCAAAATCATTTCCCTTCTGATGATACCCATACTTACCACCTATCTTTATTACCTATATTTACCCTTTTTTTGAGAGTCTGTAGGCCATCTCACGATGATCCTGTCTTTCCCTTTATCATTTTTCTTTTGATCAGAAATGCATCAGAATACATTCCCCATTCGAGTTTTTCAATTTCATCTCAGTAACCTAACATCTCACTACACACACACACACACGCATACATTTTTCCGCGTTGTCGCAACCCGTCTCGAAATATCATTGAACACCTCCATCCAGTTCTCAACCTAATCTCGATCAGGAGCGTCTTGATAAACGCTTCTTGCTCACCCATACCCTCACCCCACGCCAACTGAAACCTCCAGATCAACTCACCTTAACAACTCAACTCCTCAAACTCCAATCAGACTCCCCAGTCTAGTCTGAAGAGTCGTGACCAGCTGCTTTCCCTGAGCGCCAGGCACAAGCTGAGCAATGCTAATAGCCTTGTTCGCCCAACGCTGACAGTCCTCATCCTGGGTAGCACGGTAAAAGTCGGTAGCCTTGTTGAAAGCCACCGTAGCAATCTTGATCAACTCCGCAGCTGGATATGTAAACACTTCACCCAGATCAGACCCGACTTGGATGGCACTTAGACCGTGCTGTGCATTGTGTCCCTCCTCGACGGCTACCTCTTCGTTTGCCATTGTGAGGACCTTGTCGAGCACTTCTTCGGCAACCTCGGGGTCGGCCATGTTGACGTCGAGCAAGGCAAATTCAGGACCGATTGGGTCTTGAGCCGGTGCAATTGCTAGAGTGAATAGACAATGGAGGTAGCGAGGCAGGGAAACCCGGAAATCGCGCTGCCATGTGGATGGGGGATCGTCCTGTAGCTCACTGAGTTCTGACATAATCCGCTATTGTGTGAATATCAGTACTTGTTCAGAGAATTTAGTCTCTCAATTCATAGAAATGAAAGTGTACCTTGATGATCTGGATTGCCAGTTTGGGTGGCAGGTTCATTTGGAGAGTCAGATCCATGATAGGTGCGTAAAACTTCGGATCGGAGAATGCGTCGTCAGATGCACAAATGCTGGCAACATCATCCCACTTCCTGAGGTGCATGGCAGCCTCAAGATCGAAAAATTGCGCAGTGTCATGGTGCCTGTCTTCGTTGTAATTCGCATCGTCATCTGTCTCTTCTTCTCCATCTTCCCAACCGTGCAAGTCATCTAGTTCCTGGAAACAAGCGCGTACATTCTCGTATTGCGATGTCTGCAAATGGTCAGTATGCTCATTAGTCTATGATGATATGACGTTTCCGGGTAATAATCTGGTGTAAGCATGGACTGTTGAAACCAACCTTTTCAGTCGGATCGTTCTCGCGGCGGGCCTTGAAACAGGTAACAAGGAGACGGAGATAAACAACCGCAAAAAAGTGCGGCCTAGGTGCTCTGGAACACATCTCAGGGTATGCAATCTGACGATATTGAAGCGCAAACTATAAACATGTTAGTGAAAATTGTCAGATAGATTCCTCATGGATTCAAAACGGACATCTCTAGAGTGGTCTAAGACAGAAGTAGCCCACAGAACCCCAGAAGAGTTGACAAGTTTCAAAGCAAGTTGGTAAGTTGAAAAATACAGCCATTGTAGTTGGGTGACTGAGACCTCCTGGTCGCCACCTTCAAACATGCTGTTCTCTTTTGCAAAAGACAGGGCTGCCGAACGGTCAGCATCAGAAGATCGCCATATCTTGAGAGAAAAACGCACCACTGCGAAGTACAGTCACGACGCAGTTGCCAAGCCTCTGGCTAAAGCTTTTGGAGAGCTCTTTGGAAAGAAGAGTGATTGCGAATCTGTTCAGGGCAACCAAGTTAGCCTTGTGGAAGAACTCATAGATTCTGAACATGCTCACATGTAATGTTCGGCGGCGTGAAAGTCGTGATGATAGATGTCATCCGAAGTCAAACATTTGATAAATTGATCGAGACAGTTAAGTACTTCTTCTGGTTTGTGCTGTCTCTGGGCTTCCATTGCGCATGATAGTAGGCTCATTTGCTTTTGCGGCACCGGGTGCAAAGGAAAGCCAAGATAGAAACACCCTTTCATTAAGTTAGAGTAAATTGGAAGACTGGAAGTTCCATGGATCATCCATACCGGATCCGTCTTTCCCCTCCAGCAAGCACAACTTGTAAGACAAGTACATCCTTTGGCAATCCACCTGACTTTGGAATAGACCCCGATCGATTAACTGGCGAGCAGCGGTGATATCCCCAGTCTGTATGTAGCATGCTACCAGCTTCCTGAAGAGACGTTAGCCCGCAATGCAAGCAACCCACCAATATGTGTTCCACTGACTTTTGTATCGCAATCTGGATGGACATGGAGCAGTATTGGAAGATCTTTGGATCACTGCACATCTGAAGCCATAGCTGTGCAGTCCAGTAATCCTTCTTGAGAAGTGCATTGCCAATCATTTTCCAGAGGCACTGTGTACAATCAGTCAGCTTTTCTCATTGATGATGGTAGGAGTATACCTTACAATAACGGTGGCATGGGCTGCCCTAGCACTAATTGATGGATATCCACGTTTCTCTAGTGCGTCGATCACACACCGGAGGTTGCGAATGAGCTTAGAATCAGAGAACTCCGATCTGCTCAAAAGTAGAAGGAAAGCAACAAAGCATTTCTCTGTCCAATCCCTTGTTGGCAGAGGGCGCATAAGCAAAATTCGAAATGCTTCCATTCCGTAATCTGAGCCACTAAATATCCGTTAGCAAAGTACTTCGCCCAAATGGGCTGTATCAAGGTACCCTGTATGGCCCAGAGATCGGGCAAATTGGAAAATTCTAAATCCAATGTTAACATCTTTAAAAAAAAGCATCTAGTCAACACTTGTTGAGACGACTCACATCGGCATGTTCATGTCTGTGAGAAATATCCCCTCAACCAGACCCTTCAGACCTACAACAGAATTGTTACTTCAATTCCATTCAAGATACAGACCAGCCTTACCTTGTAGTAATTCATCGTTACTAGGGTTGTTATGTCCCACAGAGAGATCAAAAAGGACAATAGCAGGGTGCTTTGGGTAATCCTAAAAAGGTCAGCTTTAAGTCTACCACACTCACCACAGACGTACTTCTCTCAAGACACTCATGTTAATATCGTAAGTGACAATTGAATAGGGGCTTTTGACTTGTGCACAAGCCACAACTGTCGTGTGTCAGTCTAGGCCAACAAATAGATCAACCCACTCACCAAGGGAATGTCGAACAACCAAGTTCCAGTTATGGTAATCTGGAAATTTCATCAGAGTCTTAATAGATAAGAGCTCCAAGTAATCGTTCGCTCTTTGCAGCCATGTGATTGCGATGTCAGGCAGGCGTCGTGCGAGTGCAGAGTCACCAATTAGAAAACAAGTTTCGAAAACCAACTCTTCATCATTCGAGATAACCGGCGTAGGGAGTTTGGCGAAGAAATGCTCGGCAATATCTACTCGATCCTGCAACCAGGCCTTGAATAGTTTGTCAGTTCTGGTGTTGACAGACAAAATAGTGTTCGGATAATGCGACTCACCAGTCGAATACGAAGCAAGAAGTATCGGGTGGTGAGAGTACAGTTAATCGCAGGATCAAGCCCAAGATGAACAGGCTGAACACTTGCCAGCCTCAGAGCGGCCACTGACAAGATGTTCAGCGCAATTTCGCGTTGCTGGTTCACTGTTCTTGTTGTAAGATCTGATAATGTCATCAAGTGAAATATGGGATGGCATACCGATGCAAATACGCGCCGCTTTAAGGGCCAGATCGAGGGCCCTGACACTGCCTGTGGAAAGTCAGACAAGCTCACTTCAATATCTAATAGAGGTCATGACAAACCTAGAACATCAGGCATGACAGCCATGTTCAAGACGGCAAATGCGAGAGCCCTCACTTTGCCGAGCAATAGCACATCCTCCGGATTGTGGCCACGCGAAATCATCAGATCAGTGCAGTCGTTCCAAAGCAATGTCCCAATCATATCCAGCTGCTGGCGATTAGCTGTATTTACCACGATACAAAATGGGTTACTGTTGAGGTCGCTATCCAGTCTGAATGTGGTATTGGGCGAGAGAAGCGGATTTGTAGAAGTATCGGCTGTGGATAAAGCTGTATGCAAAGTGCAAGCAAAGTCTAAGGTAGAGGAAGTTGGCAGTTAGCTGCTGCACCCATAGGGGGATATGTTGTGAGGCTCATACCTGCCAGAGCCTGGCGTGGCCCAGACGGTTGCGCCATGGAGAAGACTTGGGAATTGGGAGACAAGGGGAGAGGAAGATGAAAAACGACAAGAGGGGATAACAAAGGTTGACTAAAAGGTCAAGAGAAGAGAAAGGATGTGAGAGGGAAGAAGGTTGGAGTGGGAAGAGCTTGGAGGGACGAAAGAGACAACTGCCTCGTGAAGGCTGCGATGCACAAACTTCAGGTGTTTTGTTTATGTCGTCTATTGACCATAGCAAACGAAGCATATACACTATTTGGAGGATTGCTTCTCTTTCTGTAGATATCAATTGACTCAAAAACTTGCGATTTGATGTTGTACACATAAATCAAGCAATATACATTTTTCCATAAAGAACACAGCCAAAACTTGGGGAATCACTAAGCCAAAAGATGATACCAAAAGATAAATCCTTGCGTGACATAAAATAAATAACAGTTTACCAAAAAGAACTACTTATCGATGGGGAGGAAGTTCCCAACGATGAGAGACGGGCTGCACAATGTTAGTTCCAGTCAGTATCCAGTGGACAGTGAGCCGTGAACACTTACATGTTGTGATTGTCTCGTCTGATTGTAAACGAAAAGCAGCAGGTAATACCGTCATTCGTTGAGTTAGGATTGGGACTCTTTAGCGTGCAACTGGTGAGCATGGCCTTTTGGGTATTGTCGAAGGCGATAGCGCCGAACTTTTCCCAATAGCTGACCAGCTGATCTTCGACGATGATCTCATGGATGGCAAGTTTGCCCTACAGAGAGTAAACACGTGAGTTGGTTGTGATATAACGTGGACGTCTCCGGTTTTGAAACTTACATCTCGCAAACCCTCAACGGGGACATCAATCAGCTGTGCCATCTCATTGTTCCCTCGGAAGATCTCGCCCGTTCGACGCCAGCAGCAGGCCGGGATAGCCATACTGGCAAAGACACGGTCATACTCCATAAGACTCCGCTCGAACCACATCTCTACCAGAATCAATTCGATATCAGTCAAGCTCTGCATGCGTTCTCGGAACTTGGGCCGGAACTTGTCGAGCTGCCGCAGAATCTTTTGTCGGGATATTTGTTGCATGTTCTTTTCCATATACTGGTTCAACCGTGCATATCCCTTGACATAGTTAAACGGTTTCAGTAATCCGGCGTCATATTTCGCTTTGAGAAGCTTGTTCATTCGCTCCTCTGGTGGGTCAGTTCCTGCTGGGTCGGCGGCGGTCATGTAGTATGTTTCCCGGGCTTTGTCATTGCCCACCGTGGAGATTGGTCGTTGAATCGAGTCTACTTGGCTTTGTGCTGGCGGCGGGAGTTGTGCTAGAGGAGGCAACCCGTTCGGCAGCGGCATACCATTCATCGAATTCATCAACGATGAATCGGTGTAGATTCCCTGCATGTCTTGATTTTGGAACATCGCCCCGTCGTCCAAGAGACTGTTACTGAGGAAATCTCCGAGCAGATTGTACTCGTTGGTCACCTCGTGTGCATTAAACATGTATGAAGGGTGGAGAGAATGCATGTCCTGAAACTGATTCTGACCACCTACCCAGTCGTTGTATTGCATGACTGTCATACCACGTCAGCTGAGTCCGGGGGCAAAACAGGTATTGTTGCCAACTCACGCTGAGAATTAGGCTCGAGGCCCTGACTAGATGCAGAGAGATTCCCAGGCGGCACGGTTGAAGGTGGGTTCACAGCTGAGGGTGCAATTCCGATCGTGGTATCAGGGAATGATTGCTGACCAGCAGCATCGGTGATATCGACACTCCTAGGCATGCCTTGAACAGAGCCCAATTCATTGTTCGACGAGCCCTCGTCGTCCGCAGCAGAATGTTCAGGTTCGCCACGTCCTCGTTTCGCAGTTTCCCTCGGCTCGTCGTGGCACAGGTGGCCAATGTTTCGCTTTATACAGCGTGTGCAGGGCCGCTCCTTCATAGATTCAAACAGATCAGCTGGTGCAGTTTATTCCCCGCAAGTCTGCGTTCAGGGTTTCAGACGTGACGGGTCGCGAATGTGGAAAGGGGAGATAGAGGTGTCGTACCGAGTCACAGGTCATATGCTGTCCCACGCGAACAAAACCCCCGTTAGCAAAGCCAGTTCGTCTGTGCCAGCACTAATGCCATGTCCTATCGCGTATAGTAACCAAGCATAATGGCATCCCCAGGAAGTAAACTTACCGAGCGGCGACAATATACACAAGCTAGAATTGCGGGAAACCCTCGTTAGCAAAAATGTTCTTGTCGTTTTGCGCAACAGAATTGGCCGCGCCCAGATCCCTGTCGCATGCTGCGCAACGGCACCTTACCGTGATTCACCTTCCGGCGCTTCTTGGGACTGGAGTGACTCCCCGAGCCAGTCGTTTCGGCCTTGGCCGCAGATGTTTGCGAGTTCTTGACGCTCGTATCCTTCCCTGCATCAGTGGACCTCGATTTTGTCGCATTGGAAGCGCCTAGCGGCGCACTCTTTTCGGACATTGCGCACAAAAGTTCAGGGAGAACCACCAGGGCCGGAGCGGAATGGCTGCCTGCAGACCAGTTGGTAGTAGTTGGTAGTCAAAAAGTTCTTGGGGATGGAGAAAGCGGAGTCACCCCTCCGAACTGCTCCGCATGGGGTTGGCTGTTTGAGCACACGCCACTTTCGGGGCGAGACCTCGGTTCAGGAATTACATTTTCTTTTCTTACAATTAGATTTGGATTTAAACCACATTGTGTACAAGGTGCAGACTGATGTTTTATTGCTTCTCAACTGTCTAGTTTCTTTCCTCGCGGTAGGGCCTCGGGCTGCCTCATCATCTTCGAAGCAGGACTCCCCAGATTGGACTGGGTGCGCATGATGTTCACATTACCCTTTTCCTAATTTAGTGTGATTCATGCTTTTCCCCTGCAGTGGGATATCCTTTGTCGAAGAGAAGTGCGTTCAATCGTGCCCGGTTCCACAGTATGCAACTATACAGCAACTGCATTGGAATTAGAGCACGCGACAAGGATTGCCAGTGTGATTCCTGGTCGCCAAGATCGGCGAGTACTTGGTTTGCGTTTTTAACAAGCGCACATACACTGGGTCAGGGGGCCTCATGTGTCAATCATAAGCACCAACATTCCGGGATTGGTGGCTTGTATGGTGTGGTGTGGTGATGTCCAGTGGGACGATCAGTCGTTGGGCATCGGGTATAGATCCAACGCAGCTTGTGAACGAGTGATGGCATCTCCGAGTCCTGCGAAGGGAGCGGTGTTGTTTTGCATAGATTGAAGATGGCCATGCAGTTGCTTCATGAGTCCCTGGACTTCGGGGTCGGTCTCCAACTAAAATCAAACACAATGGTAAGTTGACAGAGCTGACACGTGTGGTTCACAAGCAGTGCGTACCTCATCTAGTGTCACTTGGCTATCTTTCGCGCCAAGAAGCATGAACTCAGAGGACCCAGAACCCTCGGTTTGAGGAAGTGCATCCAACTGTCGGAGCACGGGGTGTTCCTACGGTCGTAAAATATTAGTCAATCGCACTTTGAAGCAAGATTCTTTTGCTGCGTACATTCTTAATTTGTCGTTTCCTTTCAGCCTCGGCCCGTTTGGCATTCTTGTCCATTTCGTGGAGGGACTTTGTCTCCCTAGCAAGGAGCGCTTCTTCTTTGGCAATTTCGGCTTTAAGTAGATCGACGCTATCGTTCATCGTAGCCAAGTGGGCTTCGAGCGAGCGCTAAAAATGTAATCAGTGTGGACCTCTTGTCGACAACCGTAGAGTCACATACGTGCTCATTTAGGGCGGATTCGTAGTCGAGGTTGGATTCCTTCGTTATGGGTGGAAACGGCATTCGCGGGAGTCGTTTGCCTAAACTAAAACGATGCAGAGTATACGATTAGTTTCATCGTCTCCCAAGACACTGGTAGCTCTGCGGAAGCTACCAGGCTGAGTATGGCGCCCTACTTTCGCACGACCGCTTGCACAGCGCCCTGAGCCTCGATGCGCTTGCGTTCATTTTGATTCCGCATTATCACCGGTCGCTCGAGGGAGTGGAACATGTCTTTGACCTTTTCTTGGACGGGTTCTGGTAGAGGGGTCCATTTCGATTTGATGGTCTTCTCTGGGATGCGGCGGACGTGAGGTTTGAGATAGGCGTAGCGCTTGGAGTCGTCCTCCTGCGGGGCATCGTCGCCCATGTGTTTTCGTTTTGGAGGCATGGTAAGGTGAGGGTGTATCTGTCGAGGTCCAAAATTAAGGTTACGTCGACGCGTCTTCACATGCAGGCAAAACAGAGCGGTGGAGACAACATGGAGATACTAGCAGCATTCCCACAAGTCTTGGTGGTCTTGGCCTATGTTAACATTTTCGTTTTTTCATACGTGTAGTTTTTTAAACTGAAGACTAAATAGAGTCCAAATCTGTTCTTGAAAAGTCAAATTCTAGTGCATCAACGACGAAACGTGTGCAGAGAGCAACTGCATACCTACCATACTTTGGCAGGTCAATGCCTCGTTATATTTAACTAATGAGCTACATAGAAACCTACATCTTAACCTATGGACCAAAGCATTTTTTTGACAAACATTTGAATACTCAAACTATGTTCTGCCAATACAGGCTTTTCGAGTTGTGCACTAGGGTATCGATATTTGCCGAGAACCAGCCAAAAGGTGACTTGTATCACCTGCAGCGGTTAGATGGGAAAAAAGACGGCGAAGAAGGAGTATGCAGAGAAAGAAAGAGAAAAAGGTATCTTGTCACCGGGTTTCCGAAAATGAAGTGCCAAATCGCCGGCGTGCATACACAAAGCTGTTCACCCGCTGAAACGCTTGCAATCCCGCCAAGAAAAGAAGCAGGGGCTATCCATGAGATCATATTAACGTTGTGATCGTGTCACAAAGGGTATCAACGCGGCATCACCAAGCCATTGATGCCCTTCAAGTCATGCAATTGGCTTTGGAGTATGTCATTCCCATGGAGAAGGTCTTCAAGCCAGTCAGCGGCTCCAGTGAGCATTGCGCTTTTGCTGAACCCACCGCCTCTGAGCGCAGGGACTAGTGTGCACAAGTCTTCGAAGCCTTGGCGAATGAGATTTCGGCGTTTCTGCTCCGAAAGAATGTGGTTGGTCCGCTTTTGCTCTTCTGTAAGATTCTCTCGTGCAGCTTTAGACCCTGACTGTAGTCGGGCTTTGCGAGACATATCTGTTGATGCTCGTCGGCCTTTGCCGATAGATCCTCTAGATTTTCTTGAGTGAGGTCGTGCATCATCGTCATCGGAGTATTCGTCGCCCTCCTCTTTTAGGGCTCTAGGCCGTTTCCGGGAATGTAAGCTCTCGTCCAGAACAGCACCGCTTCGGAAGACGGGAACTTGAGGGGGAGCCCCAATAATGCGCTCTGGACTAGGTGCTCGTGTGTTTGCTGCACTACTTTGTGGTTCAAAACACACGAGATGATCGAGGAGGTCATTTGTTCGCTGTTCCTCGTCCGGCTGGTCAGGGGGGCGAAGATAGCCTTGGTCCATGAAACTGGCATCTGAGCCCCATCGCAAACTGCGGGTCTTTCTTGATGGATGTTGGTCCGCGGGAATAGGGTCACGGACGTCAAAAAACATCTCAGAGGTATGATATCCAATCGGTACATCAGCCCAGGGTAGAGATGAAGTTGAACCATGTGCAGTACTGCCTGTATGTGAATTGCTTTTTCGTTGTATCCCAAGGGCGGGGAGAGACTGTCCCGCGAAAGTCTGATGTGCCAAATTGGATCCTAACTCTGATCCGCTTAGCCCGCTGTGGTAGAGCATTGAGGCTGCGGCGAATATATCCGAGCCTGTAGGGTTGTCTGCCATCATTCCCCCAGCTGTTTTGCCTAGCCCATGCTGCTGAAAAGAAGGCTGTGATAGGGACGTGGTTGACCCCTCGAAGTTTGGTGGCAGCTCACCGGGCCAGTCAAAGTTGGGTGCCCCGGGTTTATGTTCTTGTCGCATCCAAAAATCATTCGTAAAGTGGTTTGCGTTCATGGTAGTGAAGAAGTTGTCGAGCATGTTGGATTCGTTATCATCAAGAAGAGAAGGCCCTGGAGGGAGAGCAGGTGCCTGTTCAAAGGGGGTGTCCATGGGAGAGAGAAAGGAGTCTGGAATCGGGTCAGAAAGGGTAACAGTGCAAATTAAGGCCTGGAGCAACTCACATCCAAACGGAGCAGCTGGAGGGGATGTGCGCCCGGTTCGAACTTCAGTCCCATGTCCATTCATAGCGAAGAGTGGTTCAATATCAGAAGGGATTGTTTGCCGGAGTGTCGGTCAAGAAAATGGTTGCTAATCTGATGCTAAGAGTAGCGCGGACCAAGGCAATACTGTCATGCCTTAAGCCCAAGTGCAAACAGTATGCGACCAAGGTGATAGCGAAGGTTTGACTCCACAAAAGAGGAACGCGGGGGGTAGATCAAAGCCACGGGGATCTCCAGGGTTGATAATGCGACTCGATAAGGAGCCGGTTCGGTTCGGCGCAATGGGAATAAGAACAAGATGGCCAGGTAGAAGTGTAGAGAGAGAAAAAAATAGAAGAAAATCAAGAGAGTGTCCCAAAGCAAGAGAGAACCGTCCTGTAGAAGAATATGTGGAGAGTTTCGCATCAAAAGCAATCGTCCTCTTCGGCCGCGACCTGATCACATGCAAAAATTTGATCGCGTGACGTAACAGTACCAAAATTACAGAAATTACAGTCGCTCCGCTGTGGCTTGCAATGTACCCCCGGTATTTAATACGTTTCTGGGGGAGAGCTATTGACTCCCGGAGAACCCTTCCAGAGGCCCTTAGAAGAGACATCTGGACCGAGTTGTCTCCAATGCTGCAAGTATACTGCAGGTACCCTTTGTTACGGATTGATTCTGTACATTCGAAATACATTCCTATTTTTGCAAGGGGAAAACACATCGGTCAGTGCGGTTTATCTCCCACTTTTGGGTTGTTCTCCTGGGATCGTCCTCCATTTGCGAGTTTTAAATTGATTCGCTTTGTCTAGCTCCGCAGTCCCGATTACTCTGCTTGAAAAGGCTCATTGCTTCGGATGATCGTTCCCGGTCTTTTCTGAACCAGTCCCTCCCCCTAGTTTGGACTTGGATCTCGTTTGCGGGGGCTTTTTTGAATTCCCCCCCTGGGTAGGGACTGAGGTACACCGAGTCTCTCCAACAGGCCCATTACACGGAATCTACAGTCGATCCATAGTCCAGAAAACGATCGTGCAAGTGTGAAATTCCCTCTGTCGGAGAATACTACCCAATTTTCGGGAGGTGCAATTGTAGGTCACCCACGGATAAAACATATTGAGCTCTTACACCTTCTGATTTTCTGATTGGCGAAAAGGATCTTGTGAACCCCATCAGAGTTTGCAGTTGGCTGACCCCTCGTCGCCGATTAGTTCGGGGAACTGTGATGTTGACACCTCCCGACGGATCATGACATGAAGGTTTCCGGCAGCATGGAACCTGCACTCCGGAAACGCCATGGAAGGGACAACGTCCGGGTATTCAAGCCGTGAGTCCATGCGATCTGTTACCCTTGTGGTTTAGTGCAACTGTGTGATCTAAGGAGCCCCTGCTGATTGTGACTGTAGCCTCCTTCGCGCCTACGCACTCGGGTACCTGTCTTCCGTCACCCCGAAACTGGTGTCTTATGTACGCCGCCTGCGCAATAAGGACTGGACTGCGCGACAGAAACTCCAAGAGGTACGCCGTGGAATCACCTCAATATGGTCCTGTTATCGCAACTCATCATGCCCCCGTTTTCTCTGATCTATCGTGCAAATGAAGTGCTATGGCTGACCTCGATTTGAATAGCTAGCTAAAGTCTTGACTGGTCCTTTGCGCCTGAACAGTTTCCCAACAGTGTGTGCTTCCCTGGTCGGTGGCTCAACCCTACTACCAATAGGATTGTATCGTCTGTGCGCATTGGTCACGGCAGCGCTTTCCAAACGTGACGTTCAGATCTCACAAGGGCTGGACCGCTTAATCAGATTCGTCGTAACTTTTCTATCTGGATGGTTCAGTTTTCAACTGCTGAACAGAAACCGCATCTGTCTGCCAATAGAAGATGTTAGAGCTATCCGGAACTCCACAGACCAGGGGAAAGACCCTGGTCAGGCCATGACCAATCCACTGGAGCATCACCGCCCGGAGTTAGCAGGGAGGACAATGGACCTCACCATCTACATGGTCACAAGAGCCGTGGATGCGGTCGCGTGTGCCGCATGGGGTCGCTGGACCCATCGCCGCCGGGCCCAGAATCGCTGGACGACTGTCGAATCTCTTTTCCCTGGCTTTGCCGACGCAACTGTCTTTGCCATGAGTGCCGCTCTAGTCATGTGGGCTTGGTTTTATCTCCCCGAAAGACTGCCCAGAACCTACGAGAAGTGGATCGCGGAAGCTGCTCAGGTCGATTCACGTTTGATTGAAGCCTTGCGTCGTGTTCGCCGAGGAGCCTTCGTTTATGGAAAGGACACAGGTCAGGCACCTCTTCTCCAGTCGATGTGCAAAGACTACAACTGGCCAAAGGTGTGGGGAGACCCAGCAAAAGTGGCACCGATCCCTTGCGAAATGGTTCACATGGGCTGTGGCCCAAGTTGTGAGAAACACGCGTTGTATCGATTTGCCAAAACCTTCAAAACTGCCTGTGCAACCTATATACCCCTACAGATTGTTTTTCGTCTGCGCAGGATGAAATCTGCAACTGCCCTCCGTCAGGCCCTTTTTAATGCAGCACGATCATCTGCCTTCCTCGCATCTTTTGTGAGCTTATTTTACTACGGCGTCTGTCTCGCTCGGACACGACTTGGCCCCAAGATCTTTGATGCGAAGACTGTCACTCCGATGATGTGGGACTCGGGGCTTTGTGTCGGTGCCGGATGTCTCATGTGTGGCTGGAGTATATTGGTCGAAAAGGCGCGGAAGAGGCAGGAGTTGGCGCTATTTGTGGCACCCCGGGCTGCTGCCACGGTTTTGCCACGGTTGTATGATAAAAAGGTATGTATCGGACCCTCGCATCCTCTGTCCACAATAGGGTTACACCCACATCCCCTCCACCCCCTTCTCAGTGTCTCCAAATTAGCCTGTGGCAGGTTCCAAAACAATCACGAGATGCTGACGCGTGTTGATGTTTCCCAGTATCAATACCGAGAGCGCGCTGCATTTGCTGTTAGCGCTGCTATTCTTATCACTTGCCTCCGCGAGCGACCTAGCATGGTACGAGGAGTTTTTGGTCGCATCGCATCGAGTGTGTTGAATTAGACTTCTCTTCAGTGAGATGCTTCGAACCTTGGAAAGCATCAAACGGTTGTAATAGTAGTTGGTTATTTCCGACTTAGGGTCTGGTTTCCCTTTTTTTTTTTTTTTTTTTTTTGGATTTTACATTCTCCGTGTATATTCGTTCAAATGTTTCGAGCCTGATGGCACTGTTGGTTTATTTACGAGTACAAGGCGAATACTATCTTCACACCAACAGCGTCATGGTCTTCTACTTCTATACTGTGGTAAGTGAGCCGCTGATCATCTGCAGGATGGGCAGCCGGAAGGGTGCAGTCGGACCTTTCGATTTGAGACAATCAGATCCAATTAATCTCGGTGAACAAATCAAAAATCGATTCAAGATACACATAGCTATCCAACGTCATTGTCTCAATGTCGCCGTTTTAGATGTAACGTGACCCCGAAGCTTAGGGCTTATCGATAAGCCGCCGAATCAGAGTCATCACGTGTTGGGGATACGCTGGCTATCATGCAACTCGACATCCAATCCCATTGAAGCCATCGAACCATGTTTTCACGATTACTCCCCTCTCTGGGGCGCTCTACGCTGACGGGGACGATCCCCCAGCGCTCAATTTTTCTCCAAAAGAGCATCTTCGAGGTAGAGCGGAGGTATTTCTCGAGGAATTTCCTGCTTCATGAACAACGCAATTCATCTGCCGCGCCTTTCAATACCCCAGAATCGCAAAAACGCAATACATCTACATTGTGAGCTGCCATTGAGCCCGCACTTGAGGGAACTCTTCTGCTAACAAAGTCCCCGATCAGGTACTATACCATCAGTTTGATCCTCGGAACGGTTGCCCTTGCATATGGATCTGTCCCTCTTTACAAAATGGTATGACAAGATCTCAATCGAAATTGAGTATATCATACACAGAACATCATTCTGATTTCAATCGCAGATCTGCCAACAGACCGGTTGGGGTGGTCAGCCCATCCTCACCCACCGAGTCGGCGACGGCGATACCTCTGCACGTGTGACCCCAGTGACAGACTCTCGTCGTCTACGCATCACATTCAACGGCTCGGTATCAGATGTCCTCCCTTGGAAGTTCACCCCCCAGCAGCGCGAGGTCCGAGTGCTACCCGGCGAGACGGCGTTGGCATTCTATACCGCAACGAACAAGGGCCCACAGGACATCATTGGAGTCGCAACATACAGTGTTACGCCAGGTCAGGTTGCGCCGTACTTTAGCAAGATCCAGTGCTTCTGCTTTGAGGAGCAGAAGCTCAATGCGGGAGAGTCGGTGGATATGCCTGTTTTCTTCTTCATTGATCCTGACTTTGCTACCGATCCTAACATGCAGGGTATTGATACTATTACCCTTTCATATACCTTCTTCAGTAAGTTTTTTGGTGTCTATTCGTTGTTTTCTTGGCCTGATCTAACCCAAAGCAGAAGCGAAATATGATGACAATGGTGTTCTGAAGCCAATCTCCTCATAAGAAGTTCATACCAAGGGCGCATTGGGGTACTGTATTTCAATTTTGTGGAATCGCATATACTTGGACATTCAACAGTGAATAAAGAAGTATGTGTGGTGTTGTCTTCGGCTTCTCGCATTCATCTCATCTCTCAAGGCAAATTTTGCATGTACTATACATTTCGGAGTTTGGCGGAAGGCTGCCAAATTCCTAGAAAACTATCTAGCTGTAAATATCACTGAATTTATTCACATGTCAATGCTTATACATAGAAAAGTCGATTTCACAAAGGAGGCTTTTTCGCGCCTTCTTCTGCCATCTGTGTATGAAACTAAAGATGGCGGGCAAAATATCTACAAAAGACATTCAAAAGGACCAGCTGAAAAGACATCACAGTTCCACATAAGCAACCGACTCTTCTTGTAATTGTAAAGTCTACATCGAAATAAGTTTCTCAATGCCCTTTTCTACATCCAGTGATATAGTGGGAGCGTGCACGGACCACTGATTAATGAAGCGCGTGCCTGGACGCGTTCTCCAGTCCGCATCTTTTGTCGAAAAACCACAAGCACCTCAATTCCTCGATCTTCTCAACAATTCTACTGAGTTTTTAAAATGGCTCTTCTTGTGGACAAGCTGCGGCCACGCAACCTCGATGCTCTTTCGTACCACCCCGAGCTCTCTGATCGCCTGCGGTCACTGGTAAGAAACCCTGAGCTGCGGAACATGAACACTATTTTGACAAATGGTATCTTTGATAGGCACGAAGTGGAGATTTTCCCCATTTACTAGTCTACGGACCTTCTGGTGCGGGCAAGAAAACACGGATAATTGCGACACTAAAAGAACTGTACGGCCCCGGTGTCGAGAAGATCAAGATCGACGCCAGAGTCTTCCAAACGACAAGCAACCGAAAGCTAGAATTCAACATTGTCTCGTCGGTGTACCATCTTGAGATTACACCCGCAGACGTCGGAAACTATGACCGAGTAGTCGTCCAGGAATTGCTCAAAGAGGTTGCGCAGACGCAACAGGTGGATCTCGGCGCGAAGCAACGGTTCAAGGTCGTCGTGATCAACGAAGCCGACCATCTCACACGCGATGCCCAAGCAGCTCTCAGACGGACCATGGAGAAATACAGTCCCAATCTGCGATTGATTCTTCTGGCCAACAGTACGTCCAACATCATTGCGCCGATTCGGTCTCGAACCCTGCTGGTCAGGGTTGCAGCGCCTACTGAAAGCGACATTTGCTCTGCCCTCCATCTTGCAGGGAAGAAGGAAGGATGGACTGAGTCCGAGGTGCTTAACAAGAGGATTGCAAAGGAGAGTGGACGCAATCTGCGTCGTGCGCTGCTCATGTTCGAGTCGATCTACGCGCAAAAGTGAGTTTCCACTTTGATTCCTATTGGCCTGCATTTAGAGGCTTACATTTTGGAAATCTAGTGAAAAAGTTTCGGATAAGACGCTCATCCCGCCTCCGGACTGGGAAGCCCTTGTTAGCCTCACGGCTGATGAGATTCTGGCGGAACGTTCACCGGCTCGGCTGTTGCATGTTCGCGCACGTCTTTATGATCTTCTGACCCATTGCATCCCACCGACAACCATTTTGAAGGTGTGTATTTATTTTCGCAATGAACATGCTCCAGGTACTAATTTTTGGCACCAGACCTTGACATTCAAGCTCGTCGCACGGGTTGATGATGCACTGAAGCCGGAGGTTATCAAGTGGTCTGCCTTCTATGAGCACCGCATCAAGCTTGGAAGTGTAAGTCATTGATGATTGTCATTGCCATCAATTCAATTGCTAATGATACATTCGATGCAGAAAGTAATCTTCCATCTCGAAGCCTTCGTGGCCAAGTTTATGCGCATTTATGAAAGGTATGCTTTTCCCTGGATAATTTCCGAGACCAAAGGAGACATAACTAATAAAACATTAGTTACCTAATGGGCATGGACTTTTAATTACTCACTGCCAGTAACCCAAGACAATGGACGAATGACGATTTGTACACCAAGGTGGTTTTCCGTGAGCATGGGAGCTAGGAAGTTACGATCTGCTTTTGAGCAGAATCACACTTTGCGAAATCCCCAGGCATCTGGTTTATTTTGACTTTTCACTTTTCACAGGCGTATGGAGGCATTTGCTGAGAAGGATTCTGGCGTTAAATCATTTCTGATTGTGTACTATCTCTGGAGGCAGTGGAAAGATCTTTGTATACATCAAGCTGTCAAACTCTCAGCCACATATGCACTTCAACAGCGAAGCTGTGTCCGTATCATAGCAGTAATCGATTCTGAATAACTCGAATTTGATACCATGATGTCAAATCCCGAATTGTGTAGATCAGAGAGTGTCCTATTAACATACGTCATCACATCCCCGTCATCCATAAACTGGACCACCCACTGGGAACATCGGAATAGCTTTCATCTATTGATCGGGATTCTCTGCTATATTTTCATAACACCGTCTCTATTATTGTCTCATCATTATCCTTCTGTCCCACACGAACAGAACCAAAATGTCTGACCCTAGACTTGTTGATATTGAACCCGGCGGAGAGAGCACTCAGTGACTAAATCAAGATCACCTCTTGCAATTGCTGTTCGCTAATATATAGGGCACAGATATGAGTCTATCAGGGAATTCACTAAGAGTCCTCCTAAGCAGACCGGACAATTGGGGAGTGTGTCGCTTCCCTACATAATTCCGAGTGCATTATAGCAATCACTGACTTCATCCAAGGCGGCAAAAAGCACACTACAAGCGAAATGACCCCCGGTCTAGGGACACATAGCCCAGCACCCAGCATTGATGAGGATTTCCAGGCACAGAAGCTGGGCATGGGAGCAGTCGCTGACTCTGGTAAAGGTAAATGCTGAATATATTTTCCTTGTCTAAACTCCTAGTATCAAGACAAAAGATCCATCCGAGGAGCCCATGCCTCGATGGCTCCCAAAGAGACGCAAACAGCTGATGATAATGTACAAAAGATATGAAACGTGACGAGGATGATGCCGTGGCCAAGGCCCGCAGACAGCAGGGGTATGGGCCTGGGTCCGGTGTCGGGGCTTAGTCGGCGCAGACGACAAAAGCAAAAGACATGACCGATGAAAAAAGAGAAAACGGTATCATGCAGGAAGCGACAGTTTATTGGGTAGGGTTGGAGCTGGAGGAGGCGCTCTTCGGGGGTGAAGCGAGGTCATTGGTACCAAGAGGCGGGTTTCTGCGCGCTCGCTTGAGAGACTCGAGAGTGACACCGTTTCCGAGCTTTGTGATACCGACAACGGGCGGGTCATCCTTGTTGACGAATTCCCAGAGACCTGATGAATGAGAATGAGCCCAAAATACTACATGTATGGAGTGCATAACCTACCTGGCAATTTGTGGCCCGCCAATCTGAAAGCCTCGCGGGCAATCTTCTCGTGGACATCTCCCTTCAATTCAAAAACGATTCGGCTCACGGGCAGTCGGACAGTCCAGTAGTCGAACTTACCCTTACCTTTACCCATACGCTGCTCGTTACCCTTGGTGTAAACACCAATGTTGGCGCTGACACGCTTGTACAGCTTATAGTTCATTCCTCGTAGCCGCCGCTTGATGGTCTCTTCGGCGATCTTCAACGCCGATGCGGGCATGCGGCGGTCGTGGTCTTTCATGCGCAGACCGAAGTCTCCCCATACGACTGTTGTTCCTCGGGTGGATCCGCCGGTAGCGACGTGAGGGCGACCCTTGGGGGATTTAGATTTTTCTTGGAATTTCGGGGTTAGCCAATCAAGGGCGGGCGAGGTGGTAGAGAAGCATCGTGATAGAGAAAAGGTGGCTAGCGGTCCCGAGACTGTGTCGCACTGTTAGTCTTTGGCCCAATGGATTTCTGGGAATTAAATGGCTCGTACGAGTTGGCCGTGTGCAGGCGGAGAGCGGTCCAGCAAACATCTTGATCTGTAGACCCATTGTGAGGAGGGAAGCGGCGAGATATACCAATGTTGCGAAAGGCTTCGTTGCTCCGGTACTTTTCGATGATTTGCACTAGTCCTGAAGTAGAAAGGTGATGTTCACGTGACATGACTTCTACTCCTTTACTGTGCCTTGGAAATCAGGCCTCGATATCAGTCACATCTTTCATTCTAGAGTAGCTCTAAACAGCACCTTGTTGATCTGGGACGTACAATTATGAAGAGAGCAAGTCAAGTCTGTGCTGTGCGGCTAAAGAAAATTATACGCATACATCTCTAGTGTGTTCAAAGCCTGGCTGTTGATCCTCTTGCCATTTCCTAGGATTTTGTAAACCTACTTTGTACTTAGTGACCACTTTTACCCTAGTGGTATTATGCATAATACAGGCCTCCTAAGCCTCCTTTCGTGGGTGTTATAGTTCGAATCTTGGAAGGTCTACAGTTGCAAGTACCTTGCTTATTTACGCTAGTCCGAAAAGGGAAGAAAGTGCTGCCTTACGTCAGCTAGTCACGTCTCCCGGGAGTGTAGCGCGTCGTTCGCGATCTACCAAACGCTGCGGCAAGAGCTCAATTTGTCTTGAACTGAGTCTCCAGTTACTGTTCTGTGCCAAATTCTGTGTGGCTGATTGGAACTCACTATGGATATCCGGAATTTCTTTGGCGGCAAGCCAAGTCAAGGCTCCAGCGACGCGGCCGCGAAGCCCGCGGCCAAAAAAGAGGTAAGCTAGTGCCTTGCTCGTAAGAGGAGGTACTCGTCGCTTTATGTGGCCTGACCCATTCGGTTCGTTCAAGATTACACTCTAACCTCAAATTCCACAATGCAGGACTCCTCCGCCACAAGAAAGAGACGTATGCCCTCCATACTCCATACTGGCGCACCACCAGTCTAACACGAGAACAGGCAGCAGGAAAGTTGTTGATGACAGCGATGAAGAAGAAGATATAGCACCCGCTAAAGCACCCGCTACTAAAGCGAAGCCCAAGAGTCAACCGTATGTTCATCGCTGGATTGAAATGTCTCGTATCACTTGACTGATGAACTTTCTTTGCAGAAAGCCGGAAGAGACCAAAGAAGAACCTACAACTACCTCCGACTATTTCGCCTCCAGTAAAAAGAAGACACGACCTGCCAAAACGGCCGAGCAAGCTCAGCCCGATAAAGCCAAGATTGTTGCCGAAAGCCCCAAACTGAAAAAGACTGCCGAAGAACCTGCAAAAAAAGGACGAACTACAACCCGGGGATCAACAAAGCAAGGTAAAAACATCATTGAGGATGAGAATCTTGGCGCCGATGACATTTTTGCAACCGAATACGGAAAGGCCGGTAAAGAAGACGACGCCTATGTGGCTGGGGATGATAGCGACGAGGACAGTGACTTCGAGATACTCGAAGTGAAGCCAGCCGCCGCAGCATCGAAGAGGACACAGAGAAAGCAATCTCGCGATGACGAGGATGATGTAGTCATGGAAGATCTCCCAAATATTCCTGCCCCGAAGGCTCGACCTGGCCGCAAGCGCAAATCGGAAGCTCTCATCGACGAGGATGAAGATGGAGACTACCAAGATCCCAAAAAGGAAACAAAAAAGGCAGCCCCAAAGTCGAAGGCCACGGCATCACCAGCTACGAAGAAGCAAAAGGCTAGCCCTAAAAAGGCCAAAAAGGAGGATAAACCAGAGAGCAAAGAGCTCCAAGATATCTTCGACAGCATTCCTACGATTGACGCCCCAGAACCTCCCAAGGGAGAGGCAAAGAAATTCAAATTTGGAGCACAACAAAGCCGGGACCCTGCAATGACTGGGACTAAGGAAATGCCCGTTGGTCAAGAAAACTGCCTTGCTGGTTTGGCGTTTGTTTTCACCGGTGTTTTGGAATCCCTCGGTCGTGACGAGGGTGCACAATTGGTGAAGAAGTATGGAGGCAAAGTCGTGGGGGCTCCTAGTTCTAAAACGAGCTATGTGGTCCTCGGATCCGATGCCGGCCCAAAGAAGCTCGAGACCATTGCGAAGCACAAGATCAAGACCATCAACGAGGACGGTCTCTTCGAATTGATTCGACGACTGCCTGCCAACGGCGGTGATGGAAAGGCAGGTGAGAAGTACGCCGAGAAGCTGAAAGCTGACGAGGCCAAAATCCGTGCCATGGCCGCCGAGATTGATGCAGAAGAGAAGAAACAAGAAGAGCAAAAGCGAAAGACAGCTGCCGCTCAAGGGCCCAAGACCGCCGCTACTGCTTCTCAGACGCCACCAAGCTCACAGCCCGCGTCATCCGGCGATCTCTGGACCACGAAGTATGCCCCAACATCGACCAGCATGATCTGTGGTAATAAAAGCGCCGTGGAAAAGGTTCAGAGCTGGCTGCGGAACTGGCATGCAAATGCCCAGGCCGATTTCAAAAAGGGTGGTAAAGACGGCTCGGGGACATATCGTGCCGTCATTATTCATGGTCCCCCAGGAATCGGCAAAACTACAGCAGCCCATCTCGTGGCAAAGCTGGAAGGATTCGATATTGTGGAGACCAACGCCAGTGACACCAGAAGTAAAAAGCTTGTCGAGAGCTCTACCCTAGGCGTTTTAGATACGACATCGTTGCAAGGATATTTTGCCGGACAAGGCAAGCAAGTGGAGAGTGAAAAGAAAAAGCTTGTTCTCATCATGGATGAGGTTGATGGCATGTCTGCCGGTGATCGTGGAGGTGTGGGAGCTGTCGCAGCCATTGTCAAGAAGACCAAGATTCCAATCATCCTTATCTGCAATGAGCGAAAGCTTCAAAAGATGAAACCTTTCGACTTCATTACCTACGATGTGCCATTCAGACGCCCGACTGCCGAGCAAATCCGGGCAAGACTGTCCACCATCTGTTTCCGAGAAGGTCTCAAGATTCCGCCTCCTGTACTCGACGGCCTCATTGAGGGAACACATGCCGATATTCGCCAGGTCATCAACATGCTTTCCACCGCAAGGCTGGATCAAAAGGGTCTCAGTTACGACGAAGGCAAGCAGATGTCGAAGTCGTGGGAGAAGAATATCATCCTCAAGCCGTGGGATATTGTCGGCAAGATTCTTAGCGCCCAGATGTTTTCCCCTAGTTCCACTTCTACTCTGAACGACAAGGTCGAGCTCTACTTCAACGACCACGAGTTTAGCTACCTAATGCTTCAGGAGAACTACCTCAAGACCAAACCCGCCCTCGCGGGAAAATATCATGGCCAGGAACAACGACTGAAGTCGCTCGAATTGCTGGACAATGCCGCCTCGAGTATCAGCGATGGTGACCTCGTCGACCGCATGATCCACGGCACCCAGCAGCAGTGGAGTCTTATGCCCACCCATGCGATCTTCAGCTTTGTGCGGCCAGCCAGCTTCCAGTACGGAAATTTGAATGAACGGCCTGCATTTACTAGCTGGCTGGGTAACAACAGCAAACATGGTATGTCTTGGATGTTCACCATTGCTTATCTACATTCTCTGACTAATTTATTCCCCAGGCAAACTATCTCGATATGTCAAGGAAATACAGGGCCACATGCGTCTTCGTACCTCGGGTAACCGCGACGAGATCCGTCAGCAGTACATGCCTTTGCTCCAGGAGAAGATAATACGCCGGATGATGGACGAAGGCAAAGACTGTGTTGACTCGGTCATTGATCTCATGGATGAATATTATCTTACCCGCGAGGACTTCGATTCTATGGTTGAACTAGGGCTCGGCCCAATGGACGAGTCTAAGATCAAACTTGAGACACAGACCAAAGCCACTTTCACGCGTCTGTATAATTCGCGTTCGCACCCCATGCCATTCATGAAGGCCAGCAATGTCGTGGCACCTAAGCAGGCAAAGAAGGAGAGGCCTGATATTGAAGATGCCATTGAAGCATCTGATGAAGAAGAAGTTGTTGAAGAGATCAAGAATGAGGATGATGAAGAACTTGATCTGAAGAAGGACAAGTATGTGAGCTTGCCCAAGAAAAAGAAGGCGCCGGCCAAGGGCAAGAAAACGAAAAAGGCCGATGATGGTGTCGATGCCGATGAGGAAAAGCCGAAAAAGGCTCGTAAGAGTAGGGCCAAGGCTAAGGCTTGAGAGATTATCATTTTTGTAACATATCATCCTTTTGTTAAGAAGCATGCGGTTTAATGGTGTTGGTGCATTTCGATCTGATATCTCTAAGAACCCCAATTTAATTGTTTATATCTTGAAGTGTCTTCGGACTTCTTTTCTTTCGGACTTCTTTTCTTCTCATGTAGTTTTCCCACTGAGCCTGTCCCCTCACGAGTGCCGCGCTCTTTGACTATCAACCTTTTACATCTATTCCATCTCTGCTCTTGCTATCTCGATTTTTGTTCGGTGCAGACCTGCTCCTGCAGCCAAGATGACCGTTGTCTCTGGATCCGATAGCTCTGACGATCTTACACTGAGTATCACAATCATTCACGCTCATCATGAATATAAACACTCAACTATCTTTCTGCAGATTCTTTGGACACTAAGCGTCTAAATACCTCGTACAGAACACTCCTTCCGAGGGTTCAAACCACGCATCATGCTCTCATCCTTAGGCCGGCTCCATTTACTGAACCACAAGTCGAAGAAGTTCCTATCCCGTCTCTGCTGCCAGGAAGTGTTCTTCTGCGTATCCTCGCAACGCCCCTCCACCCCTACAGCAAGCTTGGCTTTGAGCTTTACAACCCTGGAAGATCTCGTGAAACCCCAGTAATTCCCGGTTCAAGTGCAATCGCTCGTGTGAACCGGGTCGGCGACGATGCGACCACTTTAAAAGTTGGCCAACTAGTCTTCTTTGACTCAGTCATGAAAGGAAGGGATAGCCCAGAGACCGTTCGTTTTTCCAATCCTGTGTATCATGGATTTGACCCCCAAAGCATGGACATCATGGCCTCCAGCGGCTTCACAGATGGCTCATATGCGGAGTTCATGAGGGCACCACTTGAGAACTGCTATCCACTGGATGAGGCTAAGTTGACGGGAGATCCGAGAACATGGGGCTTTGCATATGCCCCAGAGCAACTTTGTGCGATTGCCACGTTTCTCAGGCCTTTCGGTGGACTAACTAGCATTGATGTGAAACCCGGTGAAACGGTGTTGATTTCTCCCGCCACCTCTCCAAATGGCGTTGCTGCCTGCATGGTAGCTTTGGCTATGGGTAATAGACTTCTTTACTACCTAAGACATCCATGGATGCTGAAGGGTTTTGGCTAACCGAAAATCAGGTGCAAAGGTTGTAGCTTGGTCTTCCGATGATGCTAAGCTCGTGCATCTCAATCAGATCCTATCCCACACTCACAACGGCACTTGCGAAAGGATCTCCACGGTAACCTGGACAGGTAACTGTACAAAATATATTCGCAACATTAAAGCGTTTGGTCCGATGGATGCGTTTCTCGATATTTCCCCTGCAGGGGCCCAAGGATCTTTCCATCTCAAATCCGGCATCATGTCGCTCAGGCCTGGAGGCCGGGTGAGCCTGATGGGTGCGGTGCATATCAGGACCTTGAGATCCCAAATGTCTTTGTCACGCGTTGCAATATCACATTGAAGGGAAATTGGATGTATGAGCGAAAGGATGTTCTTGCATTGATCAAGATGGCAGAGAAAGGGAATCTTCGCCTGAAAGAAGAGGACGGATGCTACGTTGTCGGCAAATTCGGTCTGGATCAATGGAAGGAGGCTTTGACGGCAGCCAGTCAGTACACTGGTATTGGAGAAAGCGTTATATTTTCTTTCGAAGCACAGCCTCGAGGATAGATGTATGCAGCGGTCTTTGTCTTGTGCAACTATTTGAATCTCAATGCTTATTGTCATACTATCATACTATCAGCCACCCCTCCTCAGGAGTCGTGTCATTGAGGCAGAGCTGCAGATACTAGGAGTATAGTATGTTCCACAAACGCGATTTTCAATCATCGTTGAGATTGAGAGCCACCTGTGCAGCAATGATTGATTTGTCAAGTGGTGTAGAGTATGTACAGCAATGTAGTTGAGGATCTGTTAGGGTAACCCCTTGGCGGGGAAATGATCTACGGAGAACGCCGAAGTTCCCTCTCTTCGTGCTTCCGACAACTCTCCTTTCTCTCCTTTCTCCCCTTTCTCTCCTTTATTGATATCCTTATCTTTTTGATCTGTTGTCCCAGGCTGGTCCTGTATGAGCTAGTCTCATTCGTTTTCATCCCTCTTTTTATTTTCCCGAGTATGCGCTTGTAGCTCGAGTTGTTGTGATCATCCAGATCTCGGTCGCCACTGCACAGCACACCCCTAGTTTACTACAGACATATGTCATTGTGAAAGCCAGGAAGATGTCTCTTCTTCACAATGAAGAGTGAGTTGCGCCCGGAGTTGCAGACCGGCCCCCCCTCAAATCGCCGCGGAAAGGTTCCAAAGACTAACCCCAGCATAGCTTTACGATCTGGCAATTACGCTCCTCATATCTCTCAACGATCAAAGATGGAATCGGGGACCGACTTATCAACGTCAATGACTCTGTCCTGAATACACCTGGCTTCCGCGCGGCGGGCTGGTCAACCGCTGCCGCGTACCCCAACACACACAGCTCCTCCCACATGAAGCGCACTTACTCCCCACCGATTCCAACAACGGCGAACGTTTCGTCCGAATATTACAGACTAGCAGAGAGAAATTCGAAACCCCAGCGCCACGAATTGCAAGGCCTCGGCCTGGAAGACGGCGAGGATGATGGTGGCATGGTGACCGGCAAGAGCCATACGGACATGACCGCGCGGCGGAATCACGCACGCGGCGGAAAGAAGAAAACTCGACGAGAAAGGCAGCAAGAGGTCCAGAGACAAGCAGAAGCAGAGGATGATGATAGCAGCGACCTGAGTGATGACAGCGACGACGATGGGGACAACGTTGGCAGGTTGGTGACTTATTGTGTCGTATTCTACTTCCCTATCTGACATAGAACAGTGCTGTTGATCAAATCAAATTTGACAAAATGCCCATCCGCCGAGATCGAGCCGACTCCTCTCCAATACGTTCAGGAGACCAGACGGAACGGCCAGAAGTCATGGTCACATCTGCGTCCACACAGAACCTTGCAAATCAACACCGCCAAGTAAAACCACGCCCTCGTCGTGACACAACTACTAGCAGTGACGTGTCAACGGATAACGAAACTGACCATAGAGGCTACAAACAAGGACAGGTTCAATTCTCCGCGAGTGATCAGGTTGTCGAGTATTCGCGCAGGCGGCGCGAGCGAACTGGCAGTCGAGGCGCAGAGAGCCTTGCTCTCGGAGAACTCCACGAAGAGGACGAGGACGAGGACTCCGGTGCCGAGTCTGTTGGGTCCGCAATTTCCTCTGATTTTGACAATACGGCTGGATCTGGCTCCTTGCTGCTGGCAGGCGTGCCGGGCGGTTTGAATTTATCCTCGCCCATGGCCATGATGAACAATCTACCATCTGGCACAGGGCCGCAGAATAATTCACCGCGCAAGCATCGCACTCCGGCACCTGCACTGCAAGATCTTCCCCCACCACGGCCTATCAGCATGGTACAGCCGGTCAGCTTATTAACCAGTCAGCTTACGTCCCGCAAGCGAGCACCAAGCAATCCAGTGGATAAATTCGTGGTGCTCTCTGGGCGAGGTCAAGAGGACTCGTTGTATTTGAAGATCTACGTTCCGTTTTCAAGCGACCCCGAAGACCCGCTGGATCTGCCACTTACGCGCCAGTCTAAGCTTGCAGAACAGCCTGCACAAGTGACTGTTGCTGAAACGATTGGTCTTGCCCTATGGAAATACTTGGCGGACGCTCGCGGTCCACCAATCAACCGCGAAAATTTGACCGTGAACCGATGGACGCTACGGATGGTCGATGATGGTGAAGTCGAATATGACTTCCCAGCGCTTGGGCGGACACTCCCAATGACGGATTTTACCTCAAACAACAACCAATCTGCCAAGTCCCGAGGACGGTCAAGGGGCAAACCGTACGATGAATTCGCACTGGTTGAAGCATCGAAATCCGAGTTTGAGGAGAATGAACGGCTCTATCCACAATTCAGTTCAAGCATTGGGTCAGAAGAGGCAGATCAGCCGGCAATTGTAGTACCAGGGACTCAACCTCCTCAAACCACACCAGCCCGAGCGAACCCTATCTTAGGCCAGCCATTCTCGTCTGCGCTTAACCACAGCACTCTTACTCCTGCCGACCGCCCCGCGGTACCTATCTCGCATGCCACTCCCCGTCTGGGTATTTCCAAGACATTGAAGATTCGCTTCATCAACATGGAGGCTTCCGCACATGTCATGACCATCAACACATCTACGGACAGCTATATAGCCGAGATCCTGGACTCGGTATGTAAACGATGGGGTCAGGATAAGGGCAACTACCTCTTAAAGGTGATGGGGTCGAATACGATTGCACCACTTGACCGCACAGTGGAGGCATTGGGCAGCATCACAGAACTTGATCTGGTGCGTCGTCGCTTCGGCGGCGGGCCCCTCGCACTCGGAACCTCACCAGGCAGCTCATCACCAAATGCGCCTTTGATGGTGGAAACCGCCGACCCGACAACCTCCAAGAAGAGCAAAAAGGAGGCCAAGAAGGGCGCCCAGCGCATGTTGCCATCATCTTCCCAGAAACAAGACCACCTAGGCGGGTATTACCGCCGGTACCACGTGTTCCGCAAACAACCCATGTCTTTCACAGCATCCAATCATCGGATCCTCACGTTTGAGAATGATTACATGCATATCGTCCCCGGTGATACGGGCAAAACCGCGTCCGGTGGTAAGACCCGGTCAATCAGCTTCAGCGACGTGATCGGATCCAAGGTCAGCCGACGGCACCCCAAGAGCTTCCGGGTGATGATTGTGCGTGGCAACGATGCCACCGAGCAGAAGCGCTATGACTTTGAAGCAAGGAGTACCCATGAGGCTGTGGAGATTGTGGACGAGATCAAGAAGAACATGGCACATTACCGCATCTGATTGTCAGCTCTTTCGGATATGGAATTGTGTTTGAGGCAGGGGGGGTTGGATTTCGAGTTAGCGAATGGCGTTGTACAGGCATATTGCAGCTTTCACCTTTTTCAACAATGGACCAAATCAAATATTCAATGACCATACCATGGAATACCATCATGCTCTGGCCATCCTGAAAAGGTGCACTACTCCAGAATTTCTTGTACGCATCGAATCGGGGACCAATTCCGGGTGAAGAAAAGTTAGGGCACGGGACGACAATCCCAGACACTATTTTCTGGGTTGTAGACGCGAACTGCGATCCCCGAGTCCGTCACTTGCTTTTTAAGGTAGCATGAGTCTTACTGAGATAGGTAGAAGATATGTATTTCTAATATCACTCACGATCGATGACCTGATATGAATCAATGCTAAGGGTAGGTCTGGGCCAAAGGCTCAGAGGTGTCCAGGTATACAGCGCAGACCTGGTCCACCGAGCCGCTGATGAGTGGTCGGCTCAGCATGTCTTTCTCCAGTGTCAACCATTCCTTGGCGATATATATCTCTGGCTTGTAACAAATTTATATTGGGAGTTATGCCGCAATCATCAGTCTCTTATACAGCAGTTTAATGGTAGTGAGCGACTGGTCCCGGGTACAGTCCCTGCAATTTTCATTGATAGAAGCATTGCATGCCAATAGTCTTATTAGAAGTTCCAATCAAGACGCATTCCATATCTTTTAGCCTAGAGCCGTCTTCCTGAGGTTATGGGAATATCTTCACATGTCATTTCAGCTGTTTGGTGGGGCTGGAGATAAGATGACTAAGACACCTTATCTCCGTGCTTTCCAGATCGGGCTGATTCAATCTTTTTTGACATTCATCTGTGCTTTACTCAACCCCCAAACAATGAGATCCGGTGATTGGAGCTGCCACGTCAATTGAAAGATATATCTGATGGACTACTCAACCCCCACACCGACCGAGGGGCCTGGGGCACCCCACCCCCCAGAGCAACCTCAAGCCAGCAAACCTGCCGAGGACAGCTCCAAACCCCCTCCAAAAGAACACGTCCGCGCGAGTCACAGCCGGGCATTCCGTTTTAAAGACGGCAGTCGCCCACATCGAAAACGAACCCACCGTCATAGATCACGGACACGAGAAGACGAACCCTCCAAGCGGCGCCATCGCGAGAAGCGACCCGATTCTACAGCTGAAGACCCTACAGCTGAAAACCCCTTGGGCTCAACTCGAGACACCTTCCGAGAATCACTCTTCGATGCTCTCGGTGATGACGAAGGGGCTGCCTATTGGGAATCTGTCTACGGCCAGCCTATACACAACTACCGCGTGCCCGAAGTCCAACGGGGCCCGGAGGGCGAGCTGGAGCAAATGACCGAAGACGAGTACGTGGAGTATGTGCGACGACGGATGTGGGAGCGGACACGGGAAGGTATGCTGGCTGAGCAGGAGCGTCTGCGTGCTGAGCGGCAGCAGAAAAGGAAAGAGGAGGCTCAGCGGAATGCGCAGTCTGGGAGGGAGGAGTTTGAACGCGCGATGGATGAAAGCTTACGGCGAGGCGCGGAGCGTAAGAGGGCCAAGATTGAGTGGGGTGCGCCCTGGGCTGAGTACCTGGAGAGGTGGGAGACTATCGGGAAGGCTGCGGAGGGGTCTGCTCCTCAGCCGCTACGCAATCTGATCTTCTGGCCTGTTCGCTCTGGGAAGAGGGGTGATGTTGGGCCGAAGGCTGTTGAGGAGTTCATGCGTCATGCTCCGGCGCCGGCTGAGTTACTCGGTACGCTTAAGGCGGAGCGCATTCGCTGGCATCCTGATAAGATTCAGCATCGATATGGCGTGTTGGGTATTGATGATGTTGTTATGCGCAGTGTCACGGAGGTTTTTCAGATTGTGGACCGCTTGTGGAATGAGGAGAGAGAACGGCAGAAGTGATGAGGGAGGAGTCTACATTGGGCGGCGTCTTTTGATTTGTTACTTGTGTTATATACTTTGATACCCGAGCATCATGCTGCATACTAGAGCTATTTCTTTTTTGAATGGATCATGACTTTGTTTCATTTCAAGGATGAAGAGAAAAAAACAGCAAGAACTGGAGTGGGAGCTGAACGGTAAATCAGAGTAAAAAGAAGAGCTTCAAACGGGCTATGTATGCAAAATCCCTTTCGTCAGACAGAAGCTGGGAAAACCCAGAGACCAACTTGAATCGCACAGAAAAAGGGTTCGAATTCTGTGCGTTGCCAAAAGTCCATACAACGTAAATTTAGAAACGCGATGACCGGGCCTTGGTCCGGTAGATCGTCCAGCCAAAGTAACCACCGAAAATAACGGCGAAGAATATGATGGTCTTGAAGAAGAACCAAGACCAGCTACTCTTCTCCTTGGCAGGCTGAGGCGAGGAGCGAGCAGAGCCCTTGGAGCGACCTTCGGTGGCCTTTCCTTTGTTGTCATTGTTGCGGTTAAGGGAGTATAGGTTATCAGCCTTGAGGGAAATGATATCGTGGTTGTCGCTCAGCTCGCCGGTCTCGGCGGAGAGGCCCAAGTATGCGACGGAGGGGATAGCGATATTGGAATCCTCGGCGGAAAGATTGAAGCACTCGGTCCATGTGTCTTCGGACTTGTACTGCAGCTCCAGAGACAGGGACTTGTCCTGGAAGTAGGTAAGGCGAGCTTTTGTGGGAACCGGGGCGCCGCGGAGACCACGAGCCTGTAAAAAAATTAGACGTATATCCAAAATAGCTATTACCCAATGTTGGAACTCACAGAGCAACCGGCCAGCTCATTCGCTTTGCCGTCATGCGCCTGGTCGTAGGTGGTGTGCCCATCACCCATCATGGCCATGACGTAAGGGAACGACACACCGGGGCGGTTGTTCTTATAAGTGTCGAAGAAAATACCGAGACCCTCGAATCTGTCCGTGGAACCGAATACAGGGCCCTGCGTGGCACGCTCCTTGGTGAGCCAGAGCGCAAATCCATCACCATGCAAGTTTCCGGAGCCGTGGATTTCGAATTCGAGCTCAATCTAGCAGGGAGATACGTGAGCTTTTGGCGCATAATTCGATCCGCGGAAACCATGTATTTACCTGCCAATTGGTTGCGGTCAGAGGCACGCGGGAGGAAATCCATCCTTGCTGAGAGGGCCGGTCTGCCGTGAGGCGGACGTATCTGAACACGAAGACGAAAATTAGCACTGGCGCTCATGAGAAGTTTCACATGAATATCCGGAATATCCTTACTTGTCAGCGCGGATTACTGTATCTCCTCCGAAGTCGAACCAGCGGCTTTGGAAATCCGAATCAAGGTATGGCTGTTGATGGCGGTCAATACTGGTATTCCTCCTCGGAGCACGAGCTATGCGCAGCTTGTTTTCGGAAGTCGCAGACAAGCTGGGCTCAGAATATAATCATACCGGAGAAAGGCTGTGGGTGCGAAGCTAACAGACATCTGATGTCAGTACCTCGGCTTGAAATCGAGTCAACATTGAGCACATACGGGAATGCTTTTGATATTTGGGTCGTCGTAGGCAGTCACGGGTAAGGCAACTAGGCCCGCGAAGCAGAGAAGCGAGGAAATAGACGGAAGACGCATTGTGGAATTGTATTAGGGCTCAATGGAGGGGGGCCCAGAACGTTTCAAGGATAGACTGGAGGTGGGATGGACAGGGGTACGGCGTCGCCAGGACCCGAAAACCCAGCGAGCAGGAAAGAATAGAAGAGGCCGTGAAAAAAAGTTGAGGAAAGGCGACAACAAAGAGTGAATAGGCGAAGTTACTGAGGCGCGGAGACAGGGCGATGAAGTATACAGCTTGTTGTGCCAAGGTGTCCACATCGAATGTGGCGCAGTAACAGCACCAGCCACAACCCTGCACCTCAGATCCTGAAGTCCGCCGACTTTCCTCGATTCGATCCAATTCAACCACATCTCATCCACGGGTTTTTTCACCAATCTCACTATCTAATAATGTCGTCGATTTTCGGTTCCGGTTCCGCCGCTCCCCTTCAGACCTCCGAGGAGATCAAGGCAGCAGTCCTGCGCCAGCTCCAGCAGGAGGCCGCCATGACCAACGCCCGCTCTCTGATCGGAGTACGTCACCACCCTTGATATCCAAATCCGGCAACGAACTGACAACAACCCCAGAAAATCAACAAGCACTGCTTCAAGGCCTGCGTCCCCACCCCCGGTACCTCGCTCTCGGCCAAGGAGAACACCTGCCTGTCTAGCTGCATGGAGAAGTACATTGCCATGTGGAACACCACAAGCAAGACCTACATCGCCCGTGTTGCTGTGGAGACCAAGCGTATGGGTGGTCAGGATGCTGCTGCCATTGCCTCCATGGCTACCGGCATGCCCGAGGGCGGCAGCGGAATCCTGGGCTAAATTCGATACATCCTCGAATCGGAAGAAAGCAAGGAAGATGAAGGACGAAACAAGAAGCAAAAGACACACACACCTCTGTGAATGAACTACTGTACGATAGAAGCGGCCTAGTAGCCCGTGTATAATATGGGCGTGGCTTTTGGTGCCCCAGTGGTTGGAGGGATTGGGAATAGAACAGGGTTCACGACGAATCCATCTGTACACCGAGCAGGCAATTGAATGGAAAAAAAAAAACATAAAAATTCGATTGTAATTGCTAAGAAAAATGATGTGCAATATAAAACAAAGTATGGATTTTCATATAATGACTCCTGGTTTTTCACGACTCCTTCTCCCGGGGTCAATCAGTTCCGGCCCTCCCCCAGAGGACTTTTCGTCGCGTCATAAAATCATACAATCACCTTAGAAGTCGGGGAAAAGGTGGCCATATCTGGAACGAGTTAGTCGGATGAGCGAGTGGTGTGGAAAGGAGTACATACGGATCTTCTCCTTCTTGGCCATAGTGCTCTGTCTCTTCTGGGTACTTGTCGTATTGGCTTGCATCGCCTTGTCCACCGCGGATGGGTGGGATATATGGCGCGTCAATATCCTTCCGAGCTAGTCGGTCCCAAGTGACCTCGGCGAACCAGGCATGGTTCTTGACATCACTCGGGCCACCGTGCAAGTTGCCGAGGCGCTTGGTGAGGTCGGATGTGATCAACCGAGAGAGCAGATCGACCGCATCGGCGTGCAAGTATGGAGGGTACTTGACTTTACCGCGCAGGATATTCTCGTAGATCTTGACTGGAGATCCGCTGTCCCAGAAGGGGGTGAATCCACACAGCATTTCAAAGATTAAGATTCCCAATGACCACCTTGGGACAGTTAGAGCAATTCGATGGAAGCATTGAAAGCAAGCTTACCAGTCAACTGATTTGTTGTATCCCTTGGAAGAGACAACCTCGGGTGCTAGGTAGTCAGGGGTACCACAAAGTGTCCAAGTAATATCCGGCACATCTTTGGCAAATCCAAAATCTGTGATCTTCAGATGACCATGACGGTCCAACAGAAGATTTTCTGGCTTCAAATCACGATAGATGATCTGGTGTGTGTGCAAATACTCCAGCGCTAGGGTAACCTCCGCGGCGTAGAATTTGGCCACCGGGTTCGGGAATCGCTAATGACAGGTGAGTTCTTTGTTTCACACACACAAGACCAAAGGAAGTGGTCATGGATCACTCACTTGTGACTTGCGCAGGAGACTGAACAATTCACCTCCCTCCACAAAGTCCATGACCATATAGAGGTTTCGGGAATCCTGCCAAGTTCCCCACAATGTAATGAGGAATGGATGGCGGACACGATTTAACATGCGGCGCTCGTCATTTGTGTGCTCAATCTGCTTCATCTTGACCACCTGGGCCTTCTTCAACACTTTCATCGCATAGAAGCGATGATTGTGGTTAGACTGCACCAGGTGGACACGACCAAAGCTCCCCGTTCCCAAGGTACGCTGAAGCTCGAAGTCTTCCTGAGAGTACTTCCCCTTTGTAACACGCTCCTGTTTCGGCTGCTCCTTGTTTATAATGTGGTCGATACTGGCGGCATTTTCGTGTGTACCCGTACCCGTGTGCTGGGGCGAAGCGTGTGAAGCGGGTTGCATGGATGCGCCTGAACCGTCGTGGTTCTGAGTATCTGGTTTCCCTAGATCTTGCGAATCCTTCGTTCGCCTCTTCTGTTGTTCCGCCCCCTGCCGTCGCAAGGATAGTATTTTGGAGGGGTGTGGGGGGGTTGGGGGGGGGGGGGGATATGGGGGGGAGAGAAAGCTGGAATGGGAGGTCCGGATCAAGTGGGGAGGGGCAGCGGCCAGAATGACGCATTGATCTTTCATTATGCACTTTACACTTGAACACTTGAACACCTTCGATGAAGCTGATAAGTCTATTTGAAAGACTTTTATTTGGTCTATTAGCTAGATTTGATCTCTACTAGGATCCATTTATCCGAATTTATGACATTGTACTATTATCATTCTGCTATTCCTTCGAGTCACTCCTATTTTTGTCTACACATACATCCCTCAACTACTATGTATATCAGATATCAATTCTAGGGCTCAGTCTATTCAGTCAATTCAGTCAATTCAGATGATTCAATTCTTTAACTATAAATGTCTATGAACACCATTGTCCAATGTATGACCCTATTAATCTTTAACCTCCAAGCGGAGAACCCGGATGCGATGACGTTGCAAAGTGATGCGATCATCCATGCTGTTTCACCGTCGAAGGTGAGTTTTAGCTTGTGTTTTCGGACATTTTTCTCTTTGGTCCATTCCATCCCGTCCCCTAGTCCACTATGTAATGTCCTTTTCCTTTTTCATCTCGAGATTCGGATGGTGTGCTTATGTAAGATGTAGCTGCCAGAAGGATCAGGCAACACATCATTTAACCTGTAACCAACTCCGATCTCTCAGATCCCAAGGAAACAACAACCCCAAACATAAATCGGATTTTCCCACCATGGTGCTAGTAGGCTACTCTGACTCCGAAGGCTCAGATGCCGAGCCAGATACTACATCTGCACCCCCGATTAGCAAGGCAAAAAAGGTCGGCTCCAAAACTGGGTTTCAGATCGACCGCAGCAACTCGGGAAAGATCCGCGTCGCGATTCCAGAAATCAAACCTGAACATCCATCCGGCGAAGACACCGAAGATGGTCCACGCAAAAAGGCTCGGTTAGGTGGAGGAGGCCTTTCGGGATTCAACGCTTTCCTTCCAGCGCCCAAACGAACACTCGAAAAGAAAGCACCAGTGGCGACAACACGAAAAGTGTTTAGTCTAAAAACAGGAGCGGGCCCTGGATTTGATCGCACAGCCGATGCGGAAATGAAGAATGATTACGCAATCGAAGATCTAGCAGGAGATGCGGAGGACACCACATCTGCACCTGGCAGCTCAAAAGCCAACACTGGAGCAGATGCACCGGCGGAGACAATGAAACCCCCCGCGCAGGTTAAACTGCAAGGAAATCCAATGATGTTCAGACCTTTATCCGTCGGCCGGCCTCAAAAGAAGAGGAAGACCACCAAAATTGCCGAGCAACCAACGCCTTCCTCCGCAGCAGCGCCGAAACCTGCTCAACCTCTACAGCAAACCCCTACCCCCGCATCTGCATCTACACCTGCACCTGCACCTGCACCTGCACCACCAAAACCCAAAGTTAGTCTCTTCTCTCTATCCTCGGACGAGGCCTCTTCACAGCCAGCCCCAGCACCTGGACCACCAGCAACCTATCAGCCGCTGGTATACAACGCCGACGGCGAAGAAGCATCAGCAGCTGATCGAATACTCGCCGAATCCGCACCACTCGTCATGGAGCATTCAACAGCAACAGTATCAACCAACCCTACATCATCTTTGGACAGCATTGCCAACGATCTGAACTTGTCCAAGGCCGAAAGACGCCAGCTCTTCGGTCGGAATGCCATGCCGTCGCAGTCACAAGTGCGTACCTTCAACACAGACGAGGAGTACGCGTCAAACCAGGTTCTCGCGCAAGGCGAGCTGGCCGGAGCACAGCACAACCCTGTGCGCGCCATCGCGCCGGGCAAGCACACACTCCAGCAATTGCTCAACGTTGCAAGCTCGCAGAAGGAGGCATTGGAGGAAAGCTTTGCAACGGGTCGGAGAAACAAGAAGGAAGCTGGATCCAAGTACGGATGGTAGTTTTAGCATGCACAACACCATTCTGGGGGAGTTTTTGTTAAGCGCATTAGCATTGAGATACCATAACATTTTGTAGGAAATCACATACGGGAATTCATAGGTTGTTAAAAGAAAAGTCACTTGCACAAAGTATGTTGTATGCTTATTATATCGCCTTCGCCTACATCTAAAAAGGCCAGCTAAAAACATATCATAAGGCCGCATAAGCGGCCGACTGTTCGGGTTTGAGTAAACAAGTAAAAACGTAAAAGTGTTAAAGATGTACATTCATCTGGTATGTATCACATCTCTTAAATCTATCATGTACAAAAAAGAAATCATCCCAACGCTGTCAAATGAAACAAAAACTCCAAATAGACAATTCCAACTCCTTTTATTTTTTGGAGCATCAAGACGACACATCCACAACCTCGGCGAACCATTGTTTGAGTGCAGTGGCCAAAACAGAGGGCAACTCCCTCACATCACGAACAACAAGGTAGTAAGGGAAGGGGAAGTCCTCGAGGTATCGCTTCATCTTGAGCTTCATCTCACCACCAGAACTAGGATCGGCCTCGAAGCTAGCCTGCGAGAGGTCAAGGATGGAGCTACCCTTAACAGCATCAACGATAATAAAGACAACCATGATGCGCTCCTCAAGCGCCTGTCTGACAAGACGGCGAATAGTATCATGATCTTCACAGATACCATCGGAGATAATCAACTGAAGCTGCCAGAGATCGGCAGAGCCAGAGCCAGGCGAGCGCTTCCAGCGAGCCTCGCGGAAGAGTGCGATAGAGTCGGCGATCAGTTTGCGCACATTGGTACCGGTTTGCTGGTAGCTGAAGTGCTGGAAGACCTGGGAGCCGGCCTCGGAGGAGAAGGGCTTTCCGAACTCATGGGCGACACGAACATGGTCTTCGTTACCGAAGCCGAGGACACACAGGTCGCCGGCTTCCAGCATGCTCAGACTCTTTGCAACAAGGGCGAGGGTCTCGAAGGCGAGCTGGCCACTGCCACTTTCCAGCATGGACTTGCTGTCATCGACAGCCAGCATGATCTGGTAGTTGCGCTTGGAGGGGATAGAGCGGCGCATCCAGATCTTGTCGCGCTTGTACTGGGATGCGATGTAGGGGATGATACGCTTGATGTTCAGTCGCTTTCCGGTGCGGAAGTCACCGCGCAGCTTGGTAGCCATCGTAGGGGCGAGGATGAGGCGGAGTTGTTCGGTCAGGGAGAGGGAGAGATCGTTTGTGGCGGACTCGTAGTGCGACCAGAGACGGCGGGCTTCGTCTTGTGGGGTCAATGGAGGGAGCGACGAGGAGAGGTGAATCGCTGCGAGTTGCGAGTCGACTTCGTCAAGCTCTTCGTCCACTTCTTCGGTGCCCTGTGCTCCGTCTGCGCGATCGTGGGATGATTGACCGCCAGGAATGAAGGCGCCGGCGGACTCGCCATCGGTGGGAACGGTCTCGCGGTCGATTTGCATCTCATCCTCAAGCTGGTTGTCCACGGAATCTTGCTGCTCATCCGAAACGTCTGGGAGAACGTCGTTCTCACCGGGCTTGATGTCGGACTCCACACCCTTGCTTTGGTCAAGGGCTTGCGTTTGATCGTCGTTCGCTTGTCCAAGGGCCTGAGTGTCTGCGGCATCTTCGTCATCCTTGAGGTGCTCAAAGTCCGCGTCGGCCATGTCGGTGTCCTGCGGCATAGGCTGGGATTCCTCCTCCTGTTGAGACGGATTGAGGATCTCCTTTTGTCGTCGGTGCCATTGCTCGAGGATGTCACCGAGCTTCTTGAATGCCTGCATCTGAGGTTCATCTGGACCGTGATCTTCACCACCAGCAGCGTCTCGGCTGGGCTGGCTCTCCTCGCTATCCTTAGCAGCGCCTGTCTGTTGATCGACATTGGCACTGGGATCAGTCGAGCCGCTCTCCTGCTGAGCGTCACCTGAGGCACCCTTTTCTTCATTTTGGTCTTGCTCAGCTCCGAGGCCACCAGTGACAGCTTCACTGGGAGCGACGTTGTCACCTGCGGCATCATTCTCATCACGCTGGGCGAGGAAGTCGTCTTGCTCAGGCTCCTCGGGATCTTCTCCCCCAGCTTCCTCTTCCTCCTCTTCTCCGGCTTCGCCTTCATTGGTTTCCTCCGCATCATCGGCCATTTCTTCATCCTCCTCACCTGGCACTTGATCCTCTGGGGCTGCCTCGGCGTCTTCTTCGCCAGCATGATCATCGGCGTCCTCGACCTTCCCTTCTTCCTCGGGGGCAGGGCCGAAATCGTCATCAAGATCATCCATATCATCGTCATCATCGCCATTGTCGTCCTTGCCTTCACCATCATCAAGCTGCATTTCCTCAGGAAGTTCAAGTGTTTCTTCTTCCTTCGCTTGAGGGTCGGTGACGTCCATTTCCTCACGGCCAACTGCCTCCCCCTCGTCTTCGGGGGCCTCCTCATCTTCCGTTTCTTCTTCCTCTTCCTCGCCTTCCTTTTGTTTTTCGCCATCCTTGTCACCCTTCTCTTCCTGAGCAGCAGCTTGTTGCTCGGCCTCTGATTGACCCTTTCCTTCTTCGTTCTCAGTATCCTTCTGCTGCTCGTCATTACCACCGTCCCAGAGCTTTTCGTCCACAGCACCTGGGTCAAGGTCATCAACGCTTCCTGTCTCTTCGTCGATATCGTCATCTCCTTCGTCGGCACTTTCGTCGTTCTCCTCCTCATCGTCCTTGCGATCCTCGGCATCGCCTTCCAGATCTTCCTGATCCATGTTGACGGCGTCCTTGGAATCATCCATCTCATCGTCACCGTCCTCTTTCTTGTTCTCTTGTTGCGCCAACTCAGTCAGATCTTCGTCATCTCCAACATCTTTGCTGATATCTTCTGCGCCTTCGCCTTCACCGAGACCTGTTCCACTTTCCATCTGTCCTTCCTTGCTTTGATCTTGGGATGCTTCGGCAGGACTACAGAAGCCTTCGGAGGCGACCTGCTTGAAGGTCTTGGTCAGGATGTAGGATGTCTTACAGATCTCGCGATGAACAGCGATGAACCGATCAGCCAGATCCCGGCAGATCTGGTAGTATCTGTTGGCGATAGGCAGGATACTGGTGATCAGTGCGGCAGCAACGGAGAGGCCAGCAGCGGAGTGGTCTTGCAGGTGGTGCAATTGATCTAGGACATTCTCCAAAGCTACAGTGATCTCAGTGAGACGGACGGCCTTGATGCCGCGAGAGAAGAACTCATCACTCCTGGAAAGGAGTCCATCAAAGGTGATGGCAGAAGGCACATCCTTGAGCTTCTGCAGGCCGATGAGCATTTTGTCAATGGCCGTCAGGAGGCTGCTATCGAAAGCTTGGATGGATAGGCTGTTCTCATCATTGACCTCGGGGAGAGCAGCGATGTGTGTCTTAACCCAAGGTGTAATCTGATCCAGCGCGAAGGAAAGATCGGGGCGAGCTTGGCTCCATTGCTTCAAGTCAGCAGCCAAGTCATCGAGGGATGATTGTGTCTGCTGCGCGATCTCGTAGTTTGCGTTAGACGCAATCCTGGTGGGAAGCATGGGAAGGGCCTCGTGCGACTTGCGTAGGCTATCGAAGGATGCCTTTTTGGCACGCAGCTGTTCCACAATCTTGGATGCATCAATTCCTGAGAACTTGGAATGCACGCCGATGATCATTGCAGCCAGTCCGAGAATAGGAGCCAACCAGGCCACGATTCTGGCCAGGTTGGTTCGCTCTTCCGATGCAGAAGCATGATCTTGCGACAGAGAGTTGGAAGCCGCTGCCCAAAGGTTCTGCACCTTGTCAAGCGTAGACTTCAATTTGCCCAAGCCTGTGAGGGCAGGCGAAATGACACCTCTCTGACGACGGACAGTGAAAATGAGATGCTCAATAGACCCCATGCTTCTGTGGACCTCGACATTGCTAAGCTCCTCGGAATAGTTGCGAGATGCTAGACGAGTCTTTGGGAGAAGATCCAGAAGTCTGTGGAAGTACCAGTCGGCACTCTGAACTGCAGTTGAGGTTGCAGCACCAGCCTCAAAGGCGGCAGCAGTGGCGAGAACCTGCGGAACTGTTTCTTGTGTTTCGATCACACTCGATCCAGCATTACGTTTCACGCCCATCTCGTAGAGTTGCTTAAGGGTCTCAGCATAGAGACGGCGTTTCTGGGACTTGAGGTGCTGGACGTCGTCCTTGTTGTCTTCGTTCAGGACCTTGGGTGTTTTAGACTTGAACTCATTCATGCTTTCGATCACCGAGACAATGAAAGTGTCGAGGTCCTTCGCAATGTCGAACTCGGCTGGAATTGACGAATACAAGTTCATCATGTTGTTGGCTGTTCCATCCGGCTTCTGGAATCTGAGTGCTCGAGTGGACCACAGGTTCTTGTCATTTTGGCAAATAGCCATTGCCTCAGGGAACGTGGCAGTGGGGCGGACTGGCTCTGCTTGGGACATGGAAGTGATCTCCTCGGTGCTTTCCGGGAGGCCTGCTTCAAGGATTGATTGAACCGGCTGGCCAAGGGCCGCACGGTACTTTCGAACCAGCTTGAATAGCTTGACATGCGACCTTCTGGCGCTTTCTCTCAAAGCCACGATATTGACATCTTTCCAGCTTGCAAGCTGAATCTGCTCCTTGATATCCTTCTCAAGAACGGACCGCTTCTCCGTGAGATACTTGTCCACTCCGGGCTGGAAGGGTCCGTAGTGGTGAAGGAAGTTGTCCAAGGCAGAGACAAGCTTCTTGAGGCAGGGATAATCTGTGGTGAAAACTTCAAGCAGTGCTTGGAAATTGGCAACAAGCTGTAGACGACGAGCAAACTGGCCTGTAGTTGTAGACTTGAAGAATTGCTCCAGGGTCAAGACCAAGTTTTGCGTGTGTTCGGTCATGTCCTGTTCGCCTGCCTCGACCATCATGATGGGAGCACCGATAAGTGCTTCGTAGGCAATGAACCACCAAGCACTCACTTCGTCCTCGCATCGCTCTTTCTCGATATCCAAGAGCTTGGCCCAGGTTGACAGCTCAAGACGGCGCCAGCTAATGAGAATACTTGTAATCTCATCGTAGACAGTAACAGCTGAATATTCTCTGCTGGCCACGGTCTGCCACTCATGTACGAATGAATGAAGCTTTTCGACCTTGGTCATAAACTTGGCGACAGGTTCGGTGTGTTTGAACTGAAGGATTTCCACGCAGCATTGAATGACATCAGCGAGGACAGCATGTTCAGGCCAGGCGGTTTGGATTTGAGCAAAGCGGGCCTGAACAGAAAGCGCGAGAGCAACCAGCTTCCTTGCCTCTCCGAGGTTCGAATCGGTGTAGAAGTTGTAATTCTTCTGTTGAGTGTCGGCTCCCTCGCCTATGGCATCATCGAGAAGCAGAAGAACTGCAGGTAGATGGGTTTGGGGAGACATCGGCGAGAATGCGGTCTTGTTGTCAGACCAGATCGAGCCCAAAAGATGGCCTGATTGCTTGACAAAGGTAGCCAATGCAGTTCCACTGCGCTCATTCGAGACAATGTTTGCATGAAGCGAAGCAAGCCGGAGAGCGATGCTCTTCGGATCAATGCGGCCAACGCCATCGGTCATTTCTGTGTCTTCAACTGATCCTTCATCGAATGTGGGGAATAGTGCGTGTAGCTCAGCTTCGTTGACTTCTTCTTCCTCTTCCCAGGATCCCTTAAAGCGGTACAATTCTCCCTTTTCAGCTTCCTGTTCCCGATCTTCTTCAAGCTTGGCCTTCCATAGTTGATGGAAGTCGGCGAAAACACGGCGAATGATCTCTCGTCCAGCCTTTGTATTCAGAATTGTGGGATCCGCATCCTTGGCAGCCCAAAGGGCCGACAGTTCTTGAAGGCGCAGTTCGTTTGCATTCTTCATAGTGCCAGGGGCCTTCTGATCATTTTGAGCAAGAACGGGGTGATGGATACCTCCCAAGAAGGGTGTTCGCTCGCTCAGAGACTGAATGTCAGGAATTTCGCTAGACTGATCCGGCTGGCTAGAGGCCAGGAATACACCAAGGTCCAGAAGTTGCAAGAAACGAACCACAGGCACTGTGATGTCATCATAAGATCTGTAGTGAGTGCTGAGACGACTGCTCAATTGTTTGATGTTATTGCGCAGAAGCTGGATCATATCTTGAGACTGTGAAGATTCGGCAGAGCGGACCATTTGCTCAGGGTCTCTCTTCAGGACAGAGTTGATCAAGTTGACGAATTCACCCTGCAAAAGACTCAGTTGGGACTGCTGGGGCCGGTTGACCAGCGAAGGAGGCGGGGCGGAACCCAGATCACGAATCTCGTTGTGCAAAAGCTCTGACCGGAGGTTGGAAATCTGGCTGGTGAAAGACTTCTCAAAGGCAAGAATTGCTGCAGACTTGGCGGTGTATTCTTGCAGACGTTGAGAGTGGCGTTTGCGCTGAACAACGAGACCGAGAGAAGGGTCAAATGTCTTGTCAGGCACAAACAGACGCAGCAGAATGACTGCCAGCTGTACCGCTGCCAGTCCAGTAGTTCGAATGTTCTGCTGCTGGCTTGATGGCTGCAATCGCAGGGACGAAACCAGGTTTGGTAGAGCCTGTTCAGCGATGGGCTTAAGTAACTGAGCATTTGGCAAGCTTTGGTCCAGTTCAAGCTTAATGGGGGGCTGTTCAACGCAAAGATCACCATTTTGGATTGCCTGCAGAACCGAGATGAGATGCTCGGCTGAGCGAGGCTCGAAGAACTCCCGATGACAAGCCACCAGCTCGGCTGTTAGCTTGGCGATAGTACGTCTTAGTTCCATGGACTGATCTGTCGTGATCTGTTGACTGCTCAGGGAAATAGCCTTGGAGAGGGCTTTCTTCTCTGCCTCAAGTATGTCCATCTGTCCCAATTTTGTATTGCCGATAGCTGTCAGCCTTTCCAATAGAGACAGAGAGACAATGCCACCAGTAGCAAGTGCTGACTCGGACTTGCTTGAAGAGCCTGCGAATAGCGAGATTCTGTGGAGAATATTTGGCACGTCGCTCTGGAAATTCGAGGCGTCCAACGGACGAGCCGCACGACCAGCAAGAAGTGGCACGACTGTCTGAATCACTGTATCATTGACTGGATTCCGGAAGAATGAGGAGATGTCATGGTACTGGCAAAGAGCTTCGAAATCGTTTGCAAAGTATGGATACTCGGTTGACTCTGAGCGTCTAACTGCGTGAGATAGCTCAGCCACAGTTTCTTTGATACCTTGGACAAGTACGTCACCATCAGCGCCATCCAGAAGGATGAATCGCTGGGCATCAATCAATGAATCGCGTACACGACTCAATTGAGACAATTCGACACGGGTTTGCAAAGCCAAAGTTGTGAAGTCAAAGACTGTTGACTCTAACTCGGTCAGAGAATCTAACTTGTCTTGAGAGACAGGAGTCACATGTCTCCAAGAATCCCAGATTATTTGCATGCTAAGGCCGGTAGTCAAAGCCCAGCCTTCCTGGAACCGATCCAGAGCTTGTGACAAAGCGACTTGAAGCGGTTTGAGGAGAGGTGACGAGTCGAGCAACGACCCACAGATCTTCCGGCCCATTTGGAGGTAGACTTGGAATTCTCCTTCATCAACCTGGCTCACCTCTGTGGCTCTGTAGATATCCCAGCATAGACAGATCACGGTCCGAAGGGCTGCAATTATTACAGGGCCTTGCAGAGAAATTTGATCCAACGACTGAATGTAATCATACAGAGCCTGGCCACAATCAGACAAGAACGCGGCAACAGGTTGCGTCGTGTCTTTCATCAACGCAGGGATCCGCTCAGATGCTAATGACCGCTCCAAACGTGTCATTTGGCTAGGCTTGAGCTCTTTACCAGATATATCGGCTTGAATCAAACCTTCCCTAAGGCGGTGAATGTCAAGTCTCAACTCCTGGAGATAAGCCAAGACAACCAAACTAGACCGGAAATCACTGGTTCCTGCAATAGCGATCAGAGGCTCGTTTGTGAGAGGGTGGAGAGGCTGCTGAATTCCTCGGAGACCAAGGCGAGCTCCTCCAAGCACAATCTCGCCGCTGGCGATGTCAAGCGGCTTCCACTGGTTGTTGTCATGGAACAGAGAGGCATAACGCTGCAAAACATTGGATGGCTTCTCTTCTCCGTTGTTCTCGGAATTGATAGCCACACGGTTGCTTGGCGACTGTTGAAGGTAGGCTAGATCCGCTGGTGAAAGATGATCCAAGCACACCTCGAGAGCGTCTTCAAAGGCAGACGATGGCAAGGAGGTATCTAAGTTCCAAATATGGCGAAGTCGATAGAGGAACGATTCACAAGTGTAAGATGGGCCTATGGTAGGTTGGATGTCTTGCAACTCGCTAGGCAAGAAGCAGATTTCGGTACAGCGGTTCCTCATGGCACGAGACAGCTCGCCATTGCGGGGGTCCATGGTCAAGAAGATTCTGAAGTTGGGATGGGGCGTGATGACCTTGGCAGATCCATCCTCTGTCCGTTGCTCGTTGAGAATGAGTGTGCCATTTGGCTCCGTCAAAGAATTCAATCGATCGAGAACGGATGGGTTACACAGGTTGGCGTTGTCAAGAATTACCCAGTTTCCATGTTGAACAGCCTGCGTTAGGACACCTTCTGTCCATTCAAATCCAACCTTCATTTTGTCAGATTGTTGAATGGCACTCAACAAGTTCTGGGCTCTCTCGAGGAATTGTTGGTAGGCCGGATCAGAAGAAGACTGGCAAAGGCTGGAAAGCGAGGGGATGACATGTTCCAGGGAGATATCTGCAGACTGGAAATGTTCGCAGATGTGGAGTGCAGATATCACAACATCGGATACATCTCCTGAAGCAAAGCAGTGGATGAGCTGGTTTCGCAAGAACATCTCAACATCATGGACAAAGCCTGAAACCTCTCTGCGATGATCGATTTGTTCGAACCCACCAATGAGATCCATAGTGTCAGTGTCAGCACTCAGAGCCAGTTCGACAAGGTTAGCGCCGTTAACCGCTGCCAGCTTTCTGATGAGAGTAGTTTTGCCACACCCAGCAGGACCAACTAGAATGCTCGGCCAGGAGTTATCGATACACAGGATGAGCGACTCGACAATGTGAAGATCCTTTGGTAGAATCCTCATGTTTGGCTCGGCCAAGCGCTGCAGCAGAGGGTCACGGGTCAAAATTCCCAAACCGACCTGCAAGTACTCGGGTGTGAGGTTGTGGAAGTAACTCTTCGAGCCAGTGTCAGAGTCTGTGAAAACACGGTCATAAATCTGAGAGACCACGTTACGATCCTCTTCACTTCTAAATCGCTGGCTGATAACGACATCAAGGAAGTGCTTAGTCTGGATCTGGAGGTTTCCTCGATCGGCGAGTTGAAGCCATCGCTGGATATCACGCAAATTGACTTCCCAAGGCCCTCCAATGGCTCCCAATCGACGATCTCGGGTGATGGCTTGGTTCAAGAGAGAAATGAAATCAACTAGTCTCTCGGTCTGCACAGAGGGACTGCCGGGGAAAAGCCTGGAACAAATTGTTTTCAAGTCATCATCAGTGAAGCTGTCTGCATAGACCACTGTGAATCGGTTGACAAAAGATGCAGGAAGACCCTTTCTGCCACCACCCTGGTGGTGAGGGTTCTGAGCGGCAAAGAGAACGAAATCAGGATGTCTCTTGAAAGTTTGGTCCAGCTCAGCGATATAAACTTGCTGACGATGATCCAGACAAGAGTTGAGACCTTCAAGGACAGATTGCGAGGCCAGGTTCATTTCATCCAGCAGAACCCAGTCACCACGCTGCATGGCTCGTAGGAATGGTGCGTCGCGCCAAGTGAATTGCCCGACATCTCCTCCTTCCACCGGAACGTCTGAACCGAAAAGATCCGTAAGATCTGTTTGCTCCGAAAGGTTGATTCGAGTGAGAGGTTTGCCGAGGGCTCTGGCTAGAGCTGTCACAAGTGTAGTCTTACCCACACCTGGGCTTCCTTCCATAAGAATAGGCTTCGAGGACTGCAAACCACGAGCAATTCTCACGGAGTTGGCAATTGTGGTTGGTGCATCCATTGTGAACTGAGGGTCGGGGTCGGCTGTGCCCGCCGTAGGGAGAGCAAATGGCCCGACGCGCAGAACGCCAGGTTCCGCGGAGACAGTGGTCGATTCCCAGTAGATCTTGGAAGCATCGACATGGAACAGTTCGCTCAGCTTGTCGAGGCATGACTTGCGGTTGCCCTCGAGATTGTTGAGGGAGATGGCAAGCATTGCAGCAGGGTTGGCACCCAAGGTGTCGACGAAGACCATCGCGGCACCTTGTACGATAGCGAATTCAGTGTCTGCGTTTTGACAGGTGTTGACAAAGTCAACCCAGGCAAGAAGATCACGAATGGAGAGCGATGTGGCAGAGGTATTTTGGAAGGTTACTTTGAACCACTTGGCGAACTGCAGCATAGCCTTTGCCACGCTCTCCTCCTTCAAGTTCAATCTCTGTGAGAGAATTGGCAGAATGTCCTCATCCTCAGACAGCTGAGGCGCCCAGATTTCTGTCATACGATTGCGAAGAGCAGCCGAAAGCTCACGTTTTCCATAATCACCTCCGGGGTTCATAGTGGATAAGAATTGGAATCCACCATCTGCCACAACCATTGAATCAACGGGGCCCTTCTCGGCGAGAAGAATTGACCTAGCAGGTTCCAGGACACTGTTAAGTCTCTCAAGAACGGAGTCGTCTGCGAGAGAAATTTCGTCAAGAAGGAAGAATTGACCGGTCTTCATGGCGGTGATCAGGCTTCCGTCGGACCATTCAAACAGGGCATTGCAACGAATAGCGTTCTTCTCAATCTTATGCAAAAGAAGTTGATCTTTGGCTTGACGCTGCTCAGCAGTCAATGCTGTGAATTCCTGCTTCAAGTCATCGAAAGACGCGCCGCTCAGCTGCCCGTGGAGGAGCATCTGAAGGTCATCTACAAGCTGTTTCTCGATTGCGGCCCGGTTTCGGATAGGCCGTTGAGCACCAATCAAGTCGCCGGTTTCCAAATTCACATGAGCATTAACAATGAACAACTCACGCCGGAAAGCTTCAGCGACAGCCTGGCATAGCTGGGTTTTACCGCAACCAGTTTCTCCAACAAGAAGGACCGGCTCGTTGTTCTTGATAGCCTTTGAAACGAGAACGAATAGACGTCTCATGGCTTTGGTCCACACAATACCGGCTGGAAGCTCACTCATCTCGGGGGCATTCTTTTCCAGCTCTGCAGAGCTATACAAAGTATCCTCGTCCAGCTTCACCTTCATCACTTCCTCGATCACAGCCTTGACGGCGGCTTTCTCTTGGGGATTGCGAACACGTTCGCCGAGAAGCATATAACCATTGACTGCTAGCTGCTCGCGATCATCGGCATCACGAAGAGCCCATCGGAAAAGATCACGCAGAGTGGCAAAACTGTTCTTTTGCTCGAAGAGTCGATTAGACTGGCGCAACAATGACAATTTCCGGTAGACAGCAACAATCCGCGTACAGAATGAGGGTGCGATTTGAGAACGTTCCTTCAGGATAAATTCCAGCTCGCTTTCTGGAATATCATCGAAGTGCAGCTCGAGGAAACGGTTCCTGAAGGCACGGGACAAGACCTTTCGGCCACCGTACAGACCAGCCGGATTTTGCGTGGCGAACAGCATGAAGTTAGGGTGCGGGTGAACAACTTCTTGAGTCTCGGGAATGAAAAGCTCGCGGTTATCGTCGAGGAGTCGGTTAAGAGCTTCAAGAACATCAGAAGGTGCCAGATTCAGCTCATCTAGCACAATCCAATAACCGTTCCGCAGCGCCTCCACCAACACACCCTCTTGATAACGCAGGCTTCCATCGTCCGAGGAGATGTAAGACCCCAGGTACTCTTGCAGATCCGTGTGCTCGTGGTTGTTGATTCGTACAAATTTGTTTCCAGACACCTTTGCCAGATACTCAATCATACTCGTCTTTCCGGCAGATGTTGGACCTTGGAGCAAAACAGGGAATCGCCGGGTTGAACTGGCCCGGACCAAGTTCTTGAGATTCTTCTCGATGAATGGGGTGATGATGTAGTGGGGTTGCTCCTCCGGAATCATAGGACCGCGGCGCATCCAGTAATGCTTGAATTGCACATAATCGTTGCCATCTGTTGGTGGGCGAGGGGTCTGTCCAAGAAGAGACCTGGCGTTCTTCGCATTTCCGAATATATGAAGCTCAGCCAGAGGAATCAAAGCTTGTTCGGAGACCAAGCTCAGCACAGTCAAGAAACTCATACTGAAACCCTCAAACATCGCCCTACGTAGCCCATAGACATGTGCGTGGTCGATGACATAGATCAAAGCACGCACAAGAGTACGGATACTGAAATGAGGTCGCTGTCCAGCTCCGTCGGTAAGCTTGTTCTCGTTGCTGAGCTTTTTAGTCACCATGTAAAGCTGTGCGAGGTCTGGCACAGCACGCTGGTCACTGATCGTCAAATCGCCAAGGTATTTCTGAATCAAGGCCAATAAATCATCCAAGTCGCTATCGGGCGAGTGCACGTAGAATTCGGTGAACCGAGAACGCAGACCTGGGGGTAGATCTCTCTTTCCGGCATCTGTTGCAGGGTTCATAGCACCGAAGATACGGAATTCCGGGTGGCCGAAAACTCTCTCAACATCGCCAGCCTCGGAGAGAAGAACAGATGGTGTCCCCTCACTGCCATGGTGCAGAAGACTGGCAATATTCTCAAGGGTGTCAGGGGAAGCCAAGTTCACTTCGTCCAGGAGAACCCATTCGCCGTTTCGAAGAGCTCTCACAATCTTACCTTGGACAAAGGCAAAGGCAAATTTGGCATCACCTTGTGAGACCTGAGCCTCGAAATCTCCAAGCTGGGTCGCGAAGCTCTCCCATCTTTGCCGCAAGTGCTGATACTTGGGAGAATCCAATTTCCGTTTTTTGGCTGGCTGCTCATCGCCATTCTCGGCTGCGGCATTTGGAGTATTGAACACGCCATTTGCAAGACGAACAGCTTCATGCCACAATGTCACCAATCGTACCCAATTGGAAGATGCGGCACTCTTCGATATCGAAGACAAGAACTTCTGGTTCTTTTTGGCGGAGAAAGTCAGTTCAAAGAGCTGGGTGAATTCATCCAGCATTGGAACTGCCATCGTACGGATGTTGACGGGTTTGAAACCACCCAGCAGATCAGTACTTTCACTCTGTTGTGACAAATTCACTACTGTGAGTTTTTGACGCATCAAAGATGCAAGATGCTGGATGACTGTGGTCTTTCCGATACCAGTTTCTCCCACAAGTAGAACAGGCTCTGCCATCTGGATTGAGGCAGCTACCTGTTCCATGAGGCTCAATGCCGCTCGAGTGGGTGCAAATCGTGAAGCTGCTGCGGCAAGCTTTGATGCAGATCCACTTGGAACCTTGATCTTGTTGCAGATTTCTCTGCCAAGGACAAGGCTGTTGTTCTTGTCGGTATAAGAGGGAGTACGTTCATTGAGACAGTATTGGGCTCGCTGGGGGGAGATCTGAAGGGCTTCAGCCACAACGGCGGCGAGAGTATTCTGCATTGACTTCTCAGGCAGATACTTGAGGAACACGTCAACAATGTCGAGGAATATTTCATCCTCGGTACCTTCTGACGTGGGCTCATAGCCAGTCTTCGCACCCATGCGCTGTAGACGATTGTGCAGACGGCTACACAACTTGATCAAATCGCGGAAGCCCGGGGTACGGCCTTGAGAGCCCTTGATTGCAAGACTTCCATGGAAGGCAGAGCACACTCGTCCGTATACGTTCATGAGAGTTGGCACACGAGACTCCAGCAAGGAGAACTTTTGCAGGATGACATCACGCATCTCATCCACAGGAAGAGACTTGACTTGCACTCTCTCCCAAAGTCTGCTTCCAAGCATTGAAGTGCTCGGTGCGATCTCCTCACCGGCAATGTTGTACGATGACTTCATTGTTGCGATGATTTTGAAGCCCTCGGCACACTTGATTCGCTCCCGCCGGCTTGGAATAGTGAGTTCTCCCCTCTCAATGATCGGGAGAATGAGACCCATTACCTCAGATGGGGCACGATCAAGGTCTTCGATCAACACCCAGCGACCTTCGCGTGCAGCCTTGGTCAATACACCGGGCTGCCAAGAGAAGGATCCGGAGGCAGACGAAGTAGCATACATTCCAAGCAGACTCTTCGCATCTGTCTGCTCGTTCAGGTGAAGCGTGACCATAGTTTCAGCTTGGCCCATCGTAGCAGCAATGTCATTAATCAAAGAGGTCTTCCCAGAGTTGGGCAAACCGACCAGCAGGATCGGTTTGTACCCGAGTAAAGACCCTGCAATCCGGCGCAGATTCTCAACTGTGGTCGAGGTCTTGACAACAGATGAAGGAGCTGGGGGCGTATCTTTCAACCTGGGAATCAAAACCCCGCAAATCTCTGCGGTCTTGGTTGTGAAAGATTCCCGTGTCCTCTCGATCAACTCCAGAGTCTTGGTTTCCGTCCTGGAAGACCTCTCGGTCCGGATAATTCTTCCAAGAGTCTCCCATCGCCGTTCTTCCCACAATCCTAGCACGCGGTAGTCGATCAGAGTGCCTTCCCACTCTCCTTCTATAGGTTCAGATCCAGTATTGACGCGGACCATCTTTTCGGTTGCCGCATCCGCTGCGTGCATATATAAGGCAAAGCATCGTACAGCAAGGTATCGTGTTACTCGGTCTTGGGATTGGAAGAGGGACTGAAGTTGAAGCGGTGAAACGATAGGAGAGAAGGTTTCAAGATCAAACGAAAGAAGTCGGAAGAGGGCGAGGAGTAGAAGTCTAATGCTAGGTTGGTCCAACTGCAGCAGTGTTAGTTCCTTTGACACGGCCAAAGCCGCCAAAGGTCCAGTCTGTGATGAGGCATATTGACTGGCAAGCGACCGCAGATGCGGCGCAAATGGTAAAATCTGCGCGAATGCCGCTAATACATGAATGTTGTCGGCATGTAAATCCGATTGAAGCCATCGAGCTGCAAGATCGACAAAAATCGGTTCGTAGAGTCTGAAAATGCTCTCCGTAAATTCGTTGTTTAATGCGCCAAGCGCAAGCGCGTGGAGGTGTTGAGTCCCCGATGCAGTCCGAATGAAAGTCGAGATTCCACTCGGAAGCTGCTCGAGCAGCTCGGACTCAGTAAGAGTCCTCTCATAGACCGGCCTCCGATCCATGTTTAATCCGGTCGTAAGAGGAACTGTGAAGTTTGAAATAAGAGAAGAAATCCCGCTCCATCGGCTTTCGCTCCAACTTTTTTTTCTTTCTGCCGTCTGTGGCGCAGCCCCGCCTAGACTTGGATCACACCGCTCTCGATCGCGGAGCTTGCGCCACACATGCGCGTCCGACAAAGCTGCCCTTGAAACAAGGCCGTTTTTACGAGGAGATGCTAATTTCGCGATATCGTGGTTCATTTATGTTGCACGATGCCAATGAGTGGTCAGGGCTCGGGTGGCGAGGGCCAATCCGGGACGCATCTAAGGGCTGATCAGGACATCCTTCAGCCTCAAGAAGTGAATCGGGACGCCGAGAGGTTACATGAGCCGTATGCCTTGAAAGAGTCCACCTTTCGTCTGATTGCTAACCAAATTCTTCATTTAGTATATCCTTCAAGCGAAAACAGAAACAACGATCACGGTTCAGTTTGTCTAGCCTTCTCTCCCCTCGCGCCGGCGGATTGGATACTAGCTTTGGCTCTCCGGCGCCACAAGGTGGTCAGAACGGTGATGCATCGCCCCTTGATCCTTACGCGCCGATAGGATTCAATAGTGGTTCTGAAGCATCGAAAGATGGTGCGCCGTTAGACTGGTATGTGGAAGGCCCGGGACGACGTGTGGGTTACGACGACTTCACCGCTATCGATTGGATCTATGAGTATACCAAGGAGCGGCAAAGGAAACGGCTTCTTTACTCGAGTGGACAGGGTCTATTAGGTCATGCTCGTCGACTCCTTGACGCCAGCAATGTCTGGTTGGTGTTGATTGCGACAGGCATTGCTGTAGGAATAATCGCTGCTTCTATCGATATTGCAACTGATTGGCTGGGTGATCTGAAGTCCGGATATTGCAAAAATGGAAGTGGAGGTGGCAAGTTCTATCTAAACAAGAGCTTTTGCTGCTGGGGTCTCGATGGTAAGCTGATGGCGTCAAGTCTCTGCAAGTCTCACTGCTGAATTTGGGCTTGGAATAGATCACTCCAAGTGTCTGGACTGGACACCTTGGGGGAATGCATTAGGAGCGAAATCCATTGGAGGAACATATACGATTGGCTACGCGTTCTATGTTTTATTTTCGGTAATGATATTTTTGTCTCTTGCCTTTAGGGCTCTATTGACAATATCTAGGTTTTCTTTGCTGCATGTGCTTGCTTCCTGGTGCGAAACTATGCCGTTTATGCTCGACACAGTGGAATCCCCGAGATTAAAACGATCCTCGGTGGAACTGTCATCCGACATTTCATGGGGCCATGGACGCTTGCCATTAAATCGCTGGGCCTAGTAAGTCAAGCTTCTTATTGTAAGAAGGCATATTTGCTAACAACGATCAGTGTCTCTCTGTTGCATCTGGTCTATGGCTAGGTAAAGAAGGCCCACTTGTGCATGTTGCATGCTGCTGCGCGAATATCCTGATGAAACCTTTCGAAAGCCTCAGAGGTAATGAAGGTATGTTATTAATTCTCTATCTCCCTCCGCACATTTGCTTATTTTACAGCACGCAAACGAGAGGTCCTATCTGCGGCCGCGGCCGCAGGTATCTCAGTCGCATTCGGGGCACCCATCGGAGGTGTTCTGTTTAGTTTGGAGGTATGAGCTATTGTCAATCTCGTGCTATCTACTTTGCTGATTTTCCCAGCAACTGTCATATTATTTCCCCGACAAGACAATGTGGCAAAGCTTTGTCTGTGCTATGGTCGCAGCTGTTACTTTGCAAGCCTTGAATCCATTCCGGACAGGTAAAATTGTGCTGTATCAAGTCACCTACACTCGAGGCTGGCACCGCTTCGAGATTATCCCATTTATTATCCTTGGTATCATTGGCGGTCTCTATGGTGCATTCCTCATCCGCCTGAATACGAGAATCACCAAGTGGAGGCGAGCTCGAACTTCATCTCGGCCAATCATTGAAGTGGTTGTTGTGGCTCTCCTTACAGCTTTGGTCAACTACCCAAATCACTTTATGCGAGCTCAGAACTCGGAGCTTGTTCAGTCGCTGTTCGCCGAGTGCAACAGTGTGACTTATGATCGATTTGGTCTCTGCGCCACGGGATCTGCCTCAATCGGCGTGGCAATTTACCTGGTCGTAGCTGCCTTATTGGCCTTTTTCTTGGCTTCGGTGACATTTGGACTTGAAATTCCTGCGGGTATTATTCTTCCTTCGGTCGCTATCGGTGCTCTCTACGGGCGTGCTCTAGGCATTATAGTCCGCTTGTGGCAAGAATCTTATCCGAAAGCATTCTTGTTTGTCAAATGCGAGCCAGACGTTCCATGTGTCACGCCTGGCTTATACGCAATTATCGGGGCTGCTGCTGCTCTTGGTGGTGCTACTCGAATGACTTTGTCAATCGTCGTTATCATGTTTGAATTGACTGGCGCGTTGACATATGTGATCCCGATCATGATTGCTGTGATGTTGTCCAAGTGGTGTGGTGACATCTTTGGAAAACGAGGTATCTACGAGTCATGGATTCGACTTAACGAGTATCCTTTCCTCGACCATCGCGATGACACCACTCCACCAGACGTGTCTGCCCATCGGGTCATGACAACCGTGGACGATCTCAGCATCATTACTGCCACAGGCCATACTATTGCCTCGATCCGCACCCTCCTAGCTAACACTACATATCGAGGGTTTCCCATAGTCTCAGACACCTCGAGTCCCATCCTGCTAGGCTACATCACTCGCAATGAGCTTTCTTTTGCTCTGAAATACTCCACCTCTCCTACCACCCGCAACCTCTCCGACGAGACACCGGTCTTCTTTTCGCATCAACCTTTTGCGGACCCTATTGATACCCTTGATCTACGCCCTTGGATGGACCAAACACCGATGACCTTGAACAGTAACATCACTTTCTTGATTGTTTTGCGAATGTTCCAACGCCTTGGCTTGCGTTATGTGTTGTTTGCCAATAAGGGCATTCTACAAGGACTACTGACCAAGAAAGATGTCTGGTCGGTGTTGAATGGCGTGGAGTTCCGCCGAGAAGAAGCCCTTCGAGATGACGAATTCCAGGATTTTGGAAATCGTAATGAGGCTGAAGAGGTTGGTTTGCTTGATGGGAATGATACATCCAGTCTTGGTAGTTCGTTGAGACGGGATTCTCTTTGATGATTTTTGCTACCATATTGCTCTGTATTTTCTGATTATGTTGAATATTAATGGATATTCACTCCAAGTAAATGCCAGAGAAGTTATCACATTACACGTGTTTGCGGAGGCCCCGGGGTGGCTTTGTCCCACCGCCCTGGCTAGCCCCACATCTTTCTGTCGATTTTTTAACCTGACCGCCTTCATGTTCACAGCTACCGATCTTCCCTACACTTGAGAAAACTAAAAAACGGAAGATAAAATGATGATCGATCCTTTTGAGGTGCGCATGCGCTTCACTACACAGCTGCAGCACCTCAGTGCGGCTGTCACGTCATCACAGAAGGCTGCCCATTATGCGTTGAAGTACCGTGACCTTGATGAGGATCTTCACTCATGCATCCTGGAGCAGCTTGAGCGGGTAAGAGTTCCAATTGCCATTGTATTGATACATTCTGACCTTTTGTTTGGTAGAACAATATGAACAATCGTGCGAATATCATGTACTTTATTGAACAACTCTGCGAAATGGCCATCAAGGAAAACTACCTCCCATACGTGCGCATGATGCAGCGAGATATCCTGCGCGTGGTTGACTCGGTCGTTCCCCCCGATGGCACCGGTGCAGCCAATGTCAAGCATGTCCGCCACGTCCTGAACGGTCTCCAGGCGAAGGAAGTCCTCAATGCCGAAACCGTGGCTGAGATTGACGCCGCTCTAAAAGACCGCGACTCCCACCCCTCACACCTGGATCTTGAACACGATGAAGGCACTGAGGGAAGCCGCAAGTCGAAGTCAGAAAAGCCCCAACTGCGCCTTGACAAGAAGCAGATCGAGCAGCGTATTGAGGAGGACCGCGAGCGCAACAAGCGTCAGCGCGAGAGCATGTGGGCCATGACCGGCAACGACCTCGACGAATATAATCAGATGTGGGAAGAGCTAAGTCCCATTGGGGAGGATGACTTTATCAGGTCTCGTGAGGAAGCCCTGGAACGCGCCGAGTGTGTTCGCAAGCACGAGGAGTTCTACAAAAACTCATACGGTATCAAGGAGTAATGATTCGGTGGGCATATTGCTTGTTGTACTTTGCATTATCGTTTCCGGGGTTTTGTTTACGGTCTAGGCGTTCAATTCGGGACTCTGTAGCGTTCTGGTCTTTTACGGTGTCTATACACAGCGTGGTATCACTTGCATCTGGTTGCATAATGTTCAAAATTTCCAATTCCAAACTTGCCATATTTATTTCAACTCGCCTTAAACCCTCAAGGGCTGGAGGACCATTTTTGCCACATGTTTTATCCCAGCAGACTTGCCGTACAATTAGTACATAGAGATTATACTTCATTGCACATATATTACTTAGCTCCGTGGCCAATTATCAGTGGATCTATTTATTCAATTCGATCAGGAAGTACCAGGCAAGTTAGGTATTGTACACTAATGTACTTTGGACTTGTCTGCAGTGCTTTCTGGTGGTGACCGACACGGCCTTGATATATATTTGGCCTGGCAGGATGTTTACGCAGTTATTATGGTGTCAGAGGATAGCTCACACGATATAAAATTGAATTTCAATACCAGATGTAGCGGACCTAATTATTTTACAACAAGATAGACCCTACTTTCTCACGGAGTGAAGGTGAAGTAGTCGTAGATGAAGTGAAGTGATAGCGGAGAGTTGCTTATCGTCTCCGCTCTCGGGAAATCCTGATCGCCGAGAGATTTTTTTATTTTTGCTTCACCTCTGGACCAACACGAGGAACCGTTTCCCCCATTTGGGTTTATTACTCCATTTCTCAATTTGCCCTTCACCCTATGTTTGCTCACTTGGTCACTGCTGCCAAGGGTTTATTTACGCGACAGCCCGAAGAACAAGAGTTCCCATCCGCTGGCACCTCTGCCACCAATTCCAAGATGGTCACAGCCACCCAACGAGGAGATGCTGCGCCTGAAATTGCGAGTGGAAAGCGCAAGGCACACTCAGCAAGCGCTAGCAAGACCGAGAATCAACAGACCAAGCGGAGAAGAAGAAGCGACCCAAAGGCAACTGGGACCGATGAAGATGCTACGAAACCCACCCCAGCAGAGAAATCCAGCGTAATTGGGAAAACACCTGCGGGTAAGAAGATTCGATTTGATAGCGAAGAACCCGAACCAGTCGAAACACAACCGGAAGAAATCTCGGAAACACCAACCCAGGATGACGACGACGAAGATGATAGTGACGATGATGCGCCAGAGACCATTGATAACTCTGCCCAGCTATTGAAAATTAAGGAGCAGGCTAAGAAGCAAGAAGCAGCCAAGCAATTGTATGTGTGATTACTTACTTTTTAGGAAAGTTGAATTGTGACTAATGGCTTTTATAGAGAAGAGCAACTGAAGAGAGAGAAGCGACGGAAACTCGATGAGCGTCGCAAGTTGCAAGCCAAATCGATTGTCAAGCCCAAGGAGGCTCCTACTGATGACATGCTTTCTGAAAGCACGGCTACTGTCCAAGGCACAACTACTCAAGATGCACGACGGGCCGCTCTTCCTGCCTTGCTTCCTGATGACATTCTGAACGCCGAGTTCGCCATTCGCCCTCCCACACCTCCGGCCGAAGATCAATTCGCCATGCCGAAGAAGTCAAATAAGTTGCGATTCCTGGATAAGCAGGACAAGCTTCCCAAGGATATCAACATGGGGGATGTCTCTATCCGGGTGCTGGATGCGCCATCTTCAAAGAAGTCCTCAAAGCCCGTGCTGGCACCTAAGATTTCCAAGGCTGGACGTAACCTCAAGAGTAGCATGCTTCAGAAGACCCGTGCCACAGCTCAGGGCAATGGGCTCCGACAGAAGGCAGGCGGTCCTTCTGGATTTGTTCGCCGGTGAAATGGAAAACGTTGTACGCCCATTAAAAAAGCGATTTTTGTTCAGTGTCACATATCTTCAAACATAGCTGGAAGGCACATGTACGACCTGCCAGATGTCAACGGGGGACATGCTCATTTGCATCGACTGATGTTTCTCTCGGGCGTTTTCGATGCCCCATTGGCGCAAATCGAAAGTTGGTGTCGACAGAACATACAACCAACCCCGTGACTACTGCAGCCATTTTGTGATCGGTCATTGAAAAAAAAGTATTTTTGTCCAAGTGTTACTAGGGTTGCATGGTGTTCGGCGGGAATAGAACCTGGTCTGCAATTCAACTTTGGGGGAGTTATGTATATAGCATTCAGTCAATTATGCCCTATCTTGTCTGGCAATAAATTTATTCTGAAATAAGCAAATAAATATAGAAATCTCTCAATATAAATATCCAAAAGAGTCAAAAGTGAAATGATACAAAAAGCGCCAAGGACCGGACTCGGACAGATTCTCAGATTATTAAGGCGGGCATCTGCGAAAGCTTGGAAGCTTTCCAGCATCCTTTACTTTTTTCACACCACTCTTTGCTTTTTCTACCTCCAATCCCATTCGCCAATGGCGTTTGTTGTCTAACTCTCTACACCTTTCATTACTTTTGCCATGGCTGACGCAGAGAATTCTCCTCTGCTGCCGCAGCATCAGAACTCGGCCTCCAATACGTCACCACGGGCAAACCGGACGCCGCGGTCGGTATCCTTCAATCCGCTCGCACAAATCAGCACCTATGGCAGTACAGCCTCTACCTCCGATCCTACATTCCGACCCTTGCAAGCAGGCTCGCCTCCTGTGCAGAATGTCAACGCCCAAGGAGGCCAGCCTCGTCCTGGCAGCCAGCCCATGCTCTCAGCATTGAACAGCAAGCTTCGTCGTCGCAATAGTCATGAGGCTCCCTTCAACCCCATATCGAACCCACCGCATGCAGTATCTAAGATTGGACCGCAGCGAACAACCAAGAAAGCGCAAAAACTAAAACTGCTGCCGGACCCCGTGACAGAAGAGGAAGAGGGGTCTGATGGAGATTTCCCTCGAGATGTCTATTCACAAATCACTCGTATCAAGGATCCCGCCGCGCGAAGCCATGCTGCACGACTGGGCAAAGCTGACCGCGATCGCATACCTCGAGTGACGGCTTACTGCACAGCCAATTCGTATCGACTCGAGGGCGTTATCAAGTTCCTCAAGTCGCGGAGCAAGACTCGCGGAGCCAACCCCAAGCTGTATGATGAATGTGTCTACTCTCCCTTTGATTACCAGTACGAGGAAAAGCAGAACGCACGATTATTTCAAGATCCAAATGGCAACGGACACCACGAGAGGCGACCCAGTGAAAGAAGATACTCGGATAGTGCGGTGGAGGTTGAAGACAATAAGAAGACCAGAAGAGAGGACTTGATTGATCTGCACGATGAGCGCAGCCACTCAAATGAGAACGAACAAGTAGTCGTCAAAGACACCTCTGACATTGATACCACAATCCACACCCCCGAGGTATTCCTCTTCGACTACGGAACAGTCGTAATCTGGGGAATGACGCCCGCGCAAGAATCAAGATTCTTGTCCGATATCTCCAAATTTGCGACTTCCATATTGAGTCCCGATGACACGCAGATTGAGAACTTCAATTTCTACTATGCGCGCGAGTACCAGGCCAGGATCTACAACGACTTCATTTCTCTTCGCGATCCGCGCAACAACATGGTCAAGCTGGCGATCTCTCATGCTCTGGCCCAATCGGTCAAGACCTCGCTTTTCGAAGATCTTGTGTCAGAAACGATCACCGACACTGCACCGCTACCTGCCCAGATTGCGCAAACTGGTAGCGTCAATCTCACTCGTCGGCAAATCAACATGCAGATTGGAGAGCTCTTCATTCTTCGCATCAATATTCACTTGCAAGGGTCTGTCCTCGACAGTCCCGAACTCTTCTGGGCAGAGCCGCAGTTGGAGCCTGTCTATCAGGCAGTCCGAAGCTACCTGGAGATGGATCAACGCGTTGGTCTGCTGACGGAACGGTTGGATGTCATTGCGGATCTCCTTGCAGTTCTAAAGGATCAATTGACACATCGCCATGGCGAGTATCTCGAATGGATTGGTAAGTCTCTCCGCAGTCATGATTTCTAACACCCATCTAACGAATATCAGTCATTGTCTTGATCGCCGCAGAGATTCTCGTGGCTGGAATCAACATTGTCGTCGATCTCTACGCTGGAGTAGATTAGAGTGACAGAATGTCCTCCTCCACCAGTCCGCGCTCGTCTCGAACAATCAATTGTGATGCGAATATTAGTCCTTCATGCTATGTGTCACCAGCATATTGCTTATGTGCCTTGTCATGGAATCCATTCCGATTCTACATTGACAATCGCACAACGAAACCAGCTTGCTAGAGGCAAACATCTAACAGAACTCGCCCGGTGACACTCCAACCGCCATAGCGATTTCGAACTCACCCACCGCGTCTAATCTTCCCTTGTGACCACCCCTGCTATCTGTACCATCTTTCCAAACTCGTCATGTCTTCGCCTGTACATGACAGAAGACATTCATACCCAGATAATCATATCCCGTTCTTGTTTGCAATAGTATGCTGTCTTTTTTTTTACTGGTATTGGAGTTGATGTGGGTTCACTCTTGGGGGAACGGCGTCGGGAATATGTACAGATTATGCCAATCAAATCGAAATGCTATTCATCTGATGTAGTTTACCTAGCGGAATGACTCTGCAGGCGCTTTCTTTCAAACAGAATTGAGTATTCTTAGTGCATAGTTCGTACGTCCTACTAAACCAAAATAGTGCTACAAGGCCTCCCGAATACCAAGTAGACGCTAGAATCAGAAGAAGCCAACATTGAGCTGTACCTAGAAACCCATAGATCCCCGAAAGACACAGAAATCCATTGTTATTACCCATCTCTCTCTTCCACCTGCTCTGCTTCTACCCACTGCGTTGACTAACAATAACTACAAGAATCGTCGGCCGCGTTTGCGGACTTGTCCTGTCCTTTTTGTGGTCTTTCGGGTGGTCCTCTTGGTAGTCTTGCCTAGATACCTTGCCCTTTATTAGGGTTGTAGCTAGAGCATAGGCGGTAAAGATGGGTCTAGATGAGCGGCATGGAAAAGCCACGGGGAGGAGCCAGTTGATTCAACCATGCTTTTAGCATGAGATTTCTCAGATAAATTTCATATCAGACGTAGACGCCAGGAGACCGTAGAGTAGGTAGTGGAAAGGCTCAAAGAAGGCCGACCAAAAATAGCAAAAAATAAAAAATAAAAAACCTGGCAAGTAGACCAGCACCGCATCCGAACCCGATGCATAAAAACCCTTGAACAAAATAAAACCGAGCAGAATAGCCCTGGAGCAGATAGTCTTAGTCACGACTCTGCAAAGCCCAAAAAAGCAGAAAAAGAAACACGGCAAAAAAAAGCACACCCCAGCCACTAAGAATGCTCAACCTTAGCCTCCTTAACCTCCTCATTATCCACATCCATCGGCGTAGGCCCTGAATCCGGACCGGCGTCGGCAGCCGCAGGAGTCTGGTCAGCAGAGCCACCACTGCCCGTCTGCACACGGAAGGAATGAGTAAGAGACTCCTGCGTCGGAGCCGGCGCAAGACGGGGCAGGGCTGCAGCCGCCGGATCTGCAGATTCGGGGTGTCCATCTTGAGCGGGGAGATCATCGTCCTGGCCATCGATGCCGGGGGCGTTGGACTTGCGGGAGCGCTTAACGCGTAGCGGACGTTCCTCAGGCTATACAATATAAAAAACCAAACACGTTAGCTGGGATCCAGGCGACAAATAAACCGATCCATAGATAAGGGGAGTATAGTATAAGTTGGGGGGGGGGGGGGGGGGGGGAAGAAAGGCAAATTTGCATAGGTACGTACTGTGCGCGGCTGCTCATCGGAGCTACCCTCAGTATCGTCTTCTAGAAGTACACCGGCTGCCCCCTGTGCGGGATTCATCATGGCCGCGGCGCGGGCACGCAGTTCTGGGTTTGCGGCACCTGTCTTTGCCTCGTCGGCCATGCCGGTGACCTTTGTTAGACGCTCGAGAAGCATGCAGGTTTCCAGGCGCATTTTCTGGATGTATTGTGAGCCGCGGCGATTGCGGGTGCGCATGATTTCATTTTCGGCTTCGACTTCTGCGAGGCGCTTCTTCAGCGCTATGCATTTGCGCTTATAGGCGATCTCCACGCTGGGGGGATTGGCTGGTGGGATGGAGGAGGGTTGGCGGGAGGCTTCCATTTTGGCGAAGAGGGGAGGAGGTCGGTATTAACGTGTGGAGTGGCGATATGATGAGACTGAATTGCGGACACGGCGGTTATTTAGATTTGGATACAGTCGGAGCTGGCTCGAAGCACGATGCGAAGGGGGTGATGTGCAATATAGAGGAAGAAGAAGGAGGAGTAAAGAATCGGATGGCAGGTAGTGGGATATATTATATCTAGTCTTGATCGGCCGTTGAGGGGTCGCTGGTAACGAGGGTGAGTCGATTGACTGAAATGGTGACCCTTATTGAGAAGTGCGAAAGGTCGCCGGCAACAATGCGATGACCTCCAACATTATTCTGCCCCGATATCAAAGGCGGTCTACACATGATTGTTTAACAAATATTTATCCATTCAACTCCTTGCTATATACAACTGCGCCAGAAAAACAAGAGACTCTTATGAACCATGACTATCTAGTGACCTCCAGTGGTGGGAAGACCAAGGAACACCTTGAAAGAGTCGTAACTAGGGAACATTAGCGTCGCTGTACACGCAAATCAGGACGGAACAAACACTTACATGAGCCACTGGAAACCGGTCAAAGTGCCCAACATAACAATACGAACAGGCAGACCATTCCAAAGACCAGCAAAGCCAATGTTCCCGTAGATCCGGGACACAGCCGTCATCGCACCTTCGCCGGCTATATACGGGCGGTTAGCAAACATCAAGACTGCCGTCGAAAGAATGGGAAAAAAAAGCCTTACCTTTACGATCAGCATTCAATTTGCTGACCATGACATCTGCCGGATGGCTAACAATAGCACAGAAGATACCAGCAATGTAACCACCCAAGAAGCTAACACCAGTCTGTGTCAATTGGCCATACTCCTCCTTTGGTTTGCCCATGGTGCGGTAGATGAGCTTGACCGTCTCCTCGAAGGTGGCAAACTTGGTCATGGTATAAGGGATCTGCCTGGCCCAGAGAGGGTACAATCCCTTGTACAACCCACCAAAGCCCTCCTTGGCGACAATCTTGCCCCAGCCCTCGCGTAAACTGGAAGCATATGGCGGCAGCGTGGTCTGCATGCGGACCTTGATAGCCTCCATGGGACACAGGGCCATATCAGCAAAGAACTCGGCAGAGGCACTAGCCCCGAGGAAGACCAGGGTGCGGTTGGATTCTGGGAACAGCTGGTTTCCATACAAGTGCTTGAAGTACTCGTACAGACCATACTTTCCGGCACCCTGGAAGGAGTAGCCCAGGAAGGTGGGGGACCAGCCGAAGAAGACACCGCGCAGGCCTTCTTTGGAGAAAATGGTTCGCCATGCTTGTGCGTTGGAGGTGTAGATCTTTGGATCAACCTGGCGACGACATTTCACAAGATCGAGGGGTGTTACCGCTGTGTGGGTTGGTCCTGAGTGGAATTGCGTGTCAATTGAATTTGTTAGTTGTACATTGGAGAGCTGTTACTACTTACCACAAGCTGGATAATCTTGTTAGCGCGTGCCTTGTGGGGTTGAGAGCTTGGACATACCAATGATTCCACCGAAGCCACAGCTGAGGAAGTACTTGAGAGAGTTGGGCTCGATCTTCCCAAGAGGAAGCTTGCGTTCCTGTGTAGCCATGGTGTATATTTCCTTTTTTTTTTGGTAAATATTTGAAAGAGGGGAGAGTTGTAAGATCAAAAGTGTCAAGGTACAAAGTTCCAAGATTGTACCTTGGAAGAGAGACCAATGTCGTCAGTGACCGGACTGGGCTTATCTCTCCGCACTTCCCGAACATTTGGGCCAACACACTCGGTACATTCGTCTTCTCCGTACTCTACACTGTGATTGATTTTCTTCACTTGGTCTATCTTTGTTCTCTAAATGTCTTGTATCTTTTTTCAAATGAACTTACTATCAACCTATTCACTATGATCCCTTATGACGTCAATGACATCCGGCTAGCTCGGTACTATAGAAGTAACAGAAGTATACTACCAAAGCCGATTTAGCCGGAGTTCCCATGCATAAATAGTAGGAAGCTTTAATAAATATGTCACCTGGCATACCTCCCAACATTACAATTTATGCATAGACTGTTTGCAAGGTAAATATAGCAGCTGCTTGGAATCATTCAGTTAGGAAAATGTGATATAATTATCTTTCGTGGACTTCCGCATACAAGGATAACATAGGAGGTCAAGGGAAGAGTAGCCGAGAGGAAGATAGACACCGGGGAAACAGGTACGAGGATCACGGAGGATCACGGTCGTATGAAGGCAGCACTGGTTAGGAAAGAGGTTTTGCCGAAATCGGATGACGAGGAGTCGAGGAGAATGTGTTTGCTGACGATTGAACGCACTCAGAGGGTTCTAATGTTCTTCATCGATTCTGATGGAATATCCGCAGACTGACTCGAAGTCCACCCAGCCGTATTGTAAACGGTCTGGGTGCTGGCCTGACGCCAGCAAGCCTTCGTCTATCATATATAGCCTTTAATAATCACTGGAACTGTCCAAAAAACCTTGTTTCTTTTACCATAACTCCTGCCAGTAGCTCATTGATAAACTCATTGATGCCAAGTGACGTTGGCACGTTGTCATTTCACAGCGTAGCCCTCAGATCCCCCGCAAAATGCACCCCAGAATGCATGGACCAAGTTTGGGTACCGAGGTTGCACGCACTGCGTGGCAAGTCCCGACCAAGAATTTTCGCCTTGCATTTCATTTTACTCTCCGCTCAGCCTCACGAGCAAGAACCAGCGCCAATTTAATGCCCAGCGTAGACCCGACACGCGACAGCACAGTACGGATCAGCTCCACCTGTGCTGGAGTCGGCATACCGGAGGAAAGAATATACCAGAGGGGCCAGAGCAGGCCGTAACCCTGCGCAGCGCGCATTTGCCACGGGCTATCCGATTTATTCGGGCGACCGAGGAAATCAACGTCAGCCAGCGCGAAGGGGATGCTGCGACAGGCATCTGTGGTCATTTCGCGGATGGTAGCTCTCAGAGCTGGCTCGTCGAGAACGGACTCGGACTCAGACTCTGCTTCAGAACTGCTGGTATCACGGGGCTGCTTGTTGGCCGCTTTGATGGAAGTAAGTGTAGCATTAAGGCCGAGGAGAAGCTGCTGTACGATAACGCGCACTGCGCGGTAGTAGTTCCAGACCACGGCGTTGGACAGGCGCTTGTAGGTTAAGAGAGGCTCGCCCTGTGATGAGTAGACGACTAGTGGGAGCCAGCGGTCTGGGAGAGTCTGTGTCCACTGGGAGAGTTCGATATCGCACTCGCGGCCGGCTGTGATCCATGATTCGACGGTAGCTTGGTCAGGGGGTTTTGGCGAAGAGCTTATGTGTAGGAATAACTGGCAGAGCTTTGATGCGGAGAGAATGAGGCGCTCGGTTGGTCTACTGATGTCCAGCAGACCGAGGACCAAATTGATGTCGAAGCGGAGCTTGTCCCCCAGTGCGAGGATTTCAACATACTATACAACGGTCAGTCTCGGTCCAATATTCAATTATATAGGCCCGGGTCCCGATGTCAGAACCTCGAGTCCAACCTACCGTGTGTGCATAAGCATAAGTAAGCATATCTCGACCACGCGGATGATCTATCATGGTGTTTCCACGGAGTTTTGCCAAGAACTCAAACCCGGCCGTATGAGAGCTGAACAACCCATTCCGCTCACCCGAAATGTCCTCATACAGCGAAAGCAAAACAACTGAAGCAAATGTCTCATCTTTAACCGCATTAGCTGGCGACGCCAGCGCCTCCTGCAACCCGCGCAAGGCCCGCCCATAGCCCTGCCGCGCCCTATTCATGAGAGATGGCGCATTCTTCGCATTAGCAAGAGTCATCAGTGCCGTGGCCTCGACCGCCCAACGCAAACAGGAAGACGGCGATTCGCCGCTCTGGCGACCCAACTCGCGCGCGTACAGCGGGGGAAGATATTCGAGATGTCCACCATCCTCGGAATCGGCCTTGAGGGTGTACTGATCGAAGAAGTAGCACAGTGCTCGTTGTTCCCAGCTGGAGTCAGGGGGCGAGTATAGCGTCAGGGTAGCCTTGCCATGGTGTTTCCCACGTAAGCTTGCGCGTTGGCGGTGCGAGAGGACTGATGTTAGCGAGTCCGAGGTTGGGGAGCTGTCTTGGCTGTTGGTATTGCTGTGGGCATTTACACTGGCACTGCTCTTCATGAGCCGCTCGACTTTCCTGGTCTCGTTGCGGAAGATAGCATCCGGCCGGTACCCCGGACAAGGTCGGCCATAGATACTGCAGTTCCGGCACTGCGGGTGTGCTTCATCGCACTTGAAGGGAGGATATTTAGCATTTGGCTTTTCAATGAATACAAGTAAGACTACACAGTATAGATACAATGCAGGTTCGTTCGCAGGGTGAATCGAAAAACAAAGATTGAAGCTTGGGGCATACCTTTATCTTCCGCTTGCGACACAGGTAACATCCGGTACTTGGTTTGCCCCCATAGACCATTGTTCACCCGCGGGCAGTCGTCAAAAGAACCTACAAGACTTGCGGGTACTTCGACGGAAACTGTAAAGGAAGCTGCAAGTTACAGACAGGTCGGACTCGATCTGGGTTCCACAAAGGTTCAGGACGGCCGTGTGTCATCGGTTGTAACTGTCGGCTGCCTAGTCCAAGCAAAGCACATGCACATCTTAAAAGATATGCGAAGGGCTTTTCTAGAACAAAGTTCTCATGTATTTCAGCGACCAGTGTTCACGTTAAGGTCTAAGAGACGTCAAGTTCCAATTCCCAACCCTCGGGGCTGAGTAACCCGCTTAGTCATTCTCCAGGTCTGCCCTAGGTGAGGTCCTGCGGAGGCCAACGATGACTTGAAGATTTGGGAATGTAAATGTTATAGATTTCATCAGACTAAATAGTATATAAATCAGATTCCAAATGTTTCCCCCCAAAAAAGGTATCATGTACTCAACCAGAAAACCCTCCGAAATGGCTGATGTGAAATAAAAACAGGGAAAAAAATATAACCAACACACAACTCCAAAATGGCAACTTCACTAGTCTGGACGAGGAACCAAGAGTAACCAAACAGATTTGCAACACCAAATATGCAACCGCTTGGTGCTCTAGAAACACCTAGGGAGGAACGCCGGCAGCTCATTCTGAAGGCAAAGCACCCATTGTTGACAAAAAACACACCGCGCTCAAAAAGATGGGGAGATAAAGATGACAAAATAATTGGGTATGCGTAATCGTTAGATGGCAGGATATCAAAACACATTTGGATCAGTTCAAACCAGTAGATGCTAGGTGATTAGGAGGAGGGGGCGTCTGGCATAAGTGCATCGCTATCAGTGCCTAATGGATTTGATAGTGGGGGGACAGAGCAAAGTGTTCGACGTCGAGTTGGAACGGCCAGCTCGCGGTCATCAGCAGAGCTGATACCTGGAGTGCTTAGAGCACTCTCAATGGCCGTGTCATCGTAGTCTTCTGGTGGTGGAGAGAAAGACCATACCTGCAATATATATTAGAAAACATATCTCCACAAAACAGAACATGGCACATACCTCCATAAACGTGCGATTAGAGCGGCTCGCCATAATTACCGCCTTTTCATCCTCAAAAGCAACCCTCCAAACCGCGTCGGCTGGAGTAGAAAGCTCCCGCAACAACTGGCCAGACTGTAGGTTCCAAACCTTGACACGGCCATCGCTGCCACCACTGACAATGCGGGTCTTATCAAACTGAAGACTCGTGACACTGTTATCGTGAGCCGCGAGACGGTGAATCGGCGCCATCTTGGTTAAAGACCAAACACGGACAGAGCCATCGGAGCCACCTGTGACTAGTGTGTCGTCCCGCATCTGCAGCTGCCCAACCAAAGACGTGTGACCTTGTAGAATTGCATGGCACTGCCCAGAATGCGGGTCCCAGATCCGGACGCTAGTATCCAAACTTCCCGTCGCGATCCGCCGGCCGTCGAAGGCAATAGCGTATATTTGACTGAAATGTCCTGAAAGGGTGCGAAGACAGCGTCCTTGGGAGATGCTCCATATCCGCGCAGTCGTATCATAACTGCCTGACACGACTAGATCACCATGAATGGCCAGACACCGCACGCTAGCCTGGTGTCCGACGAGGACATTGCGACATGTCCCTGTAGCCAAATCCCATATACGAAGGGTGGTGTCTCTGGATCCTGAGATTGCTGTGTTCTGATCCGACATCTTTAGACAACGGACGGTTGATGTGTGGCCCCGAAGGAGATGAATCCCCGCCCTATCATGCGTTAGTTTTCGTTTGAGCAAGGCGTTGGGGGTCTGTCTTACCCAGTAGCCATGTTCCATACTCGAACTTCGCGATCACAGCCTCCGCTGACCAAAATGTCATCCCACGGGACCATCGCCCATACTCCCATCACATGGCCTTGAAGTGTCTTTTGGTTGTCGCCGTTGGTATCATAGACGTGGATCTTCGCATTATCCAGCGCAACGACAATATACTTCGGAGTGAGGTGAAGACTTGTCACGACGCCCTGGTCAGGAGTGATATGGCGCTGGGTGCAGCGACCACCTTTATTCCATGCTGACTCAACCATGTATTTTTGTTTGAACTGTGAACGGTAAGAGATAGGCCGGGTTCTACGCCTTCGGGAGAAGCTTGTCGGAGGCAACCATTCTCCGGAAAGCGTGCGGGGAAGGTCCGGTGCGCTTTCGGTGGCCTGCCCGTTTGACGCTGTCAAGCGCCGCTGTAGCCCGCCGAGGGTGCGTGCGCCGGAAGCCGAGTCTACGGGATGGGCGGTGAAAGGGTCGACGAGTTCCCCTTCATCCTCCAGCACCCGCCGCACCGAGTATGCATGCTTATCACATAGGTTTTTCCAAGTAATATCGTCGCTTAGTAGTTCCCGCCAACGCCGTGATACTTGTGAAGCTCGGGCGAGTGTCTTGGGGTCGTCGATGAAGGAGAGAACCTAAGCAGACTCAACATTAGTACTGAAGTAGGAAAAGACTCGACTAGACGGCTCACTCTTAAGCATAGCTCGTTAGGGAAAACCTGAAATGGGTCTTTCCTCAACCGAGGACCGACGTAACTCGACACAAAGCTCAGCTGCTGGCTGTCGCATACGTCCAGAAGACCCTCCAGGAGTTTCTGTTTTCGGGCGTTGGATAGGGTACTGAAGTGAATGCGAAGATTTAATAAAAAGCTGGCTTCTTCATCGTCAGTTGAGTGCCAAGTTGGTGGTCGTTGATGGGGGGTAGGACTGGGCGCGGGTGTCGGGGGTGATGCGGGCGCTGAAGGAAGTAGGTTGGCGGGTAATGGAGTGACAGTTGTCTTGGTGCTGAGTGATCTGGATGGGGTGCTGGCAAAAGTAGTGACTGGATCGTGGGATGGTTGATTATGAGGGTCCAACTGGTCTGATGTGTGCGCATTCGCCCCATCTCCCATGTCGCTGAATGATGCCCGATGGGAGTCCATGGCGACAGAACAGGGGGGAGACCGCCACAGTTGAGTATGATCCTCCCACTTATCCGGTTTGTATTTATTGTTGTGACGCCCTGAGCCCCCTAGAGTTCACGGCAGGCATATATTTATGAGAGTCGGGAGTCGGGAGTATTGAGGTTTGGGGGTATGAGGAGAGGCTGGCAAACGGCCGAGGGAAGGAGGGAGGTGAGACCAATAATCCTCCGAAGGTATCGAGGCCGCCCGTTTTTTCTTTTTATTTTCGTATATATCACTTTTTTTCTGTTCCTTTTCATTCAATCAAAGTTCGAAGTCAACTCCCAATGAAAAAAAAGACGATGAGGAAAAGGGACATTTGAAGCGGAGGTGTCGTGATTCTGACAAAGCATAGCCTCTCCGGGACTAATCAGATGAGAATTATATGGATCTTATGCATCCGGCATCGATCATCTCTTTTCTCTGCATCGTTTTTGCCTTCTAATTTGCCTGATATTTCTTTTTGGGGGTTCATGGCAAAAAGAGGCAACGGGGAGGCATCGAGGACGTTAACTTAAAACTGGTTTGACCTGAGAACAAGTCATTGATCTCTAGGGCTGAATATCGTGCACTATAGAAGGCAACCTGGTATTCACGATGCTCACGATACTCACGACACTTACGATAATATAGACCCAAGGCTTTGGATTGGCATGCGGCTATCGGAATTGGACCATGGAACTTGCGAACAACGGGATGATTCAGACTGACGAAACTGACGAATCTTGTCATCACCGACATTCTGAAAAAGATAAACCACCCCCTGGGGAATTCAAATGTCTGGGGACCTGTCAGGCTTTAAATAGGGCACAGTGACGCTACGTAGATGTGATCGTGAGATAGTGAAATACCATGCAATCATGACCAATATAACACCCAGCAGTTATGCGAGGAAATCTATTCAAACATATCGTCCCTTATCTCAATTTAACTCAGCTTACAGCAATATAAGCCCTCCAAAGTCTAGTTGAAAAGCGAAAATGTAAAAAGCACTATGGCGCAATCCGAAGGAATACGCAAGGTACTTGCCTAGTGAGCATGTCCAATCTGTAAGAATAGCGGCAAGATCATGCCCAAAACAGATGCAATCAAGTCTCTCATGGACTTGTCTGACCCAGTTTGGTCTCGGTCACCATATCCGTTGATAGGAAGTTCGCGGGGGGATGAGCCCGGGCCGTTTTCTTGCATGGTATGCATCGCAACATACCTATATAGATTAATAAAAAGGTCAATATCCTCGGCGAAGGAAGACTCACAAAAAGGTACCCCCGGAGAACAGCAGTAGCATTCCAGTGCGCCAGTGAGTGCCTGCCTCTTCGGCACTGGAAGATCCCATCATCTGTACAAAGAGGAAAGTGGCCAAGGCACCGAACGGAGCCGCCAGACTGAAAACCAGCAAATGCGCCCTGGCGGTGCGACTTGACAACCCTTGCTTGAGTAGGATGGAGGTCAATCCGAAAGACGCCGGAGCCTTGTGCACCATGATCGCCAAGAAAATGATGAAACTGAGCCCGGCATCCGAGCTGGAAGCGCCTAGAGCAATACCGTCAGCCGCGGCGTGGATGACTAGGCCGGTCGTGGTCGCAAAGCTGTGGCCACGTCTGGACGCGTGGTTCGCATCAAGGGATCCACCCTCGCGAGAAGGGGAAGAACTCCGTCGCAGCCCAGACCCAAGGTTATCCAAAGAGATATGGTAAGGGGTACGTTCGTTTTTAGTCGGCGCTGCGAATTCGGGCAGTTTATCGACGAGGTACATTAAAATGAAACCACTGACGAGGGCGATTCCGACCCAGGCATGCGGCGAACTCTCCTCCTCTCCGTGAGTTTTTTCCTTGCCCGTTGTTTCACCTGCCGAATCCTCGCTTCGGACATAAAGTGTTTGCGACTCGGAGAGTTGGTCTCTTTCCGTAAGGAGACCTGGAACAGGGCTGTCGGACGGTAGGCTCGAGACGCTGTCTTGGTTGGGGCTAAAAGTGGCTGCCACGGCCGGGACCTGGTGCTGCCATTCAATAGCGGCAGCCCGTGTGCTGTGTTGCTTGCGAGTGAGGGAGTTTGCGCTGTAGAGAGTTTCAATGCCCTCGGGGATGATGACGATCAAAGACGTCCCCACCAAAACGCCCATACCAATAGACGATATTAAGCGAAGTTGAGAGGGAGACAGTGTAAAAGCCAGAGGTAATGAGCCGACGACAAAAGATCTGCCAATCATTCGGAGCATTAGCTTGAATCCAATTGAACCTTCGGTTTCCAAACACAGGTAGCTCACGTAATTGCCATCACAATGCTCAGGGCGAGCAGAGTGAATAGTCCCTCCATAATGATCTCGCAGTTCACTCTATAGACTTTCTATCATGTTGAGTGGAATGAAGAGAAGGCCCAGAGAAAGTCTGGAGGGATGTGGTTGCGTAAGAGGCCAAGGTGGTGGAAGAATCCAGGTCGGACCCACGTAGTTCAGGTACCGCTTTCAAACCATACTAGGGGGAAGTATGCAGGATGTGCAGGATATGCAGGACAACATATGGGCATTTAGAAGGGATTTTATTTGACAACACCCTTGGAAAGCATGCATATAGGGCTTAAGGCTGATTATAGAACATCTTGTCAAACTCATGTCTGTTCAGTCACACACCTGGCCTTACCGGACTCTACAGGGCGGAGTGCAACCATCCTTGCTTAAATCGATTTGCAGTTGTCCCGTTTTTTTTCGGTCTATATTACTTCATTTTAATACGATAGTAAATAACTATCGAGTTATGATTTAATTGTATGAATTATTCAAGCCAGGCAAGCCACTGTCGAATTGCACATTGATACTCCATGCTGATGCAAGGAACACAGCAGTCACCCATGCTCCACTAGAATATGCAAAGATCGCGGAACAAAGATCGAAGGCTGATCTACCCCGCAATCCTCAAAGCATCTGAATCTCCGAGTCGCCGCTACTGTGTGCACCCTTTGGCAGTCTAAAGCCTAAGTACGGCAAATATCTGCCTGGGTGCCAGTAGACGAAAAGGGCAACACACGGATAGATGCACAAGGCATCAAAGACATACAAGGGCCACTCATGTGTGTTCAAATATCCCGTCGTGTCTTCGGTAAATTCCACAAGTCGATAGATGGATCGAACCTGGTACAAGTCAGCGAGTGAACAGCGGCTGAAGGTGAAGAACTGACAAGAATCAATATCGTGGTGATGTTGACTACTCGCAACAGAGCAGGCCAGTTCTTATCTTTGACGACACCGCCAACGATGTAATCCTTCTCTCCAACATTCTCATACCTCTCACTCAGAGACCCGCTGAAGCGCTTGGATGTGAAGTTGAAACGGACAGCTGCGACTGCGAACAAGCCAAAGGCAACCAGCTGGATAATAACACCCACTTGTGCAACGTGTTTTCCCGTGCTGAGTTTGTTTCTTGCATCCTTATCAGTGCCATCGACTGCAGAGATCATCACCGCACCGCCAAGCTGGAGTAGGAGAGCAACAACATCACACCCGACGAAGATGGGTGTAATGAATCGGGGAGGCACCCAGCATAGTCGAAATGTGCGTTTCTCTTGGGGAACGATAAGAAACAGAATCCGGCCAAAAAGGATGTAGCAACATGCTGCCATGAGGACGGGTGCAAGGATGACGAGGGCAAATTGAAGCACGTAAACGGGTCTCTTCAACGTGTTTTGGACGGAGACACATCGGCCAATGTAGCCGATTGCTTCCACTGAGTTATGGGTTAGCTTGAGTGAATGGCAGACCAAATGCGTACGTACTGACTGCTGATAGCACCATGACGCTCCAAACCCAGGCCCTATACCGGATCCATTGGACAGTCGTCAACAGAAAAACGATGGTGTACAAGACAGCGGCAACAATTGCCACTGCCAGGGAGGGGTTGTAATGATAAAAAGGAGTTGTCCTCTCGCTGTCCGTCGCACGTTCAATGAGAGACATTGTAGATGTTTGATCCAGACACCCACGTCTGGGATGATTGAAAGTGAAATCTTCTATCTCTCAGTGTGGCCTCTGTCTTTAAAAGAACCGTAAGAAAGATGCAAGAGAATGAGAGAATTTTTAGAGAGCAACAAATTCAAATTGATAGTTGGTTGACTGTCCAACCGGGGAGGTCTTTTTGGCAAGTGCAGGACCTGTCATTTGCATGGCGTTTGACTCTTAAACTCTCGGCTCTCGGTGTCATGGACGATATACACCGGTGTCTCACGCCCTAAATTTCGGGTAGGTCAATCCCCACACGCCTGTGCTTTCGCAAGATGCACCCCTTCTTAGGCTTAGCGTCGTGGAATTGGGAAAGGGGTGAGATCGAGGTATCCACAGGTGGGTAATCGGGCTCCCATGAAAATTCATAGCAAATTTAGGCATTTATGCACTGTGGTTATACAGTAAAACCCAGTTATAACGATAAATTGTGGACATAGTGAAAACGTCGTTATATCCGGTATCGTTATAACCGGGGTTTACTGAAAAACTTAGAAGCAAACGATGAAAACATTACCCAATTAGGAAAGAGCGATGCCAAGAATCTATATACAACATAGTGGAGAGTCTAAGCCCCAGCCATCGGCGCACTCAATCTCCCCGGGTCCCGATTCTCACGAACTGAATACATACCCGCATCTACCCAGACACAATATTAAAGCCTTTCTACGGTCCCGGAGTCATCACGCTGTGCGTAGCACCTTCAGTGGGGATAAGGCAGCTGGTTTGATCTAGAAACCCACGTCTGGGATGATTAAATATCTGCATAGTGATGTATCTTGTTAAAAAAGAGGAAAGGGTAAGAACGTTAAGACGGAGCCAAGGCGACTTTTCAATAGAGGTCTAGCAAGTGCTAGACCTCTGACCTCTTAACTGTATAGCAATCGCGTGTTTCGCTCTCAACTCTCGATAGAAACCATCGACCTGTCCCAGGCCTCGCAAAAAGATTCAGAGAATGGGCTCAATTAATCTAGCGGTGAGAACTAATAGCAATTTGAGCAATTCACCACATGCAAGAATAGGCGGCTGCTTATGCAGCCATATCATGTCTCTTTCCAGTAGTCTTTTAGGTAATCTTTTCGGAAATTCCTTCGAACTGACATTTTCCCTTATTAAAATTATCGCTTGAAGAATCAGAAAAATTAGCCGCGAACTATTTAATATAGGCGGTAAAACGGCTCAAAATGTGCAACCCAACACCTTTTCATGTGTAATCAGGGAATGTTTCTTCCTTCTATAACTATAAGTGACCTTTCTAGCTAAAAGGCCGAGAAGGGAATTAGAGCATTTACAACATCCAAAAGAACATCGGAGTAGTATCAGATGTGTAGCATAGCGCAATGACTACGACTTCTAGCGTATCCAGCCATGATGCGCTTGTTTCGCGCTCAACCACCACAAGCTGTGCTAATATCTCTACGGCTTCGATCACTGAAACATTTGCATCATCAAGTATTGCAAGCAACAATGAGACCTCTCGATCTTTTTGCTATTTGCTTTTCTTTTCGACCGGTCAACCCCTAATTTTATGTACCCAATTTTTCCCATGTCTGTTAGTGTTGTATTTGTTTAAGCCAAATCTTCCCATAACTCCGGGAGGGGATTTCCAAGGAGAGCTCGTCTCGAGAATCACGCGCAACTACCCTGTAGTTAAGTATCCAGATATACATCTAAAATTGAATGAGGAATGAAATAGCTGTAATCAAAGGCTATGATTAAAATCCGAAGTTTATGTTTGTGTTAGAATAAATGATGGAACAGATACCCCATTAGGATAAGGCCGTTGCCAAGAATCTACCAAAGTGGGGAGCCTAAGCAGTCATCGACCCATCTCCGATTCTCACGAATTCTTTGCCTATTTAGAAATGAATATGACACAGCCGCATCTACTCAGAAATTATGCCTTTTTACGGTCGTCCAAGTAAAGCTTGCTACAGTTGTCGGGAAAGGCGGATAAAGGCAAGTGGCGTGGCTCTACCCCCGGACGAATAATAGACTGACAGGGTTCAGTGTGATCGACTTGAGCCCGTGTGTTCCCAATGCAGGAGAGCGGGCAAGACATGTGGCGGCTATCGGGACGTGCCGTCTTTTATGTTCCGCGACGAGAATGACAAGGCGGCTCGACGAAGTGCAGAAGCAAAAGCAAAGACCGAGGCCCGTCGAAAACTAGAGGACAGTGCAGCTCTAGAATCTGATTTATCCACCCCCGATTTGCGATCCGATCATTCGGCGTCAGATGAAGTAATCTGCAGGAGCAGGAGCCAATTGATCCCGACTCCTCCAAAAATTACTGCCCCGCTATCCATCCCATTGGAGGATCAGGGGTTAAGGTTCTTTGTTAACCGGTTTGTGACACACATAGCTACCGGAAAAGATCGCTCTCTACATGTAGGTACTGTGAAGCCGTGTCCTCATATTGGAGCAGTTGCTCTCGATCAGTCGAGTCGAGATGCTGTCGTCTCGGTTGGCCTTGCCGCCTTGTCCAATGTCAATAATGACAGAGCACTGCGGATATTGTCTCGAGAGAAACATGCTATGGTTATCAAGGCCGTGCGAGAAGTAGTGGAGAACCCCGCTCAAGCAAATCCCGACAGAACGGTCCACTTGATCGTAATGCTGAGTCTTTACGAGGTACGTTCTTCAAGTTGAAGATTTTTTAATAATTGCAACAAACTGACTCGCGCAGATGGTCAGCTGTACCCCGAGCCAGCTCGACTCTTGGATAGTGCATCTGGATGGTGCGGCTGCCTTATTTAAACAATCCGCCTTTCGGTTATCAATCGCGAAATTGAACCACCGGGCCCACTTGCAATTCTACCTTGTGTCAATTGTCAAATATTTCTCCAAGAGAGTTGTGTCCCCAGATCTACTGAACTGGTCTCCTGACCTCAAACCCTCTGCTCCACCAGAGATCTTACCGGGCGTCGATCTCGTTGACATACTGGTAAAATTCACGCTATTCGATGCATATATGCATCACCAAAAGCCTGACGCCAGAGCAGTAGTGGAATCAGCATTATTGTTTGAAGATAAACTCCGCGACTGGGAAATGCACCTCCCAGTAGACTGGTCGTTTACTGCTAAAGAATCCGATACATGCGAATACACTTTCCATGGCCGATATCACATCTACGAAGATATGTGGGTTTCGGAAATTTTCAATCACTACCGCTGGGCACGACTGCTGGTCAATGAGACCATCGTATCCCAGATTTCAAAAATGGCACGACCCACAGCAAATGATGTGATTCAACGGCAGCAATCACTGGACACTATTGCTTCCATGGCAGCTGACATCTGCGCCGGAGCTGCAAGTCAGGGAGCTCGCTCTGCACAAGGAGTAGCTGGAGACCCATCACGTATACCACTGTTGAATGGTACATTCATGCTGCTTTTCCCGTTAGGAGTGGCCGGAGGCACGGCGGGGACCCCCGATGAAGTTCATGATTGGGTTGTGGGAACGCTTGAGCGAATAGGATGTACGATGGGGATCCGGCGAGCTTTGGAAATGATACCTCAACTGAAGAAATCAGTCGGGAAATGGAAACTAGATCAGAAACTGTGGAACAGCAGACATGGGTATAATAGAAGTTAGACACAAAGACAGCCTTCGTAACTCATTACGAATGTCATCTTTTCATAGTTGATCTCATAAATTTGTGTTCGGGAATGTTTTGGCATGTCGGATGGATGGCGTACAGAGCAAGTTATAGATGCTAGACAAATAGTTATATCGAAACTTCCCATCTGTTATTTAAGGTACGGTTGCAGTCCGTGATCGTACAGGAAAACTGAAATGCTTTGAGGTCGTTCGGTTTGTGGAGCGAGGCTGCACCGAAAATGGGGCTGGCGATTGCGCCGATAGAAAACCAGACGAGGTACGCGTTGAAGAATGAAGTCCGGTTCCAGGATGACTTGGAGTATTCCCTTCATAACCATAAGCTCGACCATGATTACACAGTCGAAGGTTTGGCAGGGAATAACAGGTGGACGCATCAAAAAGCGCCAAAAAATCTGGAGTATACCTCCCCACCGACTGCTTAATGTCTTGCTTCTTGGTCCCATGATCCCTTCAGATGAAAAGGGCCACCAAAAAAAGCCTTAAAACTTAAAATCTCAATTTCGAAACTTTCAAGTAACCTTAACTAAATGTAGATCACACGATATAACTAGTTGACCGTTGGCTTCCAGGAGGCGCCGCGGCCCTGTGAGCGGGGCGATCCCGGCCAAGCGGCGGGTTACCACGTGGGCACGCGACAACCCCGCTGCTTGGCCCCCGTTAGTTCCATAACGCTAGACTTAATATAGCAATTTCTGGTGATCCCTGCAACACAACACATGTTGTAGGCCAGGCAAGTCGGGTGCCATAGGTATGTTAAACTATATGCTCAAAAAAATGCCATCACCGCTTTCAAGTGAGCAAAAGACTGCTACGGTCTGCCGGTCTAGATATAGCACTTCTTACATGTTTGAAAGACACAAAAAATAGTCAGTGTAGAATCTCCACGGCCTTGCATAATATAGTGAAAGATTTCGTGTATTGCCAACTAGAAACTCTTATGCGGAAGACTACATAGGTAAGATATAGATAGCTATATTTAGATAAGAGGAGAGGAATATAATACGTTATCTTCCAAGTACCAAGACTACGGAGTAACTCTTACTGCAACATAGAATTAAGAGGGATCTAGGGGGGTCCTAGAACATAGGGAAAACACTCGGGTATGCTCGGGTACCGCTCATATGAAGAAGCCCGCTTAGTTCGATCCTGCAATCAGCCTAATACTTCATTGATTAGCCGATCCCTGTATACATATTGTAAGGATCTTTATCCGTTATAAATGGATTCTATGAAATTTGTAAAATGTGGTCTCAACATTAACCCCTCTGTGTAATGGAGATAATCTTTATCAATCGGATGATCTAGAGATCTTGGAGAAAAGTGGGGGAAGTGGAAACTCCAGTGTGTCAACCATGCCAGTTGGTATAAGTGGTGTTTTTGGCAAAAGTGCCATTTGAAATCGTCCTTGTCCAGAATTAGCCCCGGACTTCTGCCGGACCTCCGGTTTCCGTTATACTCTCCTAAGCCCTGTAGTGCTCCGGTGTAATTACTGAGCGCTAAGCTACTGGCTATAGATATGATATGATAAACCGCAGAGGTCGAATCGACGCATTCCGATGCGCTGATTGGAAGTAACGAATAGTGAAAGTCATCCCCAATCCTTCTGAAAGAAAATGCCTCAGTCGCCGAACGACTATAAAAGGCACCATCATTCCAACACCTGATGAGTCCCCAACGGCGAAAGTTGAGACGTTGCACAGACACGTTCCTCTAGACTATCCTGTTAAAGACTTCTTCAAGTCTGCAATCGTTGCTCTATCCCTTTTCATTATCCCAAATCTGAAACCAAAGACTTCAAGTCAGCCAAAGTACACGAGGTCGGCCAATCACGAGGCTCAACCAATCACGAAATCAGCCTGTACAATCAGTTTGCCCCTCAGCGACAATGCTCTTCCTACTTTTAATTCACCATGCTTCTGAATCTGTTCCGACCGTGCGAGGGCTCGCCAACATTTCAAGAAGAGTATAGGGGCAGCTACGTACCAGCAGTTATCAATACAGGACATGGCCTCCAGGTTGTGGCGCCGGATACTCCATACGTGGCAGCGGCCGGCAAAGACAAGTTATACTTCATCGACACCCGCTTCGATGCTGAGACTGCAAAGCACGTGAAGGAACAAATCGAGAAGGCAACTGTACCAAATCCGGAGGAATACATCGCTATAGACGAGATTTCAGCTACGGCGGAATTGAACAACTCCGTGACCGGCGAGACGACATTCGTGTTCGACCCCCCCTATGCCAGGGTGCTGTTTGCAAAGGGAATAAACAGGCGCAACCCGGAGCTCAAACTGCCCGAGCATGAGCCCGCTGGCGATTGGCTAGTGACCTACGATTTGGAAGAAAGGACTCACGGCACGGGATAATCGGTTTTGCTACGATTTTGGCTGTTACTCCAATCAGGACTGCGTACGGCAAACACATAGCAACTGTCGGATTTGCCACCATTATAGCGTTGACAACGAGTGTGACGAAGTGTTGACTATTGCCCTCGGTATATGCCACCCTGCACTCTGTTCGAAGGCTGTCGACATGTCAAAGGAAGATAGATGGAGAGACGGACACCAGCTACTATGAAAGGATGGACAAGTTACACTGGGCATGAAGAGGTGTGGCGGGTGCGGGATTGGTCATCGATTTCAAAGAGAGCTAGGTGACTAGACCTTACTTGTTGGAATGTGGATCAATGCTATATAGGCGAATGGCCCAGTTACCAGACTAACTGGGTCAGCCGGGGGATGGACTGAGCGCTATATATCACATGAACTGTGTGAGTCGGTATATAGGTTGAGTATGCGCTCTAAGTTTTCATTCAACATAAGAAAACTGATTGGATCTTGCAAGTTACCCTCTTTTCGTCGTCAGATAAAAATACTGGTTTACCCGTTATCGCGTTTTGGTCTATTTCTGTTCCATGCGACTTAACTTGATATAATAGTAGGTATAGTAGGTATACCTGGGATAGATATACCTATGGGCCGTAGGCGCTGTAGACGGGTACTCGAAAATCTAACCAGCCCACCGCCTACTGTGGACGGGCGATAGGTACCTCCTAGGTGCCTATGGACGGGCGATGTCGTAGTCTAGTTGAAACTAATATGACTTCACTAACCCTATATAAAAGTACTAAATTAGTCATTTGATCCCACATGGAGTGCATAAGTAGGGGATGTTGTCATTTTGGTTAGTTAGAGAATTTCATATCTATCATTTCATACTATACATTTCATACCATCAGATTTCTGTTTTAAATGTTTTACGGGCCATAGATCCAGATTAGGTAATACTGATGCGCGCCTGGGCCGGGGCGCGCGTATTCGCGTCTCTCTTGAGACCTCAAACCTCCCATTGTCTTATTTGATATTCAAACTCCACATATCCTGTCAAAATGGCGAGCGAAGATGGGTGTAAGTTCATAGTCTCCCGCTATCCAATACCGCCAAGGTACAAGCTGATTTATATTCAAATTAGGGTCTTGCGACGCCAACGATGCGGTCCATGTTACTGTCATTCAACCCGGCGAGAAGAAGCCGAAAACTCTTTCGACGTTCCACCCTCAATTTACCTATCCTATCTTTGGTGACGATGAGCAAATCTTTGGCTACAGAGGCTTAATTATCCGCTTGCGCTTTGCAGCCCATGACTTGCGCCCTCACGTTCACATTTCCTATGACGAGAAGTTCAAGTCGGTCGGTGACACCGCTGCTGTGGATCTCCTCAATACTTTGAAACCTTTTGTCCAGCAAGGTAAGTTTAAGCTTTGCGGCAATGTTTGCGAAATGAGCTAACCATGATTTTGCGCAGAGGCATTCGCCAATCTCCAAGACTATGAGAAAGCTGTTCAGAACGACCCAGACGCGAAAGAGTTCAAGCCCCCGGGCGAATTTGTCATCGGCTATGATGTCGATGGAAGAAAATATGAGGTCTGGGCTGGGTCACTTGCAGACGTGGAAGTGCGGAAAATTCTGGATCGCATGCAGGTTCTTGTGTCCCTCTTCATAGAAGCCGGAACTCCCCTAGATACGGATGACCCGGAGTGGACACTCGACCGGTGGAGGGTATATTTCGTGTATGCTTTCTTGTTGTCCTATATCCGTGACCTAAAGCTCATCAAATTTACAGATATGAGAAGGTGACGCCTCCAACAGCAACAGCATCATCATATTCGATCGTCGGGTATGCCACAACGTACCGCTATTGGTATTACCAGCGGGATCAATCACAAATCCCCACAGTCAAGAATGACGAGTTCCCGCCACCAGAAGTGAACATTTCCGAGCTTCCTGCACGGATCCGCATTGCCCAGTTCCTTATTCTCCCTTCACACCACCGCGCCGGCCACGGCACACACTTATATACCACAATCCATGCGGCCTGTATTGCAGACCCAACCATTCTAGAATTGACCATCGAAGACCCCAATGAACAATTCGACGCGCTGCGGGACACAGCCGATTATTGTCTGCTGCGGCCGGAGTTCCTGAAGCACAACGTGACTCTCAACCCCGACCCCCTCGGAGCGTATTCTCAAAAGAAGCGCCCTCGCAACGTGCCAACTTCCGCCCTCATCCCCACAAAGCTTCTCCACGACATCCGAAAATCGTTCAAGGTTGAACCTACGCAGTTTGCACACGTCCTGGAGATGTACCTTCTCGGCCAGATTCCTCAAAGCCACCGCCTGGCCGGCGGTACAAACCTCGCTCGACTGTTGATCAAGAAGTTCAAGGCCGAAAATGAGGATGACCGACGCTACTACTGGTGGCGTATGCTAACCAAGCAACGTCTCTATAAAAAAAACAAAGAACTTTTGAACGAGCTGGAGCTTCTAGACCGGGTGGAGAAACTTGATGCCACGGTCCAAAATGTGGAGGAAGGTTATGAGATCACATTGGATGCGCTCGAGGGCCGCTTGCCAGAAGATGAATCTGATGAAGAGGCAGAGGCAAATGATCAGGCTAGCAAGGCTCCCACCGGTAGCCGAGACCGGCGTGTCAAGCGCAAGCTCACGGTTATGGAAGATGATGAGGAGGAGGAAGAGGGGGATGGGACAGAGCTAGCTAAGCGACCAAGGGTTTAAAATCCTTGCCGTGGTCAGCTCTCTTATGTACTATGTAATGCACACGAGAATGTTATTTTCGAAGCATTCAACAGATGTTTTCTACACGCCGTTCTCCCATCGGTGTGCAACTTCAAAAAGGCTCAATTCTAGTCAATACCCACTAATTTATGTGCACAAAAGATCTCGTACTGGTAAATCTCCGAAGTTTTCAAATTTAAATTATTAGACATGAATGAAGGATATATAAATCTGAGAGTTCCTTGCATATACGGTACCCAAGCCACATTTGGGCTCGGCGCTTCCCTTTTTCCGGGCTTCCTCATCGCATCTCTTGGAGCTTGAATCCATTGCTACTCTCAACATCCCCAGATAGATCAACAGGTCCCTACGCTAGGGCTTAACTTCGCCATTCAATCCACAAGTCGCAGACTTTGGACCTAAACAGCAACCCGCGCTCTTTCAGCTTTGTGCGCCAACTGACTATCCCACCTTCACCCACCTCTTCGATCGCATTCCAAAATGGTAAGCTCTAGCTTTACCCAAACGCCCTTTCCGAGACCTACACTAACTTCATCTCTAATTAGTTGCCTCTTGGTCTCCTCACAGCCGCACAGGGCCACCCCATGCTGGTGGAACTCAAGAACGGCGAAACTCTGAACGGCCACCTGGTTACGTGCGATAACTTCATGAACCTGATTCTGCGCGAGGTAGTGCAGACAAGCCCCGAGGGCGACCGCTTCTTCAGATTACCGGAAGTCTATATTCGTGGCAACAACGTAAGCACTCTGACGAGCAATCATCTCAGAGCCCCGCTTTGGGCTTTGTGCTAACAGCCCACCAGATCAAATACCTACGAGTTCCCGAAGAGATTGTCGAAATTGTCAAAGAGCAGCAACAGAACCAACCACAAGGCCGTCGCGGCGGGCGAGACGGTGATCGTGGCCGCGGCCGTGGTCGGGGTGGTGGTGGCGGCCGCGGTGGACGTGGTCGGGGACGCGGCGGCCCTAATTAGACATAAGCTTGTTCTGCATCAATGATTGTAAGAAGACGGCAAACGAGATACCCCCGGAGGAGACGGTGGTAAGGTCGCTCGGAAGGTCAGATGGAACGGTTTGATCGAGCATGGCCGTGGCGTATCTGGCTCTGTATTTTCACGGCATCTGGGTCACTTGGTCGATTTACAAACTACCTCTAAATGTTAAATTTCAAAAACCCAAACCAGGCTTACAAATTTCTCTGTAAACCCCATGCAGTTCAAGAAGCGAACATTCGGGACGGTCACGTGATATCAAACTCCAGGTCAAATCCGCGGAGGCTGAGCTTCCGATCAGTTAGCCACAAGCGGATATGTCGCGGCGGGCATTGGTCCTCGATGGGCTATGGTACTCCCTGTGTCCGTCATTTACAGCTTTGAGCCTCAGTCGATCTACAGTATTTCCCAAATCCAAGGGACGAAGCCCCAGACTATATCCAATACCCTCGATTTCCAGCCCGAGCTCGGGTTCGCGCCGATGCTACAACACCTCAGGCGGCGATAGTTTCAAAGTCCCATACAATTTAGCACACCATAATGATCGGGGCCAACCACGAGAGCCACGCGAGAATGAGTACCGCGACGTTCGCCTGTCCGCAGATCCAACATACGCCCCGCCGCCCACACGACGAAAAGGCCCGCTATACACACGAACACATAAGGTGCAAGACGATCTCCTAGGAAAGACGAACGAAGGGCTAGAGTCCCGATTGCAATATGCAATGGACAACAAACCGAATATTCGACACATAACGCAGATCCTGCGACTGCTCATTCGGGATCGTCATGTCCAGCCGAATGCTCGTCACTACAAGGCGCTGATTCTTGCAAATACCGACAACGAGAGGGGCTCGCCGCAGCTTGTACGCGGTCTGCTGGAGGAAATGGAGAATAACGGCATCACCGCGGACTCTGGGACACTCCACGGTGCACTGCAGGTAGGTTGTCCACTTGAACCGAATTATACATGCAAAGAGAAGCTAACGATTCAATTTCCCATGCAGGTCCTCGCCGTACATCCCGACTACCTCCTACGACAGGAAATCCTCAACAAGCTCCGAGACCGGTGGCTCACGCTAAGCCCAGCCGGATGGCATTTTGTGGCGGCTGGTCTTCTCCGCGAGAACCAACTCGAGCTCGCGCTCGAGCATGTTGCATTGATGGAGCGCAAGGACATTTTTGTGGAAAACTGGCTACATAGTATAATTGTCTACACGCTCTGCGACCACCGAGAGTTGGATGAGGTGTACAACGTGATGCGTGCGCGCGTCGACCAGGGCCATGACATGACCCATCGGCTTTGGATGCACGTGTTGACTGAGGCAGGGAGACAGGGCCATTACCCCATGGCGCACTACGTGTGGCGACGGATGGTTGAACTGGGCTACATGCATCCGCTCGTGGAAGTCTGCGATGACGTATTAAAAATGGCTGCAAAGGCTGGTGATACAGAGATGGCAAGCTCTGTGTTCCGTTACCTCCGTGAGAGCGGGATCCCGCTCGAGCGCACACAGTATGAAGGACTTGTCGAGACGCACGTGGCAGCGGGTGATCTGCCTGCTGCCTTTGAAGCGCTGTGCACCATGCACGAAGCTCAGATTCCTCTGGCGGATAGCTCCACGGAGCGTATTCTTGCGCACATGATACAGACTAAAGTTGACCGTCGGGAGGCGTGGCAGATTCTCAAGCGGTTGAAGAATGCGAAACGAACTATTCCTATCGACTCTGTCCGTGTTATCGCGGATCTCTGTGAACACGATGCCCATGACGATTCATCTGTGGTGGATGACGGTGTTGGGTTCTACAAAGAGCTCTATACGTTATGCCCCGAGGGCGCCGACGTGCGAGTATACAACGCGCTAATTCGGATGTGCCGAACGGCCCGTAACCGCAAATCGGGCATGTTCCTGGTGAAGGAGATGGCGTCACTTGGGGTGGTACCTAACGGTGTTACCTTTGAGTCTATCATCTTGATGTGTCTGGATGCGGGGAATTTCCGGTCCGGTTTCATGTACTTCCAGGACCTGATGAAGCGGGATACCAGACTCAGCCCCGAGACGCAAACGGAAATTCGTGAGATCTGTGCCGGGTCTGTGGACGAGTTTGCAATGCGACTGCAGTATCACCCCTTCATTCGAGATGATGTGAGGAAGCTAGATGAGGAGCTCCAACACAAACAGAAGGAAAGGGAAGCGAACGAGAAAGCTGGTCGCCACCCTGTACCCCCAGCGGTTCGTCGGCTGAACATGTCAGATGAGCAGCGTCGTGAGTACAACAAAGAGCGTCGAAAGAAGAAACGACGCCGTCTTGCCATCGAGCAAAACATGAGAGAGGAGGGTTGGGATGAATGGGAAGCTGGTGGCACCGACAATGGCTCTGCCAAATCCGGGTGAAACTTGTTGGAACCTTTTTTTTTTGGTCCTTTTGAGGGCAAGTTTCAATCTCGATCGGAATTTTCATTTCCTTCATGGCATGCCTGGGATATGCAGCTAATGCAAACCACATAATCTCCCAGGAACAGAGCACCCTTTCTGAACATGTGTCACCCAATGTTTGACGTCGGTCAGTTTGTAAATATCCTGTACTATAGCCTCTTCGTATTTGTATTACCCAAAATTTGCTCACATTTTGCCCACAGCATCATAGCTATCGATTTCCCTGCTCTGCTCTCACATCATTTTTACAAATAAAGAACTATTGGGCCTTGAACCATAGACCCTGTTCCCTGTTAGTGGATCCCTGTACTATAAATAGCCGGACTGAAAGACCTCAATGACGATCCTGGGGTAACTGTCGAGCATGGGGTAACTGTCGGAAAGTAAGACCTTGATGAATCTCCAACAAAGAATGTTTCGAAGATTCGAAGATTCGAAGTCTATTGAGAAATCCAGCGAATTCTTACAGTATTGAATCATTGAAAGGTCATTCACAACATTCCCCTGAAAGTGATCGGCGTGCGTTTCCGGGTGCCAAGGGGGCCAAGAGCAGCCGTCGGGGAAGGGTAAAGCGCCTGCCGCCTCTTTAACTATATAGTTACCTCCCTCTCCTCTCTTTATTATTCTACACATCCACTCAATTGTTTACTTAAACATCCTCTTCGCTTACTCAAAAAGCAAAGAAAAAAAAACAAATTTCACCCTCCAAAATGCAACTCACCACCATCCTCCCAATCGTCCTAGCAGGCCTAGCAGGCCTAGCCACCGCACGCCCAGCTGCTCTACAGACCCAGACAATCACCGACGATATCATCTGGAGCGTTTCCAATTTTACCGTAGGCTGCTCCCCAGGTGGTTGCATCTACAGATATGACATTGTCGGCCACGAGAACGCGATGACCCCCAAGTTCCGCACCCACTGCAGCGGCATCACAAGCGAGAAGCTTGCTTGCGACGACAATAACATCACAACCATTGTTTCCCCTGCTGCAGACCTGGACTGGAATGTTGATGTCACCCACACCTGGCAATCCCGACTCAGCGATAATACCCTCGCGACCTGGTTCCAGCATGGCGCGAAGAATGTGACCGTTCCTGACCACAACCCGATTCAGTTTGTTATGAAGCCCACTCAGGAATACGGAATTGCCTAGATTGCTACCTGTCTTGACCTGTTACTCTTTGGAATTGGGGGGATTCGGCTGTTTTTTAAATGTAATGGTTGGTCTCAATGGGTTTATTTTGATGAGCATGCGACCTGTGGCTCAATTGGAAATTTCTGGGATTTTTTGATGGAAATATTTTTATGTACTTGGTCTGGGACTGTACGGTGTACAAATGAATTAAACTTGTTGCAATATCTTTTTACAATGTAGTAGTTATATAGTACTTATATAGCAGGTTGATAGTAGAACGTGTGGAGAGTAGGGCTTAATTGACCCGGTGACATCATCCGCTGCGCCTCAATAATAGCCCGTGCTTGCTTTGCTTGTCTTGAATTGTACATGGTCTTTTCCACCTACATAATTCAGGTGGAATAAACAACTTGTAAACACCTATACACTCTGCAAATGGTATGTTAGCTCCATCTCAATAACCTTCCAACTGTTAACCTTGGTATATCCCCAGTCATCAATTCTCCGCCAGATAGTCGCGGGTCCAAGACAACAACACCCAGAAGCAGGGCTAGATCTCTGCTATGTGACAGACAATGGTAGCATACTCATTAATTCCACACCAAAACATACACCACCATTAACACAACTCACAGTCATCGCAACCTCCGGTCCATCAGCAACATACCCCCAGCGCGCCTACCGCAACCCACTGGACGCGCTAGTCAACTTCCTCGACACAAAACATGGCACAGACTGGTGCATCTGGGAATTCCGCGCCGAAGGCACAGGATACCCAGACTCAGAGGTCTACGGACGCATCCATCACTTCCCCTGGCCAGACCACCACCCACCACCATTCGCGCATATTCCAAACATAATGGGCAGCATGCGGAACTGGCTACAACGACTAGACGAGGGAAAAGAGTCGGACTCACCAGACACGGACAAGAATGAACGGGTCGCTGTCGTACACTGCAAAGCAGGCAAAGGGCGCAGCGGGACGATCGCGTGCGCATACTTGATCAGTCAGGAGGGGTGGAAGAAGGAAGACGCGCTGCAGCGATTTACGGATCGACGCATGCGGGTCGGCTTCGGGAACGGCGTTACTATCCCCAGCCAGCTGCGGTATGTCGGATACATTGATAAATGGACGAACGAGATGGGGAAGCAGTATGTCGAGCGGCCGGTGGAGATCCTGGAGGTTCATATCTGGGGTTTAAGGGATGGGGTTAAGGTTGTGGTGGAGGGGTATGTGGATGAGGGTAAGAAGATTAACTGTTTTCATCTGTTCCATCGGAACGAGCGTACCGTCGTTGAAGATGGGTGCTTAACGTCCGAGGAACAAGATTCTGGCAAGGGGAACGATGTCACCACGCCAAATCCCACCTCCCACCCCAAGATCGAGAACCCACTTCCTTCGTCTGAAACCTGGTCACCGACGGTATCGGGATCTGACGTCTCCGGCTCATCGTCCCCACCAGGCCACGGTATCTCGGCAGTAATCTTCAAGCCCAACAAGCCAGTCATTGTCCCCAGCTCGGATGTGAACATCGACTTCGAGCGCCGCAGCAAAGCATCCTACACGGGCTTCGCGATGGTAACCTCGATCGCGCACGTCTGGTTCAACCCGTACTTCGAAGGCGGAGCCGAGCACGACTCGGGTGTCTTCGAGACAGAATGGGACGCGATGGATGGGATCAAGGGGAGCGCGAGGAAGGGGATCCGGGCGTTGGACAAGCTGAAGGTTGTATGGCGGTATCCGGCAGCGGAGACCCTAGAAGCCAGTTCTGCTAGCAAGAAGAGCAAGGGGAAAGGGAAGAAGAGTGAGGATAGCGTGCCAGTAGCGGGGAGGCCGATCAGCGAGCCCAAACCTGGTGATCCCATCCATGAAAGCGAGCCACCTGACTGGCGCGGACTGCCTCAGGGAGATAAGAAGGAGAACCAGCTTCCTTCTAGGAGCTCGTCGCAGAAAAGTACTGCTGCGAGTGTCTCGGACAAGACTAAGAAGCTGGGACATGCGCTTGAGAAGGAACTTGGACTACGGAAGCAGACGGGTGATAGTCGGGATGTTAGTCTTGCTGGGAGTGATGATGAGACAGCGACTACTACTGACGATGAGGGACGGAAGGTCAAAGTCAAGAAGGTGCATAGTGAAGATCTTGAGGGGGTGAAGACGAATTATGCAAAGAATTGGGAGAATTAGCATTAAGGCTTGTACACATGCATGAGTAATACATAGTGCATAGTGCATTAATGAACATAGCACGAATTGATTGATTTTGTATTTACTCTGTACTATACAATGAAGGGATGTCGCAGCTTGCTAGGAACGTGATGGGCGAGGAATCTAGATATGCCAGATTTTGTCTAACTGAAACCAATAGGAAAAAGGAAAAGGAAAAAAGGATAGGAAAGCACAGGCGCATGCGAGGTAAAATAAAACGTCAAAACGTCAAAAAAAGCACCGTCTGTATTCACGATGGCGTATTGAATGCAGCTCTAACCAGAGTCAGGTTTGGTCCGGTGATACTTGACTGGGGTAAAAGAGCACAGGATCATAGAGGCACAAAGCCTTCCATCTTCTTCCGAAGCTCAGCGGCCTCCTTCTGCAGACGATCGGATTTCTTGCGCTCATAAACAGCACGGACAACACGGCGAGTCTGCTCTTCACCCTCAGCAAAGTTAGCCTTTGCAAGACCAATGACAGAATCAATCTGCTCAGGCGTATAGATGAAGTTCCAAGTGGACAGGAAATCGTCAATGTTAGGGTCGATCGAGTTGGGCTGTGGAGCGAGGGGCAGTTCCGGGTCTTTGGCCCGAGAGCTATCCTGTCGCATGGACTGAGCAGCTGCACGAGGACGAACGTTAGGTTTGGGAGGGAGGTCTGGTGCGGAAGGATTGGGAAGTAGAGGGAAGTAGACCACGGCGATGCCGGCATCTGGTCGCATCAGGTGGAACTCGGACTCGGAATGATCTCCACTGTGAGAAGCATCAAATAGGCGTTTGGATGGTGGAGGCTCGTCGTTCGAGGTTCGCTCTTCCGTGGTGCCGACCCAAATATTGCAATAGCCCAGGTCTGGGCCGGGCTTGGACTTTTGATCAGCGGGCTGGGATCCAGAGTGTTTCTTGGCGTTGGCGAGTTTCTCTTTTAATTGCTCCTCGGTAATGTTCTCTGGCTCGCGGAGGGCATCCTGGGTATCCTTGAGGCTCAAATCTTTAGGCCATCCGGCACCGATGGGCCAACCCTTGATACCACGTTGTTTGGCGTATCCATCGACGACAGAAAGCCAGTTCTCCTGTTTAATGTCTGCAGATGCATCAAATGCGACAATTATATCAACATCGCGCCCGGGTCGAATGAGTGGGTAGATTGGCAGGTTGTTACTCATTCCCGCGTCCATGAGACGCAGGTGCTCGTTTTGGAAGATCGACTCTGGACAGGAGTCGGGCAGCTGATCTTTCATGCCCATGACGTAGTTGGGTATACCCGCAGGGTCGATGGGATGCACCTTGATCAAATCTTGGTTCTTGCCTTGAATGAGAGAATCGATTCCACCAAATCCAGCCAGGCCTCTAACCAAAGGCCGGATCTCCTTGTAGTAGTGAGACAAAGTCGCGCAGAAAGCGCTACCCCAAACACCCATGAGTCCGGGAACTCTCGACTCCGGGATGGGGAGGTTGTCAGCGGAAACCTTAGAGTGACCTGCGTTGAAGTGACGTCCCAAAGCCCAGGTGGGAATACCGGCATTGAGTTCCTCACAGAAGAATTCGTAGGGAGTGAACTCAAACCACTGGAACCATGCTTCCTTCCGTGACTCTTTCACTATCTGTTCAGGCGTTGTGTTCTTCTTGGTCTGGTCGTTTGAGTTCTCGATAGCCTCGACGGGAATCTCATGTCGTACCGCCGTGTAGATAGGAAGGGGATTTGCCCCATCTATCAAGTTGGCTCTCTGGTTCGACAACTTGAAATCCACGTCGGAGACTCCGAGTTCTCCTCGCGGGACCAAGAGTCTCGTTGCAAGCAGCAATCCATAAATATCTACCAAACCAAAGTCCGCTCCAGGGTCGCCTCTCAGCTTTTCCACAAACCCACTGAGAAGGTGTTTGTTTGTCGGGGCAGTAGTGAGGAGATCGAGGGCTGCCGGCGGGAATGCAATATGAACACCAAGACGATTCTTCAAATGGTCGACAAGCTTGTCGAAGTCTTGCTGCGCAATGGACGAATGATAGAGGGTCTGTAGCCAGCAGCTGCCACTAACACCAGCAGTGTAGGTAATACAGTCCCACAGCCCTGCTTCTTGTGCTGCCAGGTATGATCCGGTGCCTGAAACTAGAGCGCGCAGACCACCCCCCGAGCCACAGATCGCAATGACCGGTACATCTTCGGGGTGGATGTCCTCTTCCGGTATGTTGAGGTAGGATGACAACGCTTTGGCAACTTTCCGTTGTCGCTGCTGTCTAAATGTCCGCTCTTCGTCGCAGAGGTCTCCACTTACTCGTACCTCAGCGTCGCGGATAATCTCCGGGTGGATGTCGGGGTCCTTTGCCTCCTTCCAGATATCATCTGCCAATGATCCTGGTGAGAGGGACAGCTCTCGCTGTAGCTTTTGGGCAGTAGCTGGTAAAAATCGCGTCCAGTCTGGGATGATGTAGCCTTTGATGCTACCCACATCGACCCACTCGCCGGAGCCAACAGTTTGCTTAACCTCATCGAGTTTGTGGCCGATGCTGTTCCAGATGGATCTATCGTCCTTACACTCCTTACCAACTGCATCTGAGCCCGTATTGGGCTTGCTAGGCTCGGAATCATTGTTGGATTGTGTTCGAGAAGTAGTGGATTGAGCTCTTGATTGTCCATGTTGAGACCATTCCCCCGCAGTGTATGCAGCTAGGGCCGCAGGGGGTACCGTCCACAGACGAGTGATCCTTGCAGCGCCCATTGTAGGCAACAATCTTCGAGAAAGGTAAGATTTAAGAGGCCTGCGGCATCTAATGGGATCCATTGAGGGTCTCCCAAACCCCTGACGGCCTTTTCTTGGAAGCCACCCGTTAACAGTCCCGGTGCATGAGATCGTCCATTCACGTGACGCAATGTCATGTGACTGCGCCGGATTTGGGTCTCTGGTCTCTTTCGGACTAGCGTGGCGGAGCTCCTTATCACTGTATGGAGCTCGGAGGGGACAATCAATCCATTTCATTTGCCCTCAAAGGACATGAGGGGTCCGGATGACATGTGATATGGTCTCTCTGAATTGATTTTGCCTGAACTGCATTTCATAATCAACCATGGTGGCGCCAAGGAATACCGCCTACGCTGAGGAGAGCGCGGAGGTCGAGGTCCTGTATGCCAACCTTGAGAAGCTCAACCGACTCACGAAGAAGATCCAGGGCTCCATGGTACGCCTGGAGACAGGAGGGAAAGTTGTCAAAGAAGCCATTGGTCCCATCTATAGCAACACCCAATCCCTTCAAATCACCAACAGCAACATTGACAAGGTCAACGACGCCATCGATCGCCTCCGCCAGCCTCTCGATGCAAAGAACCGAGAAGATGGCATCATTCGTGCAGGGTATGTGTATTTCTACTCTCTTTAAATCTACCGCCCGAGTCATTTGCTGACTGTCCTCCAGACCACAGAGCTCCGGCCTCACGCAGTACCTGTCGGCGATGAAACGTGTTGAAAAGGCGCTGGTCGACCTCAGCACAACCAACCTGCGATCAAATCAGAATGCGATCGCCGACTTCAATTCTCTGCTAAACGCTGGAAGCACAAAACTTCAAGAACTGCTACGAGGAGAACTGAGCCAGCATGCCACTCCGGTTGAGCCCCTACACTATCTGACCAAAGGTACGCGTATCACGACCAAACGATCTAGGTCAGAACTAATGTGCGACGGTACTAGATCTCCCCTTTCCATCCATACCTGAAGAAACTATCTCCCATATGACGCCCTTGTGCTCGGCAGTCGGCTCCGCATCCATTCATGGATCTCAGCGCGGCAAGGGGGACAACCCCGCGCTGAAGGTGTATGCAGACGTACGAGGGCCATATCTCGCATCCAGCTTGGAGAATCTCGCCATTGCATCCCTCAATACCGTCAAACGGAGACCCACCGACGGCCCTTACAAGCAGGGTACCAATGGTATTGGCATCTACTCCAATGCGCTAGAGGCCTTTATAACTACTGAGCACGGTATTATCGTGCAAATGTTCACTGGAGATCAGCAGGGTCTGGCGTTACAGGCTACCTTCTACCCGGCTATGGGCGAATTTTCCAAAACACTGCGTGAGCTCAATCAGTATATAAAAGCCAATCTGATGACCGACTGCTTCTTGGCTTTTGAAATCATCGAAATAGTGACTGCGATGTCCTATCGGATTGATTCCAAGGCCGCCGAGCTGAAGAGCCTCTTGATGGAGGCTCTTCGGCCTGTACGCGAAACTGCGAAGTCCTCTCTTTCCGAATTGCTCGAGGAAACAAAGCGCAAAGCTGCTACTGCGCCACTTCCACCAGACGGTGGATCAGTGCCTCTTGTGGAGGAAGTGATGAGCTCATTGGCCACGCTGACAGGATACTCGGGTCCTTTGGCTTCTATCCTGACATCTTTAGGAGATGGAAACTGGCGTGCCAAGTCCAACGCCGCCGGCTCGGCTCCTCTAGATGTAGGCCCAGACAGCAGCACACTTCTGTCACATTTCATTCTTGATATGATCGAGGCATTGATGACCTCCCTAGAAGCTCGAGGTCGGGCTTTCCATCGATCCAAGGCAGCACTTGGTGTATTCTTGTCCAACGTGTTCTGCGTGGTCGACCGGTCGATCCGACAGAGCCCCGAGCTGGCACAATATTTGGGCACGCCCGACAGTATCGCCCGGATCGATACTTTCCGCAAGCGCGCGACGTCTACCTATCTCGATGCATGGAAGGAAACATCCCAGTACCTTCTTGATGTGCAGTATACCTCCCGTGGGGCACAGCGCAATTCTAGCGGCAATGTGGATTCAAGTGCTATCGTCAAGTCACTGTCGTCCAAGGATAAAGATGCGATCAAGGACAAGTTCAAAGCATTCAATGCAAGCTTCGATGATATGGTGTCTCGGCACAAAACCCTTCAGATGGAGCGCGAGGTGCGCACTGCGCTGACTCGTGAGCTGCAGACCGTTCTCGAGCCCTTGTATGCGCGCTTTTACGATCGATATGTGGAGATCGATAAAGGCCGCGGCAAATACATCAAGTACGACAAGGCAAGCCTGTCGGTACAGATGGCACAGTTGTCTTAATTTTCCTGATCAAAGATTGCAATCACGAAGGACTGTCTTTTATACGAGCTAATATCATGATAATGCATACAACTACCAAATCTGCTTTCCCTAGGTGGATCATTGCCGGCCATTAAAACATGTACATACCTAGGGTTTGAGAACCAGAACAATAGCCGTATCTCAGCCGTCCATTTTGTATTTCTCATCCAGCTTTCTGTATCGAGCAGATCGATGGTACACAAATCCACCTTGCAGCTTCTTTTGCATAACAAATCCAACCGCCCCTTCTTCATCCTGCCTTGCCTTCAACTCCTCCCATTCGCTTTCATCCTCATATGCTTCGCGGAAGTCGCACAACGCGAAATCAATCATGAAAACGTGGAATTGATTTTCCGGGCGACTTTGCACCACAAAACTCCTCGTTTTGACATCCTCGTTTAGTATTCCTCTGTCACCGACAAGATTGACGATTCGAATGGCATCCTCACAGATGCTTTGCCAGCTATCCCTTGGGACCCATGTAGCGATATCTGTTAAGGGAAACCCTTCGAGATACTGCAAAAGGATTCCAGGGATGTCGGTGTATTCGCTGAGCAGAGTATTCTGCGCCGGGGTAGAGCTAGGCACTGTCACACATGAAAAGAGTCGGGGTATCTCGTTCCCCTGCATATCGATTAGGGTGTTGTAAACTTGAGTCTCCGTCTCGTAGAGACCTTGCATATAGTCATGCAAATAGGTTTCTTCTTGAGAAGAATTCCATGTGTCAAAATTTCGACCTGGCAAATCTCTGTCGGCGGCCAGCTCGGCAACAAGCTTCGCTGCATCACCATCGAGAATGAATTGACGATACCTCTGTTCGATGTCCGAGGTCCAAGGAGTAATTTCATCGTTTTGTCTGAGTTCTGTTGCAAAACGTCGGTCGAAGAGTTTCAGTACCATATCACCTTCCCATGCGGTAGTAGGGTAAACTGGTCGAACAACCATTGTAGAGGAACAGGTAAACGGTTCAAAGACCGTCATTATTCTGGCTTCTATTGTTTTTCCGTCATGTGGTGTCTTCGGCTGAATTTTTACTATTTTCCCGGCCACATAGGGACATCTAAGATGTTTAGTGCACCTATCAAACAGAATAGTTGGCGGGATGTTTACCTGATTTGTTCATGGTCCATCATGATTTCCTTTTGGTTTTGCATAGAAAGTTCCAGTTCAGAAATCAAGCCTTTTGCTGCCTTTTTCTGCTGTCTTTGTACAAGACTGTGAAAGATACTTAGAAAGACTCCAAAAACACCAACCAAAAAAGACGTCACAAGGACACAAATGCGGCCAAATTTTCTTGTTCATATTTGTTCTTCTCTCTGAACTTTGTTTCCACTCGTTGGTTTGCAAAACGCTACTATGGGAAACCGAATGAGTCTCCGTAATCGAGATATATCCTGTGAAGTGCGTAGTCTCTACTTTGCGAATAGTGTTACCCGATCCGGAACGTGTGGTGTCATGTGACACGTAGATCATCTCCGATAACGTGACTGATAAGCCCCGCTAAAATCAGACTACAGCAAAATTCCTTGCTTGCCCATTGCCTTGTCCCTGTCTTAATTATCTGTCTTGTTGCTCAATCTTTCGTTTGAGCGTCTCAAAAAACCACAGACACAATGTCCGGAAACAACGATGTCTACCAGACCCCCCTCAACTCGCGCTATGCGAGTAAGTTGGTCCCAATTGCCCCTCCTATAGAGGGGCAACCCCGGAAATTGTATAGATCGGGATTAACCATACTCAATTGATCAGGCAATGAGATGAAGTACCTCTTCTCCCCCCGGAAGCGTTTCTCCACATGGAGACAGCTTTGGACCTGGCTCGCGGAGGCTGAAAAAGGTACGGGAGAGCCGAGTCTCAACCGAGATCGGAGGTAGTTGAAGCGGGACATCCAAATTGACTGAATCATGGCTACAGAGCTCGGACTTCCTATCACCGCCGAGGCAATCGAGCAGATGAAGGCCCACGAGGTTATCCAGGATGATGAGTTCGCCGTTGCCGCCGAGGAGGAGAAGCGTCGCAGACACGATGTCATGGCCCACGTCCACGCCTTTGGTCTGGTTGCCCCCGCCGCCGCCGGTATCATTCACTGGGGTGCCACCTCATGCTACTGCACCGATAACGCCGATCTGATCCTGCTCCGCGACGGTCTCGACATCCTCATCCCCAAGCTGGCTGTTGTCATCGACAAGCTGTCCCAGTTCGCTCAGCAGTACAAGGACCTTCCTTGTCTGGGTTTCACTCACGGTCAGCCCGCCCAGCTGGTCACCGTTGGCAAGCGTGCTTGTCTCTGGATCCAGGATCTGCTGATGGATCTGCGCAACCTCGAGCGTGCCCGTGATGACCTGCGTTTCCGTGGTGTCAAGGGTACCACCGGTACTCAAGCGTCTTTCCTGCAGATCTTCAACGGCGACCACGCCAAGGTCGAGAAACTGGATGAGCTTGTTACTGAGAAGGCTGGCTTCAGCTCCGCTTTCATCATCTCCAGCCAGACATACTCGCGTAAGATCGATGTTGACGTCGCCAACGCTATTGGTTCTTTCGGTGCTACCTGCGAGCGCATTGGCATTGACATCCGTCACCTTGCCATGCTCAAGGAGGTTGAGGAGCCTTTCGAGAAGGATCAGATTGGCAGCAGTGCCATGGTGAGTTCGCTTGTCCGTTGTGTTAATTGGGATTTTTTTGGCTGATAATCCGTAGGCCTACAAGCGTAACCCCATGCGCTCGGAGCGTCTGTGCTCGCTCGGACGTCACCTGCAGAACCTCCCCAAGGACTGCTTGGATACCTACTCCGCTCAGTGGTTCGAGCGCTCTCTCGTGAGTATACTCCGGGATTCATCTTGCATCTTTTATTAACTTGTACTAGGATGATAGTGCCATTCGCCGTATCAGCCTTCCGGAGCTGTACCTGACTGCTGACGCCTGTCTCATTCTTCTGAGTGAGTTTTCGGAATTATTGAAAGCTGCGATCATAGCTAACCACTTCTAGACAACGTCTCTTCCGGCTTTGTTGTCTACCCTGAGGTCATCAAGCGCCACGTCAACGACGAGCTTCCCTTCATGGCCACGTGAGTACACATCTAACCAATCCAATGGAGAATGCTAACACCATATCTCAGCGAGAACATCATCATGGCCTGTGTGGCCAAGGGTCTCTCCCGCCAGGACGCCCACGAGGAGATCCGTAAGTTTCTATCCCCTCATATCTTCCCGCCCAAACTGTAATTCTAATGTACCCAGGTGTCCTCTCCCACCAAGCCGCCGACAACGTTAAGAAGCAGGGTAAGGACAACGACCTGATCGAGCGCATCCGCCGCACCGCCTTCTTCGACCCCATCATCCCCCAGCTGGACACTCTCCTGGACGCCAGCACCTTCGTCGGCCGCGCCCCTCAGCAGGTCGAGAAGTTCACCAGCACCGAGGTGGCGGCCGCCATCAAGCCCTACGCGAGCACCATTGCCAAGGGTGAGACCTCTGCCCTGTACGTTTAGGGTACCTTGGTACAGTCGTATTCTGTATATCTATTCGAATGTGAACCGTTATATAAAAAGGACGAAGGGCAGATGTGCGAATTTCCTATGACCGAAAAAGAAGTCACTGTGTATGCAAGTAGAAATACAAGGCACTATGTTCCACCTGTGGATATCTCCTGAGGAAAATTTCCCACCCCACTTCCCTGCTTCCCCGATGCCCCGCGCCGCAAATCTTCGAGGGGCTTAGATAGGAGAGGGGTCAATTTGTGACTGTCGCAATTAGGATGAGAAGGTGAAAGCATCATTCTAGAGAGGGGAAACGATATAGGATATCCAAAGCTTTTGCTGTAAAAAGAACTGACGATTGAACCACCCCAAACATGAATAAGAGAGAAGATGGAAATGCTCAGGCTATCAGCCTGCGTGGTAATCATAACTAGATGCAATAGAACGCTGTGGACATGCAATCGTAAAGAAAGTAATGCAAATAAAAAGAATGAAGGGGGGGGGGGGGGGGGGGGGAAACAAAGCTGTTTGGGTCAATTGAGTACCGAGCAGCAGACATAGTCCGTAGAGAAGTGAAGCCATTGAACAAGATCCGGCAAAGTCGAATCCACTTCAGCACATCACAATGTTGACAGTAGCATAATACCACCCGGAACTGTCCAACAGCGCCATTACCAACCTTAGGAGGACCCGGAGCATCTCCGGAGCCACCAAGCGCAACCCAAGCGGCAGATGCAACAAATCAAGCGCAGCATGTGGATGTGTCCTCCTCGGCGCAATCTCTCTCACGGGAGGGGGAGGGGGCCAAAAGCCGTGTTCAACCCCCCCTAAGCGCAATGCATCCCTACCCAAGACCTCTACCGTCTCAGACCCAGATATCCACAGAAGCAGAAAGAAGCCGACTTGGTCGCGCAAAAGCCCGCAATGGGCAAACCCCCCCACTCCGAAAAAGGAAACACCCAATCCAAGCCGCAATCCTTCCCCCCCCCACACACACGACGCCTTTAATTTTGTTCGGGTTGAGCAGGAGGGGTTGGCTTGGATTCGTATTCGGAGGGTAAGAAGAGGTCGCGGACTAGCCAGACGATGTAGAGGACGGCCAGTACCCACAGGGTGGCCATGAGCTTGTATGTGGAGGAGCGCCATGTGACGCGACGGATGAGGCGACGGCCATTGGGACCTTCGATAGGACCTCGGCGAGGGGGTTGGCCGTTGGATTGACCGTTGTATTGGCCGTTGGATTGACCGTTGGACTGCATGAAGGGGTAGGCGAGGGCCTCGTTCATTTCGCTGTGGGATATTCGACGGCGAGACATCTGTGTGAATAGATTCCGGAGGGTATGTGTTGTCGGAGGTTCTCCCTATGAATATGCCGGGAGAAGGGTTAAAGCATAAGAGTCACCGGTGGACAGGTTGTCAAGGAATTGAAGAGATGAAAGTTTTGAAGGTTTGACTGGTTTTTACATTTGATTGTTTTTTTTTTTTTTTTCCTTCTTGTTTTTTTCCCCTTCAGGGAGACTGGTTTATTTTGCCAACGCACACAAAAAAGGATGAGGGGCCGAAGAATAGCCAGTCAGAGACAATAATTGCTAGACAACAGCAAGAGCTCGAAAGGGGAATATTGAGTCTCCAGAAAGCGGATCTGTTGGACGGGCGAATGGGTAGCGGTGGGAACGTGGCCCGTAGCATCATCTTATGGCTTTTTCTCTCTCTTTTCTTTCTTCTCTATGGGATATAAATGGATATGGGATATTAAATGAAGATTCTCCCTAAAGAGCTGAAGAGCTGAAGAATCATTCAATTCAGGTGAACAAAGAGTGGTTGCGCCAGGAAATGCAAGATAGACGCGGTGCTCAACAAGGGTCATTTTCTTTAGCGATGGCTATTGAAAGCCTAAAAAGGGGGGGTTGTGATGGGGGGAAACTAACAAAAGTACCAAATGATTGTGCATGCACGGCCCTATAGACTTGAGTCATATAGTGAACAGTTAGATTGATCTACAAATTTAAGGTACACTCTATTCGATGTTATATATATCAAACACAATCAGAAGTCATTTGAGGGGGAGATCCAGTATGGGTTGTCATATAGAAATCACATGCAACCAGTACATATACTACCAGGTTGTATCAAGTGTAGAGTCTAGTACACTATGTTATACATGTGCTTAGCCTAAACTCTCCCGTTGTTCTCATTCTACTCGTGACAATGACTCATTAGTTGGTGTGCCCCAGGCCGATATAATTCCAACATCACCCGTGGGCAATAGATTTATTTTCAACCCTGTCACCAAGGCGTAGTTCAGTATGCCGAATTAGAAAGGATACTCAAGAAACATGCCGGGTATGTACGGAGTACTTGGTTTCACATTGATATCCCCCAACATCTGATATCTCGCATGTGACCTATGTGCCTCAGGCCAGATATGTGGCCTGAGGCTACAACATTATGTCATAGGCCAACATTGACCGTTACGGATGAACGGAGCTGTAGGCTTAGTACATTGGGGTTTAATATCACACTCTTTGTTTACATAGTTTGTTTAGTAGAAGAAAGAAACAAGAAAACCGACTATAAACCGACTATAAACCGACTATAAATCTGTAAATCATACGTTGCTTATTTCCAGTCGTGTGATCTTCCTCCGATCCCCGGAGAGCGCAAGCGGAGAAAACCCGGGGACCGCTCAGCCTCGGCAGTGAAAACGTTCCGATGACTCGCATTACTCACACTTCCTCCACAGTTCTCCCCAGATAACTCACTTTCTAGAACACACATCTCTTACAAGGCCATTCGGCCAATATACACCATGTGGAAGCCTTCAGAGAGGCTGATGGACACCATCAGACACTATGCCAGCTTCCCCGCAACCGGTGTCTCGCTGAGGCAGATGGTCCAATTTGGGGACCGTCCCTCAACAGGTATGAACTATGAATCGGCCCGGCACTGTCTCTCAGTAAACATCTAACTCTCATCTAGGTACCCTATTCCGCGCCTCTCAATTTCTCTCCGAGGAGCTCCCAATTCGTCTCGCACATCGCGTGCAAGATCTGGGTGAGCTGCCAGATGGACTCAGTGAGATGCCATCGATCAAAAAGGTCCAGGACTGGTATGCGCAGTCATTCGAGGTATGTGAACCACTCATTGAAACTTCATTTCGGATCCATATACTGCGTACTAACCCAAATACCAGGAAATCATTGCTCTTCCTCGCCCCACTCTGACTCAAGAAGTGAAAGCACGCCTATTGCGACCAGGCCGGATGAATGGCGGCCCTTCAAAAATCCTCTCCGAAACAACTCAAAACCCCAGCGTGCGTGAAGGACAGTACCGGTCATCCGTGACCGCAGCCAATGGAAATGGTGTTGCAAAAGCGCACGCCACGGCAGGCCGACGGTACTTTTTCCCCGCAGACGACCGCGGGGACTGGCCTCCGGAACTCAACGACTACAACCAACGATTCGCCAAGACCCTCCAACAGATCAAGCGACGCCACGATGGGGTCGTGACCACCGTCGCGCAAGGCATACTAGAATGGAAACGTGCGCGGCAGCGCATGCAGATCGACTCCACGATTCAGTCCTTCCTTGACCGGTTTTACATGTCAAGGATTGGAATACGAATGCTCATCGGTCAACATATCGCACTCACGGAACAAACGCACGTCAAACACCCCAACTACGTCGGAATAATTTGTACCAAGACCAACGTTCGCGACATTGCGCTCGAGGCCATTGAAAACGCCCGCTTCGTCTGCGAGGACTACTATGGTCTCTTCGAGTCGCCCAAGGTGCAGCTGGTCTGCAAGGAGGACTTGAACTTCATGTATGTTCCCGGACACCTATCGCATATGCTCTTCGAGACTCTCAAGAACTCGCTTCGGGCGGTCGTCGAACAACATGGTGCCGATAAGGATGAATTCCCCGTGACCAAGGTAATAGTTGCCGAAGGCAAAGAGGACATCACGATCAAGATCTCCGACGAGGGCGGCGGTATCCCCCGGTCGTCGATCCCACTCGTATGGACGTACATGTACACGACCGTGGAGCAAACGCCGAACCTGGACCCTGATTTCGACAAGAATGACTTCAAAGCGCCAATGGCCGGATTTGGATATGGCCTACCAATAAGCCGCCTGTACGCACGGTACTTTGGTGGTGATTTGAAGTTGATCAGTATGGAGGGGTATGTTCCTTTCTCTGCTTTCACTATCTTTCTCATAACACCCCTTGCTAATTGATCTCCGCAGCTACGGAACCGACGTCTACCTCCATCTCAACCGCCTCTCTTCAAGCTCGGAACCCCTGCAGTGACAATCACCTGTCATGAGAGACGGTCGGGTCCGGATCACCACTTCGCACCGCCTGCACCACCCAATTTACAATGACCCGGAATACAAACCCACGCCGTCTCGAGGACTGACACTGATGAATGCCCAGGCCCACTACGCTCGCATGCTCAGCCGAGAGGTCTCGGAGCGTAAGCAAGTAGGAGACATGGAGAGTATGTTCCACTCGGAGAAGCGGAGGAGAGAGGTGGAGGAGATGTGAGACAGGTCTTGGCTTAGTCTTGGCTTTTGTCTTGGCTACTCTCTGTCTTCTGATTGGTTCCTCTGTCTCTCTCGTCTTGTCTCTTGCTTGTTTCACCCGTTCCTCCGAGTTGGATGGCTGCTGCATCTGTGATCAGCTGCTCCACCAAAAATGTGAAGATGAGTTCCCAAGTCGGACTACAGTGCCACTGCGTTGCCTGAGACTCTCGGGTAATATCCCAGAGATGGAATGAGGGAGAGAACAAACATTAAATTACCAGAGAAGCTATTCTCTTCTCTGGATTCTCTCGATGATACCCCTTTTCTCTTTCATTTGTTCTCTTCCTCTTCCTCTCTGGGCTGGTAGTGCTGTCATCGACTAGGCTTCTTCTGTATAGTACTTTCATTATAATCTGTTTTAGCGAATAACAAACATTATAGCATCAAGTCCGTCTTTATTAGCGAATAGCCTGTAGTCAAGCATCCACTGTTAAGATTTGATTTTTTTTCAGATAGCCTTGAAAGACCAACCATGCAAGGAGCAGCACGCTAAAATCAACCCGCATCAATTCATAGCTCATAGATCCTCATCCTCATCCTCATCCTGCAATCTCCGAACCTGACCCCTCCCAACCAACGAAGCCCCTCCTATCTCCCCAACACCCTCAGAAACCCTCCTCGGCGAATTCACACCAGAAAAAGACCCGGAAGCCCCGACAGCGCGCGAACCACCACCCTTAGCCTTCTTCGCATCCAGCGCCCTCAAATGCGCCGGCTTATGCCAATTATGATCATTGATATCCCCAATAACCTCGCGGTACCGACCACGAATAAGTGATCCCTCCCCGCCTTTTCCGTCAGGCGCGATATAGAACCGGGGATCGTACAGTTCCTCTGCCTTTTCAGGATCGTTGGGCGCGAGATACTTTGCCAGGAAACGCCGGCGGGTTTGGGGGATTGTCTTGGGGGGGATGTTAGTTGGGGGTTTTAAGTTGTAATTCAGGTAGTTAACGTACTTCTCGCGAGGCAAGCGCATATGTGACTAACAACTCACTGTCCATGAGGACAGCCAAAGCGGCTTGTTTTTCGTCGTGGAGATGCGAGCGCGTGCGGGCGTCTTGTTCGAAGGCGGTTGGGGGTTCTGTTGTGCCGTTTGGGCCGGCGCGGTTGTATGATGTTGTGAGGGGGTTTCGGGCGCGGCTGTTGAATCTTCCTTTTTGCGGATTGTTAGTTTGCAGATGAGACTGGGTTTTTGTTGTGTTGTATGGACTCGGGATTGAGGTGTATGTTGTGCACAGATGCCAATTCCCGAGGCCAGGCCATGATAGACATGGGTCGTAGTGTTGGACTCGACAACAAGGGAAGAGGGATACATACTGGTGTCTGATCCATTTGACGTGTTCACTTCCCAGACATCATCGTCTGGTTGAGAGCGGGACATTGGTATCCCATCCACGTTTGAAAGTTCGCTGTCGTGCATTGGTGTACCGTCGGCGCTGTCTAGGTTGTCGAGTTGCATGCCGCCATCAGACTCGGATTCGGATTCGGATTCCGTATCTGAGATGACGTGTATGTGTTGGCCAGACATTTTTGAAGGTGGTGAGATGGGGGATAAGTCAATGGCAAGTGAAGAGCAGACCGTGATGGGGTCTTTGAGTGGTGCTGAGTCGGAGATTGGATGGCGAGGTGCAACCACTGACTAGCGAGAATGGAAGTAATGGAAGGTCTCTGTGGTAGACCTTGCTTCAAGTCGGTGATTAACAGAGAATTTTATGTATGTCTTATTGTATTACCCCAGGCTCGATCTATAGCCAGTGTCAGTGGATGAGAAACAGAAATTGGTGGTAAGTAGATGAGGCTGGTCTTCTACCGATGAGGGGTTGACAGGGAAGAAATTTCACCTCAATAAGGAGGTTCAAACATACGTGTTCGCGGCACTTCAGATAGAAGTCAAGACAACTATAGACGATTCAGCTTGTTGACGAGATAACCTCGTGCCCTCTTGGCGTGGGTCCCCGTACTGTGGCCGGATCGAGCAGGCGGTGATGGCGCACAGATGGCTGGCATTGAACCCCCTAATCAGGCTTAGTGGAATATCAAGTACATTATCGCGTTGCAATACCAAGTTGGTCCTGAATACTGTTGGAGAGATACTGATATTTTGTGAGTAGTGCCATTTGAGTAAAATATTAGATGGTCTTTACAAGGAAAAAAATGAAAAGAACCCAACGGTTGTATTGAATCAATGATGAATGGCGGAAGTAAGTATAATGTGATGCCAAAGACCCAATGACGCCAGAAAACAATGCCGCTAAACGACTAACAGATTAAGATATCAAGAGAGAAAGGGAAGAATAGAGTCTAATGAGCCGGGCAGCCGTGCATGTAGGAATTTTTAGGCCAATTGTATCCAGCGTCGTCCCTGAGAGTTCAATCGTTAGCAAAGTGAAAACACAAAGACAAAAACAGCATCACAAACATACCAAGTCGTAAAGTTCGCATTATCGTACGCCTTGCGATGTTTCTCAATGTACTTAGTCGTTTCATAACCCGGTGGATCACAAGTAACGCTCTCGTCATCAGGATCCTGGTAGATGCGGACGTAGTCGAAGCGGAGGATAGCCGGCATGTAATCAAGGATGCTCTTGTTCTGCGGCGCAAAGTTATCCGCCATACCCATGTTCATGATCAGGGCCATGGGCTCGAGTGGGATCATGCGTTGCCCGATATTGCCGTTGGGTCCAATGGCGCGGCCGTCCAGTGTCCAGGTCTTTTCGGCGCCGACAAACCAGGTCACCTCGCCTTCTGCACCCGGTGTGTACTCAAAGGAGTAGGTTTGATATTCAGAGCCGTTGTACCAGCGGTGGTTTAGGTTGGTTAGGCCTGACATGGCTTGTTGGTAGACACCGCCTCGGTAAGCGTTAATTTCGGTGACGCGTGGGTCGTAAACGGCGGCGAAGTCTACAGTTTCTTTGGTTACTGGATGCTTTGCAGAAGAAAAGGGTCGAACGATACTCACCATAGTCAGGCATGTACCACAGGTCGAATGGTGCAGTCTGCAAACTCTGCGACGCAACACCGACGAATGGACCACTGTCGCCATACAGTGGAGCAGTGCTACCTTCAATCACATCGATTTCAGGAGCACTACGTGCAGTACCAGGAGTCGGGTGATCAGAGCCAGGGCATGCACATCCGGGCAACCGCATACCAGGCAGGAAGTTGATGCCATCAGGAGAACTCTGATTCGGGGTGATACCCGCATCGCAGCCATCATGGTAGCTGTATGGCCACATGCCATCAGTAGTAGCAGCATAGCCAGGACGAGCCAGATTGCCCATTGCCCAGAAACCAGGCCAGAAACCTTGGATGTGTCCATCACCCGGGAGAGACATACTAGCTTCGAGACGACCGCCCTTGAAGCAGAGCTTGTTCCAGCTCTGTACCATACCGGATCGGTATTCGAGGCCGTGGTTTTCGAAGTGATCAAATCGGAGCTGAAGGGTGCCTTCTGCCGTGGTTACTGCATCGGGGTCATACCACTAGACAGGGTCAGCGTTTGAGCGGTGATTTGACAAAGTGTGCACTAACCTCTTTGTCCTGTGTTACTCCGTACCATAGATCGACTGCTTGGAAGAACGGGTCATCATCCTCGAAGAACGTTCGACCAGGCATGTTAAACTCGTCAGAGAACTGCATCGCAACGTCAGTCACTGGTCAATGCTAGAAAACTATCAAACAACTCACCACTAGCTTCATCTCCTTTCCATTGATGTTTTTCTTTGTGTATGCCTCTTTTGGTGTATCGGGGTCAATCAAGCCCATGCGGAGGTTTTCCAATAATGGTCGCTGCCCAACATCCAAACACAGCGTGTCTTCTGGGTGGCATAGATCATGATGATGTTTCCCGAAGCCCGCCAACCAAGTTCTGGAATTGCTGGTTAGCCAAGGGAAGAAACAGTCAAAGGAGCCAATACTTCTTACATGAGCGGGTAACCAATGAAAAGTACCAGAAGACCAATCGTGAAAACTGCCAGACCGCCGAGATTCAAAATACCCCGTCGATTCCAAATATCACAATCCCGATCCTTATCCGCCGGGTCCGGGTTGTGCATGTAGTCATCTTTCTCCACATCCTCGGGGTACAACAACAGTCCATCAGTGGGCATGATATTGAACTTCCCCGACACAGTCTGCGTATTGACATCATTCTCCTCACTACCAGCGTGCGAAGGCGCACTCGAGTCATGGAATGGATCCAAGGGGAAAGTACTCTCACGACTGATGGAGCTGATACTAGATCCAGCCGCAGACCACCGGTCTGGAGATTCGGGCCGATCGGTCTTACTCACACCTTGTCCCTGTGTCGGTCTCAACTTTGGGGGCAATAAGAATTCCGAGGACTCAGGGACATTTGATGCGCCGTATGGTGACACTGCCTTCCCTCGAGCGCCCACTGCCGTGGGCGTTTTGGGACCCTGTGGTGTCAAGGGCCGGGGAAATGTCCGCGATGTCAGAGGCGCGTAGCCTTCATTTGTCCGAAGGAAAGGATCCTGCCTCCCCGAGTTGAGTCGGATGTGAGGTGTCACCTTTCCTTCCGAGCTATCAGAGCTGTGGTCCGACATTTGAATGTCGATTTCCGGGGGTTCTGGATAATTCCAACACGCTTGTTTGCTCTGCACTGGTGAGTCCTTGCTCTCTACCTTCAATTGCCGCCGCAAGAACAGTCCTTTTGTATCAGTCGTCGGTGGAATCAATGAGGCAGGTTGGTACCACTATGAGGTGCTCTGCTTCTTCTTCTTCTTATTTTTTCCAGCTCGTCACGCAACGATTTTGCTATGTATCTCACACCGGTAAAGACTGAAGACCTAGTTCGATATATTGCACAGTCGATGAGTGCGATACCTTAGCGAAAGAACGGACACGACAGGTCGGATAGCATCGAACGTCCGTCGGCGACACGATAAAAGACACAAACAGAGTCTAAACGGAGAAAAGAGGCCAAAATCACGAAAGAAAAGAAGAGCCTAGATGGCCCGAGGGGTCTTGTTTGGGTTCACGAGGAGACAGGAATGACAGAGATCCAAGGGGGCAACCAGTGGTATGTCTATGCCTTTGACTCCCAGAGCCTTCGGGATGGACTGTGGATGATAGTAGAAAAGTGCTGATCCAAAATCGGCTCAATGACCTAAAATCATCATATTTGTCTCAATAACGGTCTGATTTAATTGAAGTAGAGTGGTGGTGTTGAAGCTCTATCCTGGCTCTCACACCCTGGGTAGGGCTTTTCTAGGGTGCGGCATTCCCGTTGCTTCCCAGGGCCCCGAGGAATGGCCCGCCCTGAATGCTGGCTGGAATTCGGGGATCAACATGGTCATGAAACTGGAGATATTCAGATGCAGTAATAATAGCAGTTGAAGGTTGCTCTGTGTTCATGCACGGGGAGTTGTTGAGGCGAAGGGCGAATCGGCGGGGAAGATGAGAGGCATGGCCCGAGACCCAGGTCTAACAGGTCTATCAGGTCTACCATCGTGATAAAGAGAGATTTGTATACCCTCGTTTACATATAGAAGTGTCTCTTGCACAAAGTCTTCTTTTTTTGATGCCTCCACACATATCTAAAGACCAACCAAAATATTACAAGGCCGGATAAGCAGCTGACTGTTCTTGTTTCTTAAAACACGCAGCTACGAGCATAATGACCAAAGAGACAATTGCTTGTCACAGCTTGCTTCAGTTCAAGGCTAATTGACCAAGTTAACCTCTTTTGCGCGGCCATTGACACGCGTCCTGCCAAACCCCAGGCATCAGGCTTGGGAATGTAAATCCCGAAGAAGTTGTCAGGACCACCTTGCACCAAAAGGGCAAAGTAAGATGAAACTTCTGATTATCCATTCCATGGCAATATTATCAATAGGAAAGAACTATGCAGCGAAACCCTCTACCGCTATACCTCGATGCTTTCTTTTGAAATATCAATATCGCATCTTTGTAGAAGAACTAAACAGTTACACGTCAAGTAGCAAAGATAGCAAAACGAAAATTATGTCCTCAACTACTTCCCATGACCTCTTAATGGACACAAACAACTTGAACACCTAAGACTCAACAGCCTTGGCACGCAAACCGACAAGACGGCTCTCAGGCGCATGTAGTGCCAGGACCCAGTACTCGATCTTGGTACTAGTTTGTTCAACACGGTAGACCTTCAGCTCGACAGCCGACTGATCGACACCAGAATCCTTCTCAACAGCCGCAGCGCGAACAGCATCCAGGGCGGCAGAGTATTGATTCTTCGGGTCGAAGGAGGAGGGGGATAGAATGGAGATGGACTGGGACAGGTCGGTATCTGGGGAGATCAGGGAGGAGAGCTGGTCTACGATAAGGGAGAGGGGGGTTAGCAAGGCGGTTCTAGGATATTTTGTCTTGGGGGTTCCAAGGGAGCAAGTCCTTGGAGGATGCGGAACTAGGAAATAGAATCGGATCAGGATCAGAATCAGGACATACTAGCGCTAGGCCACGCGCCCTTGGCAGCGCCATCCCACTTCAATGCCACAGGCTCAAAGGGCTCGTCTGTATCGGAGATGTAGTATGCATCAACGGACTGCAGCGGTTTGGGGACTGACAGGGAGCTGTGCACGGTCTCGGTTTTGGCGGTGCCGGCCCCTTGCTGCGGGGCGCTGCCGCTCACATCTGCGTTGGCTTTGTCCAGGAAGGACATGTAGGCGTCGTCTGAGGACATGGTTCGTGTTGACGTTGAGAAGGGGGACTGGGTAGGGAGGGAGGAGCTGGTTTTCAGTTGCGGTCTTGCGGGGAAGAGGCGGGTTTGGTGCTCTGTGTTTGGGACGTGGGTTTTTGAGCTCGCTTGGTGGTGTAGACAGTGTAGGAGACGATGTTGAGGTTGAGGATTTTCGATTTGGAAGGTTGATCGTAGAGTGTAGGATGAGATTGGCAAAGCCCACTTTCGTGCTGAAGCTGGCAGGGAAAAGTGTGGGATGACGCAATGGACCTTGGGCTGGCGCATTTTGTTCACCAGCGGCCTATCGGATGGAATATGGTATTTTTGAAAACAAAGAGAGAGGAGGAATTTAGAGAATGTGATCAGACATATCAAGGAATTATGAGTTAAAGAAGGGGAAAAAATATGGTTAACATTGGTACATGTAAAGACACCCGAACCAGATATATATATTGAGTGATGAGAAATATACTCGATGATCAAAAAGAGACAGTTCAAGACTTGGATTCATTTTAATTTTATTGGTGTAGGAAATTTCCCCAGATAAACATCGGATATATTTATAAATTTACAGATGGTATACAGCTACATGCAAATCGTGAAGGATATTCGCTTTTTTATTGAATATGAAACGTTGCACTACCACCAACCATAGGCTTAAACATCTTAAACAGTCTCCACAAGGTCCTTCTTGAGGGTACCCATGAAGGCCTTCTTCTCCTCGAAGGTCTGGAAAGCACCGTGACCGAACTTGGAGGAGGTATCGATCCACTTGAGCTCGACCTTCTCGGTGGCCCTGCGGGAAGTCTGGGGGTACAGAGTCTTGCGCAGAGTCATAACACGCTTCTTGACACCAGGAACGGAGCCCTTGACCATGACGAAGTCGTTCTTGACCTCACCGTAGTGGACGAAACCACCCATACTAGAGAAAAGTTAGAATTCAAATCACATGCACAGACAAAAATCTCAGGGAGGAACATACGGGGTGATCTGCTTCTTGGAGATGTCGAAGTCGGTGGAGGCGTTACCCTCATCGGTACCCTTTCCAATGCGGAAGATCTTGTGGTTGCAAGAGGTACGGTGGTGGTATCCGTCCTGACCGGCACGGGCAACAGTCCACTGGACGTGGTTAGGGTGCCAAGCACCAATACAGGCGACCTTACGCAGACCCTTGTGAGTCTTGCGGGGAAGCTTGGTGGTACCCCAACGGGAGGTGACACCGGAGAAACCGTGACCCTTGGTGACGGCGATGACATCAATCATCTCGTCCTTCTCGAAGATGGAATCGATGTCGATGGTCTTCTCGAAGAGGTTGCGGGCGAAGTCGACCTTGTCGGAGACGGAGCCACCGTTGACCTGGATCTCCATAAGGTGGGCCTTCTTCTGCTTGATGGGAGTCTGGCGGATCTGGGTGTGGGCGAGCACACGGACGACAGTGCAGTACTTCTGGATGCGCTCAAGCTCGCGGGTGATGGAGGCACCGGAGCTCTCGGCGTGGGACTTGGCGTACTTGGTGAAGGCCTTCTTCTTGGACTTGTACCAGTTCTTGTAGAAGCGACGCTTGACCTCATCGCTCAGGTGCTCAGCCCAGACGGTGGTGAGAGAGCGGAGACCACGGGGAGTCTCGATGTAACCGACGACACCAACGGCAACGAGCTGAAAAGAAGCAAAAAATTCATGTTAGGTTCTGGTCGCTTTTTTTTCGTCTTTCCTTCAATTTTGCACACAACGGGGGAAAACGTACAGGAGGGGTCTCGATGACGGTGACGGCCTCGACAATCTCCTTCTTGTGCATCTTGGCACCAGGACGGTCAAGGTCACGGACGACGGTGGTCATACCAGCCTTGTAACCCATGGAGGCAGTAAGGTGGACGGGCTTCTTGGCGTCATCCTTGGGGAAGCTGTCGCAAAAAAAAGTCTCAGCACACAAATCCACAAATCCCGAACTCATTCAGAAAGTACTGACCTCTTAACCTTACCACGGTGGCGGGCAGCGCGCTTGCGCGGGAGGTAGGCGAGGGAGCCTGGAGATATAATCAGTACACTGTACACACACAGAGGCCGTATTTCGAAATTTCGATATCGAGGAAAAAGGTGATCACGAACCGTGACGAGGCGCTTCGAACTTCCGGTGACTCCTGAATGGCGAAAGCAGGTCAGCAATTGTATTCAATGGCGATTGTATATGAATCTTCAATCAGGATAGACTTACATCTTGACCCTGTTATCGTTAGTCGTCGAGGTGGTGGGAGGACGATCTGGAAATGTCGAAGTTGATTTTGCACGCTTGGTGTGTGGGCTAACCTAAGCGAGACGCTTGGCGTGTAAGAGCCTGAGGCACCCCACAATAACCCAAATTATCTAACCCAGCCCTGGTCTTGTCACGTGCCGTCTAGATTTTCCGGGCCCTCAGATGATTTTTATGGGTCTTCCTGCTGCCAAGGCAAACGGCTAGCAATATAGTTTTAGGACATCCACATTGTGGGCTGGGATGAAATGTAGACCGAATTATATTACAGAATGCGGAATACTGTATAATGTGTAGTTAACAGTAATAATTACGACAGTAATACAAGGAGAAAAAATAAATAAATAGGAGATGTTATAAATTTACTCTACCAAATTCCAGAGTATCGAACAAATGATTTGCTTCAAGGATGCCTAATGCACCATAAAAAATTCACAGTGAAGGGAGACTAAGAAATCATAAAAAAGAAGAGAAAGAACAGACATGACAAGTTTTCAGCGCACGCGCTTGAAACTCGGTAGTCATCGTAACTCGCACATTCATACCGTACATCACACACTGAAAGATAGGGAAGAACAGGGAAGAACAGGGAAGAGCAAGGAAGTGAGAGATTTGGGCTTTGCAAGGTTCAACCAGATCAAATTTGTCTGGTCGGGAGAGGAAAGACTTTTTATGCCATAGGCTCGGCCTTCGATGGAGTACTGGGACGGGCATTGCCAGCACCATTAGCTGGTTTGCCAGCAGCGCTGCCGTTGGGGCTGCCTTTGGAAGCAGCAGCAGCCTTCTTCTCTTCCTCAACTTCGTCATCATAGTCTTCATCGACATCCATCTTGCGCGCGGGGGGCTCGTGAGCAGGGGGAGCCTCGGGGCGAGGAACTTCTTCCTTGACCGGAGTGTTGGCGGAAGGAGGTGGCCCAGAGGGGGGAGCGTTGGGTGCGGGCGCAGAGGCCTCGGCCATCGGGGGAAGACTGGGGCCAGCAGAAGGGCGGGGAGGCATGTCTTGGATCGAAGGCAGAGTAGGAGGGTGGTGAGCAGCCTCTGAGGGGTGGTAGTTCTCATTGGCACGACGGGCGTCCTCGCGGCGGGCCTCTGAGGAGCTTCGTCGTTGCATCTCACCAGGAGAAGGCAAACGAGCAGGTGGAGTCGGGCGGCGGTTGTTCTGGTCATCCAGACGAGCGCGGCTCTCTTCATTTGCATGCTTCTTGACTGGACCAGCATCGGCCTCCCATTCGCGGCCGCGCTTCATGGCAGATGTGGGACGATCTTCGCGATCACGGGCGGCAGCCTCAGCAGCGGTAGCAGCCGAAGCAGGGGCCGGAGCACCCGAAGCGATGGAGTTACCGCCTGGAACTTGTGGGGGAAGTGTGGGACCGGGGTGGAACTGTTGGAGAGGGTATCCTGAGCCTGGCGAAGAGGGACGCTCATCACGAATCGGCCGGATTTCAGGAGCAGGACTGAATGGACGATTCTGATAAGGAGGGGGAGGAGCACCGCCATTGGGCCCAGGAGGTCCAGGGGGACCAGGAGGAGCAACAGCCAGACCACTCGGCAAAGCACCTCGCGGGGGACCGAAGGCATTGCTGCCGCTAGGAGCGCGTTCGTGGCCTGGACCAGGAGCATTTCCAAGCTGAGGTAGGGTGTGAGGCGGCGGGTAGGCATTGGGATCACCCATCTTTGGCGAGCGAGGCGCGCCACGGGGATCCGGGAACGCCCGACCAGGCTCTTGTCGAGGACTTTGAGCGGGAGCACCGGGGATCCGGGCATCGCGCTGGTCAAGGCCGTTAGATGGGGGAGCCTGACTCTGAGACTGAAGCTCGTTGATACCACGGTTCCAGTCAGGAATCTGCCTCGGGGGAGCAGGAGCTTGTGGAGGGGGACCGATGGGGGCTGGGGCACCCCACTGAGGAGCTGGAGGTGCACCAACGCCAGGTGCCTGATATGCCTGAGGATGAACATCCTGCGGCTGAGGCGCGGGAGCAGTGGGTGGTTGTTGTCCAGCCGTGCCAGCAGACAACTGACTTTGGAGAAGCTGCAGACGAGCCTTGATGTGAACGTTGCTCGGATCAAGATCTGCGGCACGTCCGTAGGCATCCAGGGCATCGGCAATCTGGTTGTTGCATGATTCGTACAAAGTGCCCAGGTCATACCAAACCTCCGAAATGTAAGGGTTCAGGCGGATCGCACGAGAGTAGGCATCGAGAGCATCGCGGTATTGGTTGATTTGGTAGTAAAGAACACCAATCGAGCACCAGAAGGTAGGGTTGCGGCCATCGCGATAGACGGCTTGCTGGTAGGCTTCATACGCCTTGGGGTATTTCGCCATGGACATGTAGCAACGACCAAGGAGGTACCAGCTTTGAGCGTCATTGTTATCTAGGAACCGAATTGATTAGTTTCAATGTGCACAATCCAGGTGGGGGATTGAAAGTGTACTTACCAGCATTGACAGACTTCTCCAAAAACTGGATGGCCTTCTCCTGGCTTTGGAAGGCATTGCTCTGCTGGTGGTAGAGCCATCCAAGTTGCTGGAGAACTTTGGCGTGGTTTGGATCCCGCTCAAGGACACGCTGGTAGGCGGATTGAGCAGACTCAAACTGAGGGTTTCATGAGTACAAGGTAAGAATCAAGAGTGGGTGGAAGCATGGACTTACGTCTTTCTGTTGCTCGTGAACATGGCCAATCTGGAACCAGATGTCTTCTTCGGTCAGAGGGCGTGGGGGATCGCTGACAATGTATTTGAAGCACTGGAATGGATTAGTCACAGTTCTCATGACTTATACCAGGATATTTCACATACCTCCAAACTCTGGTTAAACTTCTGCTGCTGCTTGTATATGATTCCCAGGCGGAAGTAGATCTCATTGGCCTTCTCGAAATCGGGTGCCATGCGCATCACCTGCGAGAAAGCCTCTTCCGCATGATCCAGAGAACCATAGCGATCATACAAGATGCCGATTCCATACCACAGCTTGGGTTCCTAATGAGGGGGATTGGAATTAGTGACTAATATTCCAGGGAAGAGGTGAGGGAAAAACGCTTACCTTAGGGTCGCGCAAGTGGTAAAGGGCTTGCTGATAAGAGGTGTATGCCTCTTGCAAATTATCCATCATGAGGTGGCAGTGGCCCAAGCTACCCCAAGTCTCTCCATTACTTGGATCCAACTTCAAAATATTTTGCAAGTACTCAATTGCTTTTGGGAACTGCTCTTTTGTCCGGAGAATGCATGAAATGGCATTCATGGCTGAGATAGACCACTGGTTGTGACGCAGAGCCTGCTCATAGGCATTCATCGCACCTTCGAGATCGCCCATCAATTCGGTCAAGCTTCCTACAAACGAGACACTGTTAACTTTCGCGAAGTCAAGTATAAATTCGGGAACGCCTTACCTATTTGAAGCCAAACTTGTTCATTGAGTGTGGCGATCTTCTGTGCGGTGGTGAGAGAAGGGACTCCCTTTTGGCCTTGCACAGGAATTGCTGGCATATGACCATTGGCTTGCGCCTGCGCCTGCGCATGCGCTGCGAGATGCGCTGCCGCATGGTGAGGAGCCACGCCAGCGGTGGGTGATGGTTGAGTGTGAGACATGGTTCCCGAGAATCGCGAATATGGTTTGAGTTGAACCGTGTCGCGACCGAACTCCCGGGGTAGGTTTGCGACACGATGGTGCAATTCAAGTTTACACCACTATCAGACACTGATCAAGTGTACTCCTGTGATGTCGCACGCCAATCCCGAGGCGCAATTTCTGATGGGCCCGAGCAAAAAAGGGAAAAGAAAAAGGATCGGGTCGCGAAAGAAAAAAAAAGGTCCCTCACGCGACACTATCCAGCAGTGAAGGCAGTTTTCCAAAATCAAATGGACCTTGGCGCTATCCCGAAGATAAATGAGTGGCGCGAGATGGCAGTGACACAATCTCGGGGGGCAGCGGGTGAGGTCACAGCTATGTTGAGCTTGACGCGCGAAGGTAGAAGTGAAAAAATAAAATATTGAAGAAAGAGGCAAAGATACAAGGCGATACAGTGGGGAAAGGGGAAGTCAAAATTGAAGATGATCCGAAAGCCTAAGGGGAGAAGAGAGAGAGAAGAGTCGAGGGGCTGGCAGGAAAGGTGAAATTCGCCAAGACACGCTAGTGGTTGGGTAGCTCCCGGCTGTCACGACTGATTATCTAATCCAAGCTGACGCTCAGGAACGGCTTAGCGTTGTGGAGAAAGATCTGGAGGCGGTTATGCTCGTTTTATTTTTATTTTTTCGATTTTTCTTTTCCGTTTTGTGTTTTTTTGTGTTTGTTTTTTTTATACATTTTTCCATTTTTCCATTTTTTTTCTTTTTTCGCTTTTTTCTTTTTTTCTTTTATTGTCTTTTCCATTTTTGGGCTCCATCTTCAAAACCCACCAATGATCTTATAAAAGAATTACGCATATCACAAGTTTGGGAATTATTCTCTCTACAAACACCTTCCATGGGTATCAGAATTAATTCTAACTTATCTTCTTTTAGTTTGAATAAATCCATAATGCCCAATCTCCTTAACACGTACACACAAACCCCCGGCAAAAGACGCCGAGTGGGGACTCCCCCCGTGGTTACCTCCAAAGTGCGTTAGTGCAACTGTTTTTTTTTCCCCCCCGGGCCCGGCCGCCCCTTTTGTTTTTTCCCTTCCCTTTTCCCCCCCCCCCCCCCCTTTTGCCCAGCACTTTTTTAGGTCCTGTTCGTACTTAATTAATCTTCCGTCAAATGAGAACGGAGACCACCTCCGGGAATCATCATTCTACTTAATTTTCTTTGTCTAGACTTCTTACTATTAATTCGACCCGTCTAAATTCAGCTACATAATACATAGATCTAGTTATGGATACGTCAATAGGCTGCAAGACCAGCACAGACAGACCAAACCCGGAACTGTGCAGGATGCAGCTGTCGAGTGACCCTGTGTCCACTCTCCTTTTTTTTTTCTCCCCATCATTTTTCTCCGGACTAAAGTGTACCCAATTCCAATCAGCACCCCCTTGACTCTTAAAGTCCATGAATTTGTTTTGTAAACTACTAAAGTACCATGCAGGGTGCCTTCCAAGGTTGACTTGCATATTCGCCCCTTCCGTCATTAACTGTACCCGCTTTAAGCGGATTAGCGTGCCCGGGTCTCCACAGTTGATTTCTTTTTCAAAGTTTCCTCAGCCACATTTGTGGCTGGTGCATAGCTTATGGACGCGATGATCTTGATTACAACATACATTTTCAGTGGACCTCGGTAGACTCTCGGATATGACAACCGTGACAAAGCCTTTTGAATTCCGTCATTTGCAGCCCCTGCGGAGTGCTCACATACCATCAACTGTCTCATACCTTTGTGCAAAAGGTAAACATATGATAGCTTGGTATATGACATACGTGGCCATGTTAGAGAACATGTGTACCTTATATTTTCTCCCAATGATAGGCTCCACTTGTGTGTGGGTACGCCTCAGTTTTTCATCAGGGTTTGCTAGCCGAGCCGCCGTCTCTGCCGTTAGGAGGTTGTGAAACGAAGAGGGGGGTTTCCTAACAGCCTCGACAACTGTCTTGTATATGTGCCCGGGTGGTTCCTAGAGATCTCCAAGGTTACACAGCCGCTTGTTATTTTAACTTGCCGACCGAGTCAAAAGCCTGTCACTCGCGCTAATTGACATGTTTTTACCCTTTAGCCCTTTTTTTTCTTTCATTCCCCCATCTAAATCCCTGCTGTCCTGGATAGAGAGGGTGTTCTCGCCGAGCCTGGATCGATCAGTACAGAATTTACATATTTTTCAAAAAAGAGAATAACTTCGCTGCAACTGCAAATCCCGGAAGCTTATCAAAAGCAAAAGCACGGGAATCACGGCAATGGCCCGACCAGAGACAGATCAGCCGCGCGCATGCCTCTGCACTGCGGTCCCATCATTGCGTCCACTGTGGAGAATGCCCATGATTTCTCCTGAGACCATTAAATAATACGGAGTAGTAAGAACCAACACCCCCTGCGACGGGATTTTGCAGACGCCATGCTCCGAGGCGGTGGGTATGACCGTGCGACACGATTCTAGAGTTGGAATCGAGGCAGGGGGTGTGTGGGCCAGGAAACAAGGCTAGACTTGACAACGCAGGAATCACTGGCGCTTCCGAGTTGACCAGTGGGATAGAGTTGTCAGGCAAAGCCATACTCCGTACACAGATTGTGTTTTGATGTTAAATTGAGTTCTTTTCGGACGTGGCGTACCTGCACGGTCAACGGTAGGCCCTCCACCATTTTCCTCGCGGTGGATATAATACGCCTCGTCGCCGTCAGATCGATCAGATGAGGAAAAGAAAGAAGAAAAATAGCAAGGTAGCTCAAAGCCAACAAAAAAAGAAAACATAAAAAGTTTCAAGTTATGTCTTGCCAAGACTTGATAGTGCAAAGCGCAGGGATTGAAACCCGGTCCAGTTTAGACACAGATGTTCGATTTGTGTGACCTCTAACAGGACCAAAAGCCAAAATAGATGCGTCCATTTTCTACCATCCAGCCCTCCCCGATCACCGATAAGATAGGAATCGTGGGGAGAATGGCCTGAGAGTGCGCCATTTCCAACCGGGCTTGGTGATGCAGATGCGTGGTTCAAGGACGTGGGGGGGGGGCACAGATGCTTCTTGTGTTAGGTACTTTCTGTTGGGTAACATGTCTGTGCTGCTATGTGTTGGCGATGGGACACAAGAGAGTATGAGTCTCATGTATGATGTCTAGATGCTGATGCTTATCATTTGGCGTTAGGTGGTTTCAGGCGAGGGTCTGTCTCATAGTGTCATGCCTACATGGGTTACCCCAGGCGGGCTCAAGTCTTCAACACGGCCCCGGGGGTCCTATTCAGGTACCGCGTAGCCAATAACACCAACTAGTAATTGATGTGGGCTGAGTCGGCTAGCAGATCCAAATCTAGCGTTACATCTTGATCACTTGTCAACAAAAAAGGAACTTGGATTTTGTGGTGTCTGTCTACTCTGTATGGGGATACATAAGCACATTCGGAGTTTGCTCGGGATTATATATCTTTTGCTACAAGCCCGATTTTTCAAGTCAACGTTTGTTTGGATTTTCTCTTTTGCACAGCCACATACACAATAGTTCGACAGTGAACTACATCAAATGAACGTGTACAAAACAGATAACCCACTTAAACACCCCATAATTTGTTCTCTTACGAGGTTTCCCAAAGCCAACCTTCCCAATGGATAAGCACGTGATCACAAGCGCTTTCCCAGGTTAGATGTCTGGGGTAGGAAACTTTATTTTCAGGGTGTGTGTTTGAACATATCAAGAAAGTGGCACGGAATAATACATTTAGCCAAGCGTGAGTATATAAACAATCTACACCACAGCATGCATTAAGGAAAGGTACCCGTGGACATCAAGAGCGCGCAGACGTTTTATCTATGATGGTCCATCGAGAGACCTAGTTCCAATTGTATTTATTGCTAAATTGATCACGAGGATCGATCATGCTACGACATAAGAAGGCAATCTACCAAGTCGGAATACTGTCAGTTTGGTTGAGATGTAGAAGTTAAATAAAGGAACCATAAAATGATGGCAGGGGCCCAGAAAAGTATATGTGCAGCAAATAGCCCTGGGGAAGCCTATATAATATTTTTTTTGGAACCGAGGTTTGAGGATCCTAGTATGCGTAGCCCCGCCTGCCCTTGTACAAAATGGTCAAGATTTGCGAAGATCGGCAAACTGATATTCGGAATCTCAGTGCCGGGTGGAGCAACTAGTTTCTAAGCTTCTGTATTCTAGGAATCCAATCCATTATGCAATTCAATAGTGCCGATAGTGCCACTACTGATTTGTGGTAGGTTCGATGAGCTTGTGGCCAATGAATAATGTGCTGGAAGCATCAGTGAAAACCACCGAATATTGGACGAGGGATAATTTCTGGAAGAGAAGCTGGATATACGTGTGCCGTAGGGCGCGGTTGGTGCCTCATGGGTGAAGAGCCGGCAAGAAGGGCTGCTCAGATAGGATTCTGCTCGGAGGTTGCGACCTCGGGTTTGCGTGCAGTTAAGGTGGAAATGTGTCTTCATATATAATATCATCTATTACGTTCTACCTATCATTTCCTAGGGGAATATGCAATGAGGGGAAGGGAAGTCGGTATGACAGATAGAGGTTAGCCGACCGGATAGCTGTGAGATTCAAGAGATATGAAAGAGTCGATCATGTTTGACGGTGATCCACAGCCAGCGTATGAGCAGATAATGACCCCTCATGTTGGGTGGGTTAGAACAGCACCCAAATTTGGGGGATAGGATTGATCTACACTCGCCACCTGTCATGCCATGACATTGCGTGCTTGGCTTATGGCAGTTGTATGGGTGATTACGGGCTGAGTTTGAGGAAGAGCACCCGATTCTCGCGTTAATTGAGCATAGACTGATAGCCAAGGGGAATTGGCAGGACAGCGTGCAGTCCGAAATAAAGGAAAAACGGTAGACTAGACCGGGAGTACGGCAACATAACGGTTGCCGAGCACAGAACACGCAATCAGCCGCTCCTGACCGCTCACCTGGGCGCAGCCAAGCAGAGAATACGGTTTTGTATTCAATGCCCAGACATCCAGACAGAAAACTCAACAAGCCAAGAGTTGAGCTCCGTCGAGGAGAAAGCAAATTCTGGATCTGAAGCGAATGTCGGAGGCGTTGATTCGCTGAGATAATTGGATTAGTCTCAACGGGACAGCGGAATGAAAGGATCAGGAAGCCAAGACTTCCAAGACTCTTCCTGCCAGGGCTGCGGTATCTAGCAAGAGGATCAAGATAGGTCCGGAGTATCTATTTTGGTTGATACTTTGCACCTGGGCAAAACTCAAGACATCGATTGGCAAAATTTAGGTAATAGACATTGAACAATCTGAGAACCATTTCTCCGAAATGAATGCCAACCTCTCGGCGTCTGGGCGTTGACCCTCATTGGGGGTACAGTGGCCCCTGATTTTGCTGTAAGCCCCCATGTTTATAGTAGCCTCATGAGGTTCAATGTTGTCCACTATTGTGAGTATTAAATCACATAGAATTCAAAAGCATCCAGCTTATCTACATAAATTTGGAGGATTCCAAGATTATATAGATTGGGCAATAGGAGCAATACATGTCATCACGTGCGTATGGCCGTTACCGCCAAGACTTTAGGATTCGTTTCAGCGCGGATCATCTAGGTGCAGTTGACCAATCAGAGGCCGGGAATCGTCGACTCTCATCCCCGGTGGCTGCTTGGCGCCTTGGCAAGTGGTAAAATCTCGTAATTCATCGGCACCTTTGACCTCCAGGCCACTCGGCATCTTTTGTCTCACGGTAGGACAACTGCACATCTTGTCCGACACCACCATACCCTGTTATCGAGTACGCCTTGATAGCCATGATCGGGATCTGAGATAAAAGGATCAGCAGGATACCCACAAATGATTCTTGTACCCCATACAAGGCTCGACTCAACGCCAAGGAATCGGCATCTGGGCGTCTTGGCGAGAGAGACTGCAAACAGCAGGAAATGCTCCTCCGCTGTCTGGCACGGCCTTCCCTGGGCTTTCCTGCCTTTTCCGCTCTTTCAAGCTGCGGCTCTCCGTGGTCTCTTATAAGTCTCTCTTCCGCCCACCCTACCTGCCCCCTTCCCCCTTCGACTCGTCAACAGAGAGCCCCCTATGCCAGAAAGGTTACGACTTCAGAAACCATGCGGTGAATTCTACATACAATAGTCGCCCTCCGTGCGTCTACCTTGTACGACTCTTGCTTCGTCTTCACCTCCTGCTTTCATTTACTCGCCCATCATGCGGTTACCGGAGATGTCATATAGTCCCGCCTACTATCAGGACCAAGGACCTCATGGAACGACACAACCTCGCAGCTCGATCGTCACCCCTCCACCGGCTACCCGTCGATCCCAAGAACAACCCTCTATACTGGGTCACCCCGTAGGCGAATCTCGACCCTGCTCTCCAACACCAAGCCGCGACGTCAGTCCCCGCACTTCAGGCTCACGGACACACCGTGTCTACCATAGTCACACACTGGGGGGACCTTCCTGGCCCGGCTCAGACCTCCGAGAGACCGACTCCGTTCTGGCAGGCGGCTCGACATCAAGTGGTGCACACAAGGAAGAGCGAGCCCCCAGCAGCTGGACAGACCAGCCGTCATTAATGTCTGGGGAACATTCCAACCCGAGCATAATCCGTGTCCGAAAACGAGCCATTCCGGATGACGAATTAGTCACCAGTGAGGGCCAAGATGCTCTCTTGATGCTGGTAAGTGTGCAATATAGCGGTTCAATGTTTTGTATGCTAATGAGAGCTGGCAGTTCCGCCTCACAATCGTCCCATTCTACTCATTCGGTGCTTCTCTATATACCATATTCGCCCTCGTATTCGCCCTCCTTGTCTCACCTTTCCGTCTCTGCTCATTTTCCCCATACCTCCGCGCAACAACTTTCGTGTCACAACTTTGTGATCTCCTATCTCCTGTCCTCCATATCCATGAACGGCTTGTTTGCTTGCTGCCGCCATCAGTGCAAGACCGATCATCATCAACTCAATCTACCCAATGGATCCGCTCAGAGCCGGATTCAGACCAACCGTCAGTCATATCTGAGCCGAGCGAAGTCTACGCAGTGACTACTTCATTCTTCGTCCTGATCTCGTCCCCGATATTTAGCATTGTGATCCTGCTCTTCGCATGGACAGCCGCATTTTTCTGGGTCTTCTCTATGGTCCTGGGTAACCCGGACGGCACCGAGCGGAAGGATGATGGCCGCACCGCCGTTCTGGGAGTCTGCAAATGGTGGCGGTCATGGCTCTGCAAAGCCCGGAAATCATAACACTCCCAACATGAGACTGCTAGAATCAAGCAGGCCAATTAGTGATACATCTCACCGCTAGCTTCACGAAAGCTGCATCACTCCCTCCCACCCCCTTACCTTGAAATATCGTCCCGCACTGCATGATACCCTCCCCCTCCCCTCTCGGTACATGGGTGTACACCGGGAATACGTGGAACGACCTCACTTTGCTTTCCTTTTACCCTTCATCTGCTGATATTACCTCCGTCCCTGGTGGCTATGACTACACACATTCTGCATCGTTGATGCACACGGCGTCTGGGATTGGCTTTTATTTTTACACAAGGCGTTTGGGCGGGCGCATAGTGATATCGAAATTATTTCATCATGTTTCCTTTTTGTTATTGTGTCTCGCAGATTATCGGGGTGTGGTTGATGCCTCCCCTTGCTCGAATCGAGACTTTCGTTCTTGTATTGTCGGGTGAGCTGGTGGGGGATTATCGACTTGCCTTTGAACTGTACTTGTATGTATGAAACTTGCCTACGAGAGGAGATTGTATTTATGCACTGCTCTCGAGTGCGAATCTGATACCCGGTTTTATTGCTTTTCATTCTTCGTATTTGCTTGAAGTAAGCGCTGTAGGATTCTATCTTTGATCACCCGACCGCTGCAGGATTATGTGTAGTCCAAGGATCGCTGGGGGTGATCGATTGGGATGATCGTCCCATGCCTTTCAATATGCCAGGTATCACAAGAATAGTCAGCTTTTCATGCGGCCTCAATTCTTGTAAGACGTAGTTTGAAAAGATGATCCACTTCAGTATTCTTTGTTGACCTCCCAGATAGAAACGCTATGATACAGTTGGATGCATATTACTGATATATGCCCAGGTCTGACTTGTATGTCTGGAAAGTGCACACACGAAGTCGAGGTCAACATAAGCTGGCAAGAGTGGAACAGTAAGATATGTATCTTTCAGTCAACAAGATCTTGCATTTACTTCCTAAAATCTCTGTGTAGTAACTATACTGAAATGTGAACTATGGGAATTTCCCCTCACTATGCCCTAGCCTTCGCTGAACCACCCGTCTACCACATAGAAACACACTTGTAAAGATATCACCATAATTCGCAATTCCTGAAAGTGACCATTAAAGCCTTTTTGGGCTAACAGCTTAAACCCTGCACACTGAGTTATGTAAGAAACTCGTGGCTTGTCCAAATTTCTTCAAAGAACTTCACCCCCCCTTTTAACTGCCATGAAGCCATGCATCCCACCCAGATAACTGGAGGCCCTGACCTCAATATAACCATTGCAGCGCCTCCAACATGGACATATACCGCAGGGGACATGGTAATCGGCAGCGTGAACCGCCAAACGCACATCGTGGCCCCGGTTGCCAAGATCTCAGTTGCATTGATCGGACGCACAAAAGCCCGCTTAATAACAGAAGGCTACCCATCGAAAGCCACATACTATGGCAACTGGAAACTTTTCGAGCTCCCATCACAAACGTTATTCCGTGGACCTATACACATACCCTCGCCCAGCACCCCATCTGACTGGATCAACATCCCCTTCTCAATCAATATCCCCGAAGCAGCATCGCTGTCAGCAGTCCACGATCACACACAAGCAGAGAGCTTCATACCCCTAGACGCAAACTGCATTATCCAGCACCCGTTACCGGGAACGTTTTCCACGCAATGGCCCGGAGCAAAGGTCTGCATCGAGTACTATCTTCACGCGCAGCTGAGGTATATGCGCAATGGCTCGTGGCAGATCCAACGCGCGACAGCGCCTATCACGCTAGCCTTTCCCACGGTAGACACGGGCGAGATTGAGTTTGCGCTGCAGAGATGTAGCATCGTGAGCCGGGTGCGCAGCCAGCGATTGCTTCCGTCAATGCGGGATGTGGATTTATCTCTGACGCAGAAGACACAGAAGATTCTTGGATTATCTTCTGTTCCTGGATTCAGCTTTGAGGTTGTGATGAGTGTGCCGGTTGCTATTCAACTTTGTAATTCGTCGCCGATTCCGCTTGTCATCAAGGTTATACCGCAGCGCGATGGGAGTAGTCGTGCTATTTGGGATGTTGTGCAACGAGTCGATGTTACTGCGGTTAAGATGAGTATTCTTTCGAAAGTTGAGATTGTTCTCAAACAGAGTGAGGAGAGCCTTTATGGGATTCCTAGTGATGAACATGTCTTTGTTCAGCATTTGGGTCTGGAGAAAGCGTTTGAGCAGCTCGAGGATTCTATTGTAACATTTGCTGGGCCGAGTGATACGCCCGTCGATGTTGGGAGGATGCTTCGGCTTGTTCTTAGGCACGATGGTCTGATAAGTGATGGGAGGCGTCTCAGTCCTTTGGCTAGCATCCAGCCTAGTTTTGTCACTTTCAATACCAGGCTGAGTCACTCGATAAAATGGCAGACCTCCCTTAGTATTGCCGGGGAGACACGAACTGTATCGATGACGACAGCCGTCACTGTGTATAACAGTGCCTCCAGGTTGTGAGGTTGTGCTTCGTTATAGCGATGTGGTTTTTTGGAATTTGACTGGTATCGATTTTGTGAGCAGAATTCACTCCTGTCGTATAGCATTGCAGGAAAATATTTCTTGTTGAATATAAGACAAAAAGAGCAATAGCGAATAGTCCAATGATGGAATGGCCGAACACTTGAAATTGAATTGTCATATAACATCATAATTAACAGATAATTATAGACTGGAGTTTTAAAAGAAGGAAGCTGCGGCCGCTTCAATAGTTACCGATTCGTATTCGACGTCATCACCATCATGGTTGACAAAAGAATGATCAGGGTCATTAGCATCATCATCAGACAGGCCAATATCATGAATATCCAAACCAGTAACGCCACGAGATAACATCTGGATCTTTATCTCCATATCATGTTGCCTCTTTTGCTCCTTTGCCTGCTCCTCGGTCGTCCTTTTCAACTCCCTCTCGTACGCGCGCTGCTCCTCTTGTTCCCGGGCATTGTCTGCCCATACCTTCAGGTGCTCCGGGTATCTCAGACACCAAATCACAATATCCCGTGTTGCATGTGCATCCTCCAGCGCACTGTGGCCCTGTCTTCCGAGTTGGATATCATAATTAACCAATTCATTGGTAAGAGTCTTCAGGCTCCATGTGCGGTTGAGTGGTTCACCAGCGTGTACAGTATAAAATACCGCTTCACTGGTAATGATAGAGGAGTCAACAATGTTCCAGTGGATGATACCCAAGACGTCAAGATCATTATTGAGAGAATGGCCAATGAGGACAGTCTCGCTATCCATGAACTCCCATAATTTCGAGCGCGCTCCTTCCCAGCCAAACAACGCCGTTCCTTTTTTCACAGCTTTGTTCATGGCGCCAGGAGTCACCCCACTGAACCGGGAATCCCAATTCACGACTCTCGATTTCGGCTGCACATAATTGTCGATCAGGACCTCGCCAGTCAAAAAGTCAATTGCACTCAAAAAGGCAAGCTCCCGACGCCCCGCTTCGACTTGCACCATCTCGCAATCAAGGACGATTGCTTTCCTTTTCGGCAATCCGTCTGAAGAGCGAGGAACTTGGCGGAAATGTCCTGTCTTCGGAGGGGGCTTCTTCGACGGGCGTCTGCTGACATCTGCCAAGCCAGCCCGGAATGTGAAGCCTCGGGTGACCAGACGAGTGTCCGAGTGACATCGTGCCGACAAATAGCGAAAGATCAAGTTTTGTTCGAGTGGCTCGAGGACAACATGGAAATTTGCGTTTTGGATGGCAGTTGATGACGCATTCGGGTGTTCAGGTTCAGAGGATTTGTTCCATAGGTCTTCAAAAGGTTCTGCTCTCACTGGAGCAAGTACTGGGGTCGGGTTTGATGCATGCTTTTGAACTGGTTTCGCAGGCTTGGCGGGCAAGATATCAGAGCTATCCTGGGACTTCTCAATCTTTGTTTTCTTTGGAGTTGGTTTCGCAGATTTGACAGACAAAGATCCAAACGGATCCTGGGACTTCTCAAGCTTCGTTTTCTTTGAAGTTGGTTTCGCAGATTTGATAGACAAAGATTCAAACAGATCCTGGGACTTCTCAAGCTTCATTTTCTTTATGGAGGATTTTGCAGGTTTGACAGGGTTGGAAGACAAGGGATCGGAGGAATCCTGTGACTTGGTCTGCGGTGATGGGTTTGCAGGCTTGACAAAAGACTCGGACAGAGCGGGGTACTTTGAAGATCTCACAGATTTTGGGGCTGGTTTCGCAGGGTGGACAGACAAGAGCTCAGGAAGATCCTGGAGCTTCTGTTGCTTTGTGCTCTTTGACGCTGGTTTTGCCGACTTGAGAGGTTTGAGATCGGAAGCATCTAGGGGAGTGTCATGCTTCTGGGAGTGCTTGAGTAGCGCCGTTACATTCCCAAATGATCTGTCGCAGGGATTGCAAGCAAGTTTGTGGCCTTTGGACTCAAAATGAGCCTTGACGGCACCAATGCTTTTGTAGCCACCTCTCTGACATCCAGGGCAGACAAATAACTTGTCAACGGCCGTTGTGGGTGAAGCCATGATAGAGAGAAGAGAAATTGACGTGTTGTTTCCCAATTTTGTCGCGAATTGGCTGTACAGAGATCTAATATGGAAGAAGAAATATGTGTATGTCTTGCCTAATCGAGCCCAAACGTGGGGAGTACGATTGGTAGGCGTGGCACTTTGCCGGTGACCACTGCGGGAGTCTATGGGTCAATGAGCCAATAATATATAGTCGATGAGACACACTTTAATGTCGAAATTATCTTCTTCGACTTGAGCCGGTCAGACAAAAACGCAGTGTGAATTGACGATTAATCTGAAGAGGGATGAGTTGGCCAAGCCGAGATTCTGCCCAACTCTACCGAGTGGGGATTGAGCTTGCCTGAAATATCAGGCTTCAAAGCCACTCAGATGTCACCGCTAAAAGTTTCTCCAATAACAGTGCTCGAGGGTCAATCCAAAGACCATTTAATCCATGACAGAAATCTGATAGTACGAAATGTATGGTATGAAATGACAGGTATAAATTTCTCTAACTAACAAAAAATGATAAAAATCCCCTATTTATGCAATCTGTGTGGGATCCAGAACTAACTAATCTCGTACTTTTGTTATAGGATAGCCGAGTTACCGAGGTTATATATGGTTTACACCATATATAGTAACCTAGTATTTTAACATACCCCCTAGTTTTTAAAGCTTTTTAAAGCTCTTAAGAACTACCTACTACTACTATTTAGGTAGTATATCAACCTCTGTTTTCTTAGTTAATACGCTCGCTTATCTCTCTTATACTAAGTAGCTCTTAAAATATATACTACTTTTACTTCGGAAGCGCCTTAGTAAGTCTATCTACTAGTATTACCGCCGTTAGTACCTAATTAATAGTAACTTAACCTTCGCTAACTTCCTATTTTATCTAGTACTAATTAATATCTATATACTAAAGCTTCGTATAAATATCTACCCCTTCCTTTATAAATAAGTTAATAGTTTACTAATTATTATATATAATAGAGAGCTAGTAATCTAATTAGAACCCTAATAAATTTAGGATTTAGCGCTACTATTATACGGTTTTTCCTACCTCTACTAAGGTAAGAAGCTCTACTTCGGTAGTTAATATCATAACTATCTTTTATTTTATCGCTTTCTAGTCTATTAGGCCTCTATAGAGCTTATAGAGGTAGCCTTCTAAACTCTTCTAATCGCGGTTATTACTAAATAAAGTATTACTTATAAATTTAATCGATTTCGTAGTAAGTAATAAGCCTTAGTTTATAATATAGTATAGCTCTTTAGTACTATACTCGATAGCCTAAAACCTAGTTTTATATAGGTATTAGATAACTTAATTAACTATATTAATATACTTAGGACTAGGGTTTATAAGGAATTCCGCTACTTTAGAGGTTACTTTAGCGGTATCTAGTCTTAAAATAGTAGTAGTATACTATATTAAGCCTACTTTAGCTTAGAACCTATAAATTTAGCTTAGTATAGCTACTCCTTTATAGGGTACTAAGGGTTTAATTCCTAGTAGAGAGCCGACTTTCCTAGTAGTAATAAGGTTATATTTAATCGCTATATTCTTAATATAGCTATCTTAGTATAGCTATAGCTTCTTCTAATCTCTATCTCTAAGAATACGGATATTAAGAAACTAACTAGTATCTAATTTATATAGTTCCTATTCCTTCTTTAGATCTTAGTCTAACTATATAGCTTATTAAGCGTAGTTAGGGTGGTTTATAATAATGATATTATTAACGTAAAAGAAGATAATAATATCTTTTATAATAAATATATAGGTATCTTCTAGTATTAGGGTAAGGCCTAATTTAATTAGTACCTAGGTTATTTTTTATTATTATAGTTATAGTAATATACGTAAGCTATATAGCGCTTTATATAGTAGTTAGTAATACCCCTCCCTTTTAAAGCTAGGTAGGTACTTAGTATATACTTCGTTTTATAAGATAGAATTTAGGAATATTATTACTATATCCTACTATCTTATATTAAGGTTAAAGGCTATTACTAGTATAAAAATAGCCCTTACTATCTTTACTACTAGTATAGTAGCTCTCTTCTCTTTAATAGATAACTATTAAAGGTTACCTTATATATAAATTCGTACCTTAAACTTCTTAAGTACGCTATTAGTATTAAATTTATATATAAATACCTACTTTAGGGGTAGTACCTAGGTACCCTTTATATTTAGAGTTAGAACCTTAGAGAATATCTCTTTCTTAGTTAATATCTATACCTTAAAACTAGCTACTACTATAAATTCCTTACTAAACTAATAACGTTTTATCTATATCTAGTTATCTAGTAGTAGTAATAGGTTATCTTTATAGAGCTTCTTTATAATATTAAAGCGCTTATTTATACTAATTATAAAGGTATATAGTAAGCTTAGTAGTTTATCTTTATTATTAATTATAAGGTATATAGTAAAGTTAGGATTAGTCCTTAGCTTCCTACTTCTTATATTAGTAATAATATTTAATATATTAATACTTACTAAGATATCTCTTAGTATATAATATTAGGATAATAACTTTAGTATTAGTAAGTATATTATTTCTTACTAGAGCTATCTTTCAATCTTACTTTCTTTATTATCGTCCTTTTTATTATCTATCTTTACCCCTCTAGTTTTAACTAATAGTATTATAGAGATTAGATCTAATAATAATAATAGGGTTTCTTAAGATACTTAGTTTAATAGAAATAATAAAATTAATAGATTTAGAGATAAAGCTATTCCTAGTAGTATTAATAATAGTAAGGTTAATCCTAGTAAGTTACTAGCTAATATATTACTAATTATTTACCTTAGGGTTATTTACCCTAGGTTTATTTACCCCCTTAGTAGTCTAATATTAGACTATAGGATAGGTAATAAGTTAAATCTTACTTTTACTTACTCTAGGGTTATCTCTCTTCTAACTATCTCTTATTAACTAATTTTATTAAATATCTTACTAATACTAATAATTTTATTAAAAGCTTTATCCTTTCCTTATTTAGTATACTTAGTTTTATTAGTATCTTACTTATTATATTTAGTTTTATTAAGAAGAGTAATTCTTACTATTAAGACTAATATCTCTATTTAGATACTAATCTCTATATATACTTCTTATATAGTAAGTATATCTAGCTATATACCTAGCCTATTTATTATAGTACTAATAGTATCTTCTTCTTTAGGTATTAGCTTTAACTTTAAGTATTACTTAGTCTTATTAAATACCGTATCCTATATAATATTAATCCTTCCTATATTAGTATATCCTTTATAAGGGAACTATACTTTATATAGGTTTTTAGATATATACCTAATAAGATATCCTATCTCTACTCTAGGTACTATCTTATCTAACTAAACTTACTTTAGGATTATTAAGTATATTAAGTAGCTATATAACCTAATATTTAATAGGTTAATAGTTTAGTATTAGATACTATCTAGTATAGTATACTTTATAAACTCTTTCTATAGTATAAACTATTTATTATTATACTTTATAGGTATCTTATTTAGGATATATACTATAATACTAACTATTTTAGGCTATAAGATATATAGTAGCTCTATATTATTAATTAATACTCTTATAGTTTAAACTACTAACCCCTTAAATCTCTTAGTAGGGCTATTTATCTTAGGTAAGCTAGATAATAAGTATTTAATAGTATATCTTTCTACTTTAATTATTACTTCTACTTTATTACTAACGCTATATTTATTATTATAGTAGAATACTCTAATCTTAATTTTTAACTAGTTTCTTATTAGTACTAAGAACTTTTTAATAGCTATCTAATATTTATTCTTCCTTATATATATAAAGATAAAGTAGTACTTAATACTATTAAGGTAGAAATATATTAATTAAATATAGCTATTATATACTAGCTAATTTTAAACTAGGTTAAAATATACCTATCTAAATATACTATATTTCTAGCTAATATATTAGTAAGAGATTTACTTTAGGGTATCTACTAATTAATAAGCTTTATATACCTACTTCTCTTTACTAAGATTACTATTAATAATAATCCCTTTAGTTATCTCTATTAGCTTAGTAATATACTACTAACTAATATAGCCTAAGTACCTATATTAGGTATAAATTAATACTTTAGCTTTTAGTTCCTATACTAACTTCTTCTTTTCGGTATACTTAGTAGTAAATACTAAGTTATCTAATATTAATTTAGGGTATTAAAACCCTTTTAATTAGGTAAGCTAAATAAGCTTCTAGTCTTAGTATATTTAGTATACTACTTTACCCTCTCTTATTTTAATATAGTTAGTCCTAAAATTTACTAATACCTCTCTCTTTATTATTAATCTATAAGATATTAGATTACTATAGAAATTAGGAGAATATCTAATATTATAGAGCTTTATTCTTACTACTTTTCTATTACTAAGGCTAATACTATAGATTACTATAGTACCTACCCTATTAATAGCTATTTCTATATCGTTAACCTTAATATTACTTTATATACTTTTAAAGGTTAAAAATAACCCCTGTGAAGACCCTCCTATGGATGGGTCTTCATTTAATGGATCAGAGTGAAAGGAGTATTATACAATACAAATACTACTGCGAAGCATTGACACTAGTACTGCATGTATTCAAACTGAACTCTAAGCCTTCTAACATTGCTCCGAGTTCTACTAGTATAGTTGTGCGTGGGTAAGCGAGGTCATATAACTCTCTACCTCCGGTCTCTCAGTGGTATAGTTCTATATACTAGGTCCTACGACCCTTCTAGTAAGACGTCGTGATATTACCTCCCTTCTTTAATATATATCGCCCTCGGTATACTCCTTAGTCTCTTGCTAGTATCTTGCTTCTCGCTTTATATAGTGGCTTTTTTAAGTCCTTTAACGCTTTAACTGGGTCTTCTTTATCTTATATAAAGGTTTTCGAGGTCTTTCCGAAGGTTTTTAAAGGTAGTGTACCCCTCTTCTCTTAGGGGCATACCCTTATAATCCCTTTCTCGTTATATCTTTTAATAGAGGTACTACTAACTAGGTCGTAGTAGCTATACCTATTACCCTTACTAAGGTATAGTGTATACGGTATATTAATTCCGTTAGTAGTATCCCTAATAGCGTTTGTTAAAGCTCTACGGCTAGTCTTAAGTACTAGTATTATTATTAGTAGTATTAGACTTATATAATAGTAAGGTTTCGAGGTTTTCTTTAAGGCCTCCCTTCGGTTTCTAACTATTTATAGGTCGATCCTCGGTTAGATAATAAAGCTAACGCTATTATTCTCGCTATGACCCCTACCGCTCGTACGACTACTTTAAGGGCTTTTAGGAGTATTTGGAACGTTCTTAGATAATATATTAATACTAGTCTCGTTCCTATGACTATACCTTACGCCCCTCCTTTACCGCCGCTACTACCGCTACTACTACCTCCTCCTTTACCGCTACTACTAATAATAGTGCTAATATTATAGGTTTAAAGGGTTCTAGCTAGGTTATTATAGTATATACTTAGTCTTTAGGGGGTTATTTTAGTTAGGTTCCGATTTCTCTTCGGTATCTTCGTGCTAGGTAGTTTCTTTCTTTCTCTTATATTACGTAGTCTCTATATATAGGTCTTTATTAACTTTATAGTTTTTATAACCCTTTAGGAGGTTATTTAAGATAAGTTTTACCCCTATATTCCTATTACCTTTTCTAAGGCTATCTATCCTTTATTAGTCTATTTAAGGATTTGAGCTCCTTACTAAATCTAGGGATAGTATCTGTTTTACTATTTAAGGCGTTATAGAGTATATTTGTATGATATAATCTTCCTAACTTAATAGGTACGTTATAGGCTAATAATAGCAAGGTTCTCTATAAGTATACCTATACTCCTACGTATTCGTCTTCCTTAATTAGTGAAGGATAGGTTTAGGGTTTTTATAGAGTTAGTAGGGCGTTTTACCCCCTTTTCGAATAGTACTAGGCTATCTACTGAGGGTTCTTCTAAGCCTTCTTTATAGGTAGTTATATATCTATTAAGTTTTTTTTTTTAAATATATCTAATACTATCGTTTCTTTAAGTATACTTTTTAGTTCTTAGGTATTTTCGCTATCTCTATAGCCCTACTAGCGGACTAGATATTATAGGCCTCTATCTCTCTTTCTTACCTTTAGGATCTTATCTATCTTAAACTTAAGCTCTCTTTCGACTTTAAGGGGATCTAGACACTTACTTCGAATTAGGTTTCCCTTATAGGGTTCTAATATCGAAATATATTATATAGTATAAATATATCAGTATAGTGGTATTAGTAATAGTTAGTACGCTTACTAGCTAATCTTTCTTATGATTTAGAAGGGTCCTTTATAGCGGTTTTCTAGCTTCTTAAATAGGTGCCCTAAGTCTATATAGGTATTTCGAAGTAATATCTAATTGGTTATATAGAAAGATTTCTCTATCCTATTCTTATCTATAGCTCTTTTTATGGTTTCTTTTATCCTTTATAGTTTCTTTAAGAGCTCTTTTTTTATTTCTACTAGCTTAGTTATTTTAGCTTTTATATCTTAGTAGATCTCCTTATTATTATCTTCGATATTAGAGTATAGTTTTGGCCTTATTTCTATTAAAGCCTCGCTTAGTATTATCCCTAAGGCCAAGTATATTATAGTATTATATATAAACTATGTGAGGGGGATCTATCTTATCTAATCGTCTTAGTACTAGTTTATATAGTTCCTTAGATAGTACTTAATCGATTGATTCTATCTCTTAGTCTAGCTATCTATCTATAGGTAGTATATAGTAGATAATTACCTTCGAACTGATAGGTAGTAGTAAAAGCTAAACTAAAAAGCGTTAGTAAAGAGGCTTCTTTAGTTACTAACTAGGTTTTCTAGTATTCCTAGTAGTAGTATAATCTTTATATATATTATAGCTACTAGTCCTTCTATAGTAATATCTTTTTTATAAGGGATATAGATTAAGTACTTTATAAATAGGTCTACTACTACTAAGATTACGTTATATACCCTACCCTTCTACTTTAAGGGTAGTAAGCTAGTAATAAAGTCTATACTTATCTATTATAGCGGCCTTTCTAGTACTAGTAATAGTTCTAATAGTCTATATAGTTTATATCTATATACTATATTCCTCTAATAGATATCGTATTCTTCTATATATTTAGTGATCTCTTAGTTTATATTATGCTAGAGATATTTACTACGAATCCTCTTAAGGGTTTATTTCTTCCTATAGTATCCTACTTAGAGATTACTATAGTAAGTTTATATGATTTTATATGTTATTATAGGGTCTTTTAGTATATAGACTCTTCCGCTATATCTTAGTAGCCTATCTTCGATAGTTACTACCTATAGTGTATTACCTAAGTATCTATTACTCCTAGCTTTATTTATCTTTTAGTGTTTCTCCTTTAAAAAGTGGTCCTACCTTTAGATCCGCTTAAGAAGTTATACTATAGACTTAGTAGAAGTATCTTTTAGCGCTATTTCTTTTATAAAGCTAACTACTACTTCTACTTAGGTAATATACTATTCCGGACTATTATTATTACTAATAATCTAGTACTTATCTACTAGCTTCTACTCTATATAGGTTTCTCTAAGGGTATCTTTATACTCTTTAAGGGTAGTTACAATCTCCCTTTATACCTAGGATTCCTTATCTTTAGGGCTTTTATCCTACTCTTTGGACTTTAGCTTCTCTATACCTATAATACCCTTAGTCTTAGGGTTTAGTATAGCTTATACTTTAGTAATAATATTTAATTAAATTATTTCTACCTCCTTTACTTCCTTTACAAAGGGGCCTTTTAGTAGGCTTTACCTAATTCTTAAGAATAGCTTATCCTTTACTAGGTCTACTAACTCTATCTTTCTTACTTCTTTAGTGTAGTTAGACCTCTGATTTAGCGTATTAGTTAGGTTCTTAGAACCTACTTTATACTATATTACGAAGTCGAAAGATATAAGTCTTATTACCTATCATACCTATCTCCTACTAAGACTTTATGGTATAAGGTTTATGAATCCTTTTAGGTTTTTATAATCTAATAGTATGAGAATATCTCTAGTTCCTTTAAGGTAGTATCTCTAGGTTTTAAATGCCTTTATAATAGCTAATAGCTTACTATTATAGGTCTTATATCTTATCTTTAGCCCACTTAGCTTTCTTGAATAGAAAGCGATTAGGTGCTATTATCTATCTTCTTCTAGTTATAAGATAATTACTACTAATACGAATCTTGATATATCTATTTTGATAAGGAGTTTTTAGCCTAGTTTAAAGTAGGTAAGAAGGGGAGTACTTATAAAGTACTACTTTAGGGTGGTGAATACCTTTCTTGCTTCTTCTATAAAGATAAAGCCCTAAGTCTTTTTATTTATACCCTTCTTATATATATTTAGTCCTTTTACTAAGGCGTTAAGAGATATATATATCTTTAAGAATAATACTATAAATCTCCTATAGAAGTTCGTATATCCTATGAATATCTAGATATTATAGATACTCTTTAGTTTTAGCTAATTTAGAATAGTCTTGATCTTCTTCCGATCTATTTCTACCCCTTTAGGGGTAATGATATAGCTAAGGAATTCTACCCTTTTAGTATAGAATACGTACTTTGATCTCTTTACGTATAACTTATATTATTAGAGTCTCTCTAGTACCTTTTTAATATACCTTATATAGGTCTTAATATCTATTAAAAAGACTAGGATATTGTCTAAGTAGATAACTATAAATATATCGATAAAGTCCGTAAGGGCTCTATTAATATAGCTCTAGAACGTTATTAGCGTATTAGAAAGGCTAAATGGTATAACTCTATATTTGTAGAGTCTATACTTTATACGAAAGGTAGTCTTTTACTTATCTCTTTACTTTATATAAAGTTAATAGTATATATCTATTAGGTCTAGCTATATGAATATTACCGCTCTTAAGAGGCGATCTAATAATTCTCCTATTAATAGTAGTAGATATCTATTTTTGATAGTGATTTTATTTAGACCTTAGTAGTCGATATATAGATAAAGGCCTCTATCTTTCTTTAGTATAAATAGTACTAGCGCTCTTACTAGGCTTTTCGAAGGCTATATTTACCCCTTTTATAGGGCTATTACTAGATATTCCTTTAGTACCTATAGTTACTTTTATAAAAGTAGGTATATAGCTTTCTATAAAGGTTATATATCCTTCTTAAGATAAATTATATGATTTGTGTTAGAGTGTGATACCACTATTCCTACTTCTATTAGGTTAAATATATCTATAAAGTCTACGTATTTTTCTAGTAAGCTATCTATTTATATAGTTACTAGTCGTATAGTATCCTTTACTTCTAACTAGAGGTAGGTAAGGGTATATTATAAACCCTTAAGGAGCTCTTAGGTATACTTTTAGGTTATGATCTTCTCTATCTCTGCTCCTTAGTGGTTACTATGGTACTTCTATAAGGCTACTTTCTAATCTATAATAGGGTTTATATTAGTTAACTAGTTAAATCCTAGGATTAAGTTATATCTTTATATATCTACTACTTTTATTATAAGGGTATGACTTCTTATCTTCCCTATATTATCTATTATACTAAGTTTTACTTCTCTTGCTCTATAGGACTTGATCTCTTATCTATTGACGGCCTTAACTATTTATAGTAGGTATTAGGAGTCTTTTAGATACTCTTTTACCTATTTTTAGCTAATAAAAGATCTTTCTATTCTATAATCTATAAGGGTATAGGTAGTGATATTCTCTAGTCCGATACCTATAAGTACCTCGCTTATAAGGGCTTTTAGGGTATACGTTTTAGATATAATAACTCTTAATATAGCTATAGCTTAAAGTATTAGGATCTCTATTTTTTTATCTTATCTACACTATTTCCTAGCTAGTTTAGCTTACTAGGTTTACTATAGAGACTATAATAGGTATCTTTCTTATAACTTAGTCTATTATAGTAATTATAAATAGGTAAGGGTTTCTTATCCCTTTTAAACTTAGTATTTAAGTATTCTAGCTTCCCTATCTTCTTAGGTACCTTTTTATCTAAGTCCTATATCTTTAAGTACTATCGCTTTATGCGGTAGGTAGGCTTCTCTATCCTCTCTAGTTTAGAGTGCTCTTACTTTAAACCTAGTTAAGCTTTCTTTATAGATTAGATATTAGATTTAAGGGATTAATACTACGCTAATAGATTACTATAGGTATAGTTTAGATCTACTTCTACTTAGTATCGTTCTTTAACTTTTAGTTTTAGGTATACCCCTATAATTAAGCGGTCTTTATGGGCTTCCTTAGTAGGGGGAATACGTATATTCTTAGCTATCTAGTTTAGGTAGAGAGAGTATGTTATAACCGATTCTCTTAGTCTCTATATATGTCTATACTATTATTCTTTGGCTTTTTGGTAGACGACTTAAGGGTTATCTATTATGCTTTATATGAAGTAGGTAAACTCTAAGTATATTTTAGGTACTCCTTCCTATATTATATGGGATTCCTATATTATTATTATATTATTATATCTCCTTATAGTACTTCGAGCCTTAGCTAATCTTTATAATATTATTTACGAAGTAGTAAGGGTATTATTAGAAGTGGTTATTAAGCTAGGCTTACTAGATCTTATACTCTTAGAATGACTTCCCAAAGTACTTACTAATACTAGATAGGTAGGTAGGATACTTTGTATCTATAACTTAGTGTCCTAATAGTACGTCGACTATTATTTTATTATCGTCCTTGGTATTACTTACGGAGAGGCCTTTTAGTAGGGTCCTTTTTAGTATAGAGTGGGTTAGTATTACCGTTATTACGGTAATCTTTGCGATACGCTCCTCTATTTAGGATTGTCTCTCTATTAACTCTATAAGCTTAGTAAGGTAGTATACTTGGGCTCTTATAGCCTTAAGTTTGTCTTCTTCTTATATTGAAGGTACTATCCTTTAGACTGCGCTAGTAGATAAAGCTTCTATAGTGGGCCTAGTAGGCTTCATAGGGTCACTTTACCCTCTAGCAATCCTTACTAGGCCTCCCTACTCTCTCCTATATCCCTTCTTAGGGTTATCTAGTCCTTCGAGGTTAATGTTAAAGTTATCTTCTATAATATTATCGTTGAGTCCTCGGCCTTGCTTAGTTACTATATGGGTTCGGTATACTGGTACTATTGTTACCCCTGATGGTCCGATCGAAAGATATAGAGAGTTTAGAATGTAAAGACCCTCCTATAGATAGGTCTTTATTTAATGGATTAGAGTAAAAGGAGTATTATATAATACAAATACTACTGCGAAGCATTGACACTAGTACTATATATATTTAAACTGAACTCTGAGCCTTCTAACATTACTCCGAGTTCTACTAGTATAGTTGTGCGCGGGTAAGCAAGGTCATATGACTCTCTACCTCCGGTCTCTTGGTGGTATAGTTCTATACACCGGGTCCTGCGACCCTTCTAGTAAGACGTCGTGACAACCCCTAATCGTTATATATATATATTTATACTCTAGTATCGATAACTTAATACTTTCTAACTAGTATATCTTAGTATTAGGTTAATATAATAGTAGTTAGGGTTTACTTAGTGGTTTCTATAGAGAAAAAGCTATATACCTCTTTATTAAAGGTAGTATTTACTTACTATAAAGCCTTCTTTTAGCTCTATTTCTCCTCTTATCGCTTATTATTAATCTAGGCCTTCTAGGTAGGGTTTACTTTTATAGCTTCTTTCTATTTTTACTTCTTAGTTTTACTAATAATAAAGGTAGATAGTCTTTCTCTATTATATAGGTCCTAATATCTCTATACTAGATAATATCTACCTTTCCTACTATATAGGTATTTTCTTATCGCGAAAGGCTATTCTTTATTACTTACCTTTATATTATTAGGCTTTACTTCTTTATACCTTTACTAGATTAAAAAGGCTACTTTTAAGATATCTCTTTAAGCGCCTAACTTATTATATATATTATTCTAATAAACTCTATACCGATTAAAAAGCTTAATAAAAGTAGTATTTAGTTTATCCTCTAGATATATAACCTACTAACTATAAAAGCTAGGTAATATTAGATAAATAGTATCTAGAAACTAAGGTTTAGTATTATCTACTTTAGTTATTTTTACTCGCTTATAGTATATTTAGACTATTTTCTAGTTAATAAGCTATTTATTAATATTAGTTATTTAATCTAACCCTTTTTCTAGGTTCTTCTACTACTTCTAGAGCTTAGTAATATATATAGGATTACTCTCTAATATAAATCTAATATATAGATTTCTTAGTAACTCTTATAACGTTTTATATTTAATAATAAATAATTAGTATATTATATAAACTATAGTATAAATTATAACTATTACCTAGCTTAATCCCTTTTTTTTTAGGGTATAGGTAGTATTCTTATTTAATTAGTTAACTTAGAGAGACTTCTTAGTATTAAACTAGTTATCTTTATATTTTATCTTAGCTTCTTTAATTAATAAGACTTTAATTAGTATCTCTAATAGCTTTAGTACTACTTTTAATACTAGGTTATATAGCTCCTATATATTATATTATATAGTAATTAACTTAATATAGGGTAGCTAAGAATCCTATATCTCTTTATCCTTTAGGATAATATAGGAAGTTACCGCGGAGAGGGGATCTATCGATATAATGAACTATTTTAATCGTATCGTGATTAAGTTACGATTAGGTTTAATCGTAGTATAATTATATTATAATTAGATTTCCGATTTTTCGATTTTAAGGGTTTACTTTAGTATTTTAGGTTATTAACTCGGTATTAATTTATAACCTTAACAATAGTAGTGATATTTCTTTATCAATTAAACGATTCCGGGCTTATAACTAATAGAAATCTGATAGTATAAAATATATAGTATGAAATAATAGGTATAAATTTCTCTAACTAACAAAAAATGACAAAAATCCCCTATTTATACAATCTATATAGGATCCAGAACTGACTAATCTCGTACTTTTATTATAGGATAGCCGAGTTACCGAGGTCACATGTGGTTTATACCATATATGGTAACCTGGTATTTCGACAATCCATTCAAAATGCTTTGTCGCACCGAAGAGTCCTTACTCAAAAATTTAGTTAACACGAAATATAAACATGATAATAACCATATGAACACAGATGAAGGAAGTCACAGGGAAACCAATGCTTGATTTCTGCAAATCCACAAGGTGTGTGTTCCTTTACCACCATAAAGCCACGAAGAAAAGATCGCACATGCCAAAGTCCGGCCAAAGGGGGTCCACAACCTGGATATCAGTATCCTGATGGCATTGCCAGAGCAGAAAACCACTCAATTGGTGGACTCCCGATACTCGAACCAGAATATCCACCGGAGGATCATCGACATTTGAGCTGCCAGTGACTGGGCTGTGATGTCTGTAGGAGAAATCATTTTCCGACAATACTATTCTGCTGAAACTCGCACTGCGTGAGCATTTTCATCGCGTGAAGTATATACCAGGTGTATGTTTAGTAATCTCTTTTTTTGGGGTCGAGATCTTTTCACGGACTTGTCAATTGTCTCCCTCATATCGTCATCAAGCAAGTTCAATCAACCTAGCACCCCAATCCCGCATTGATGCCGCTCTAATAGCCCTACCTGGCTGCGAATACTCGACGAAAAGGTATTTGAGTACCTCCAAGACCTTGTCGATCTGATCCTCTAGTCGTTTGAAGTTTTCAAGGCCGAATGTATACACCGTGATTTTTTTATATACTTCATAGACAGCACCCTCCATAATCTTTATGTAAGTGTCAACAGCTGATTATGATGATATCGGCATGAGCCATACCTTTGTCATGGCTTGAGACCCCTGAAAGAGGCACTCTGCAATTGTCATGCCATGAGATTTTGAATATCGCCGATTGCCGCCATCAATGATGAATGCAACGTGGTTGGGTATGGCACCTGCATGCGGGGTGTTTATGAGAACTTCCTCATATAAATTAATTTTATCATTCTCTTTCTAAAATTGAGGGAGTATATGGTCTCTTCATTCCCATATCTAAGGGCGAGTTAAGATTCCTAGCCGCCTAGGAGGGAAATGACACTCAAAAGTTTCGAACACGAGAACACGAACCGTCCCGTAAAGACTCCTACATTGATCCTTATTAATGGGCGCCGTGAATAGTAACTGGGGTGGCTTTTTAGGATGTCAGGTTATCAGATAGGGTACTAGTCGCTGACTAGTAATTTAGAAATTACTAATTATAACCATTTCTTTCCCTACAAGTTCTGCTTAGTAGCATGTGAACTCTTTATTCTTGAGGATTTTACTGACACTGTCGTTCATACCTTTTTGCTACCTACATATGTAGATAACCTTCAACTTTATCTTTAATAATGACATGTGAGGTTGGAAGGTGCAATAAACTTTAGACGAGGTTTGGAGATCTATACTCCAACAAAAAAAGCAAAATTTCTATCATATATCTAGTTCTAAAAGATTATCAATATGCACCCACCAAACATTTCGCTAGATAAGAAAGCAAATCGAACTGTGTACCTTGGGGGAAAAGCCGAGTACAACCTACCTTTTTCCCTCCCCTGCTCATGCGTCATCTTATAGATCTAAAGGTCCTCCTCGTTAGACACATCTCTCATTTCTCCACATCATCATTTTGCGGTGCTCTCTTTCTTAGGATAGCCTCTTGCCCCTGAACGTACAATTGTGCCGGATCTGGCAAGTCTGGATACTCGGGCATAGCCCCAAATGCCTGCTTCTTTTGGGCTGGAAGATTAGCAGCATCATCGTCTGTGTTATCTAGTCTTCGTTTGAGTGCTGGGGCTGGGGCTGGGGTTGGTGCTGGTGCCGGTAGCTTTGTCGGTGCCTTTGTCGGTGCCTTTGTCGGTGCCTTTGTCGGTGCCTTTGTCGGTGCCTTTGTCGGTGCCTTTGTCGGTGCCTTTGTCGGTGCCTTTGGTGCCTTTGTCGGTGCCTTTGTCGCCTTTGCCGACTTTGCCGCCTTTGCTGCCTTAGCTGTTGCAGGTGAATGCCATCCAGCCCTGGTCGGTGCACTGAGTCCCCAATTAAGGGGATCATAGGCTCGGTAGAAACGATAAAGTTCCATCATCCACGCACGAAGCTGAGCTTGAGGACGGCCTTGAATAGATGCTGGTAGATTGGGTATTTCAGCGACGAAACCCTCATACAAGTTTTGTTGCCGTAAGCTTGAGTGAAGAAGGTGTACAGGATCCCTACCCGAAAGCACATGTGCACCTTGCTCAATGTTATGAACCCTTCGAATAGCGTTCATAATAGTAGCTTGGGCTTGGGTATTTGAATAGAGACCTTGCTGATCCCACAAACCTTTTTCGGGTGCTGAACTTACACCCAACTTGTACTTGACCATTTTGAAGGATAAATAGAAAGCAAGATACGTAGAGTTGAACTGTGTTGGTTATTGAATCGTTGTACTGATTGAATAGTTGCTGTGATAATGGAATGAGAGTCGAGATGAATTCATAAGTTATTTAATAATTGATCTGCTCTTTGTCACAGAGTCGGTGTTAATTTAGAACATAGTTTCGAGACTCGATCTTTGAGACTGAATGGTTTATTGTCTTTGACATCGACAAAGGAAAAAGCAACGGGAATGGCCAAGAGGGTTCATGAGATCCCCTTTTAGATCGCAACAAAGACATAGTGAACAAAACGTATATGCTTTAAATTAGTTTCTAGGAAGAATGATCCAGCAACTATGGTAATCTGAATTACAGTGTAAAGAAAGGTGGCATTCTCCACTCATCTGCTTTGACACAGAGGTAGAGCATGGGCATCTTGTAGAACTAGAATCCTGTGATCACTGACCCGTATATCGAATGATGTTCAACAAAAGCGTTGATACGTGGCACATGTAGCATCTACATGTAGAGGAAGCAAGAAGTGATCGATAAGAATATCAATGATGGAGAGCACCATCACTGCCATATGGACAAGGAAACAAAGAGCTTTAAGGGGTAAAAAGAGATCTGGCAAGCTGCTCCGGCAAGTCTCCGGCAAGTTATGCCTCAGTGCGATAAGGTGGGTGGCCTTGTGCAAAGGTATATCCTAGCCAAGGGTCAGAAGATTACAGATTTATGACAGAAATCTGACAGTACGAAATGTATGGTATGAAATGACAGGTATAAATTTCTCTAACTAACAAAAAATGACAAAAATCCCCTATTTATGCAATCTATATGGGATCCAGAACTAACTAATCTCGTACTTTTATTATAGGATAGCCGAGTCACCGAGGTCATATATAGTTTATACCATATATAGTAACCTAGTATTTCGATATACCCCCTAGTTTTTAAAGCTTTTTAAAGCTCTTAAGAACTACCTACTACTACTATTTAGGTAGTATATCAACCTCTATTTTCTTAGTTAATACGCTTACTTATCTCTCTTATACTAAGTAGCTCTCGAAATATATACTACTTTTACTTCGGAAGCGCCTTAGTAAGTCTATCTACCGGTATTACTACCGTTAGTACCTAATTAATAGTAACTTAACCTTCGCTAACTTCCTATTTTATCTAGTACTAATTAATATCTATATATTAAAGCTTCGTATAAATATCTACCCCTTCCTTTATAAATAAGTTAATAGTTTACTAATTATCGTATATAATAGAGAGCTAATAATCTAATTAGAACCCTAATAAATTTAGTATTTAGCGCTACTATTATATAGTTTTTCCTACCTCTACTAAGGTAAGAAGCTCTACTTTAGTAGTTAACGTTATAACTATCTTTTATTTTATCGTTTTCTAGTCTATTAGGCCTCTATAAAGCTTATAGAGGTAGCCTTCTAAACTCTTCTAATTATAGTTATTACTAAATAAAGTATTACTTATAAATTTAATCGATTTCGTAGTAAGTAATAAGCTTTAGTTTATAGTATAGTATAGCTTTCTAGTACTATACTTAATAGCCTAAAACCTAGTTTTATATAGGTATTAGATAACTTAGTTAACTATATTAATATACCTAGGACTAGGGTTTATAAGGAATTCTACTACTTTAAAGGTTACTTTAGTAGTATCTAGTCTTAAAATAGTAATAGTATACTATACTAAGCCTACTTTAGCTTAGAACCTATAAATTTAGCTTAGTATAGCTACTCCTTTATAGGGTACTAAGGGTTTAATTCCTAGTAGAGAGCCGACTTTCCTAGTAGTAATAAGATTATATTTAGTCGCTATACTCTTAATATAGCTATCTTAGTATAGCTATAGCTTCTTCTAATCTCTATCTCTAAGAATACGGATATTAAGAAACTAACTAGTATCTAATTTACGTAGTTCCTATTCCTTCTTTAGATTTTAGTCTAACTATATAGCTTATTAAGCGTAGTTAGGGTAGTTTATAATAATGATATTATTAACGTAAAAGAAGATAATAATACCTTTTATAATAAATATATAACGTATTTCATAAGCGAGTGGCCACCATATGCGAGTGGCCACCCTACCTAGAAACGCGTCAATTAATTTACCCCCTTTTTCTTCAACCACCCACTATACCACCAATTCGCTCTCAATCCTCTAGAAATTCAATAGAGTAAGAGGGTAGGATTTCATTAGCTATCTAGGCTTTTAAAAATAGAGATATTAGCTCTATTGCTCTTACTATATATACATTTAATATCCTACGTTCAACTCTCCGCCGCTAAATTAGTAGAATCTAATACTACGCGATTTTACGCGCTAATTCTTCTAAATTGATTAAAATTAAAGAGGAATCTCTTTAAAAATAGATTCTTTCTATAGATTCTTATAGAGTAGCCCCTTAGCCCTTTATAGTACGAGAAATAGCGGATCTTCTTCTCGAAAAGCGTAGAACTACCTTAGTCCTTTTAGTCGGCGAAAATTAGGTTACGAATTTCGTTAAAAGATATCCTCTTCTCTCCTCTCGATTCTCGAAACGGTATAACTATAAGTATACGAAATATAAAGACCCTAAAATCATTAGAGAGTAGTTTAATTTAGTTTAAAAGACGATTCTTTAATTTAGAATCGATCCTAACGATATTTATAACTTCGATAAGACTAGTTTTGTAATAGGATTAACTATAACTATAAAGGTTATTATAAGGAGTAAATACTACGGTCAGCGTTTACTTTTATAACCTAGAAATTAAGAGTAGGTAACTACTATTAAGTATACGAATACTTTAGGCTAGGCCCTTCCTCTATATATAATTTTTAAAGGTAAGGTCTTTATTAAATTATGGTTTAACGGCCTTTTAGGGGATTAGTATTTCGAAGTTAGTCCTAACAGCTAGACCTCCGATAAAATTAGGCTTTATTAGCTTAAGAAGCTCTTTATTCCTAGTACTTCTTTATATACGAAGGGAGGGTATTAGCTTTTAATACTTAACAGCTATAGAAGTTATTTAATACCTAAATTTAACGAAATTTATAAGTAAAATAAGGTAATACTAATCTATATACTAGCGTATTTATCTTATCTTTTATAACCTTTAGATATAGGTTATTTTACGGTATTAAAACGATCGTATAGTCGGATAGTTAAAACTAAGATACAGAACGGGATTAACTATATTAACAAACTTAATTTCCTCGAAGTATACCCTCTTATATAAATTAAAGCTTTTAAATCAGAGATAATTAAAAATAGCTTCTTAGCTACTAGTTTAGTACTATTTAGACCTAACCGAGTGATTTTAAAGCTTAATATTTAACTTCGAATACCTACCCCCTCTCTAAGCTATAGGAGTGAATTAAGCCGGAATTTTATACTAAAAATACTAGCTATAGAGAAAGACCTACGTCGGTAGGCTTTATTAATTAAAGCTTTACTTCGTATAAGATCTTAAAGCCTACCTAGCCCGTTAGATCGTATATTAAACCAGCTTATAAAAGGCTTCCGTCTTATAATATAAGGTACTATCTTACTCGCTAAAGAAAATAAGGAATTATAGGCCGCTAACGAGAAGTAGAAGTAAAAGCGTACTAGATCACGGAGGTAGATACCTACTGAAGAAGGCCTCTTAGTTTAAGAAGCCTCTGTATTAATTATATAGTAATAGGAAGTAACTAAAGTACCTCCCCCTAGCCCCGGTATACCTAGAAAATCAGCTATTTAGCCACGTACGTGGCCCCCCTAGGGTTATAGAATATATAGATTGCTAGGGTATAGAAGAGAAATATATCCAGATAGACTAGTTAGTTAGTTAATTTAATTTAATGGAGTTTTGGTTAAGAAATTCACATTTGAAATTAATACATTTAGGTAGGGTGGCCACTCGCCTATGGTGGCTACTCGCTTATGAAATACGTTAGGTATCTTCTAATATTAGGGTAAGGTCTAGTTTAATTAGTACTTAGGTTACTTCTTACTACTATAGTTATAGTAATATATATAAGCTATATAGCGTTTTATATAGTAGCTAGTAATACCCCTCCCTTTCGAAGCTAGGTAGGTACTTAGTATATACTTCGTTTTATAAGATAGAATTTAGGAATACTATTACTATATCCCGCTATCTTATATTAAGGTTAAAGGCTACTACTAATATAAAAATAGCCCTTACTATCTTTACTACTAATATAGTAGCTCTCTTCTCTTTAGTAGATAACTATTAAAGGTTACCTTATATATAAATTTATACCTTAAACTTCTTAAGTACGCTATTAGTATCGAATTTATATATAAATACCTACTTTAGGGGTAGTACCTAGGTACCCTTTATATTTAGAGTTAGAACCTTAGAGAATATCTCTTTTTTAGTTAATATCTATACCTTAAAACTAGCTACTACTATAAATTCTTTACTAAACTAATAACGTTTTATCTATATCTAGTTATCTAATAGTAATAATAGGTTATCTTTATAGAGCTTCTTTATAATATTAAAGTACTTATTTATACTAGTTATAAAGGTATATAGTAAGCTTAGTAGTTTATCTTTATTATCGATTATAAGGTATATAGTAAAGTTAGGATTAGTCCTTAGCTTCCTACTTCTTATACTAGTAATAATATTTAATATATTAATACTTACTAAGATATCTCTTAGTATATAATATTAGGATAATAGCTCTAGTATTAGTAAGTATATTATTTCTTACTAGAGCTATCTTTTAATCTTACCTTCTTTATTATTATCCTCTTTATTATCTATCTCTACCCCCTTAGTTTCGACTAATAGTATTATAGAGATTAGATCTAACGATAATAATAGGGTTTCTTAAGGTACTTAGTTTAATAGAAATAATAAAATTAATAGATTTAGAGATAAAGCTATTCCTAGTAGTATTAACGATAATAAGGTTAATCCTAGTAAGTTACTAATTAATATACTACTAATTATTTATCCTAAGGTTATTTACCCTAGGTTTATTTACCCTCTTAGTAGTCTAATATTAGACTATAGGGTAGGTAGTAAGCTAGATCTTACTTTTACTTACTTTAGGATTATCTCTCTTCTAACTATCTCCTATTAACTAATTTTATTAAATACCTTACTAATACTAATAATTTTATTAAAAGCTTTATCCTTTCCTTATTTAGTATACTTAGTTTTATTAGTATCTTACTTATTATACTTAGTTTTATTAGGAAGAGTAATTCTTACTATTAAGACTAGTATCTCTATTTAGATACTAATCTCTATATATATTTCTTATATAGTAAGTATATCTAGCTATATACCTAGCCTATTTATTATAATATTAATAGTATCTTCTTCTTTAGGTATTAGCTTTAACTTTAAGTATCGCTTAGTTTTATTAAATACTATATCCTATATAATATTAATCTTTCCTATACTAGTATATCCTTTATAGGGGAACTATATTTTATATAGGTTTTTAGATATATACCTAATAAGATATCCTATCTTTACTCTAGATACTATCTTATCTAACTAAACTTACTTTAGGATTCTTAAGTATATTAAATAGTTATATAACCTAATATTTAATAGGTTAATAGTTTAGTATTAGATACTATTTAGTATAGTATACTTTATAAACTCTTTCTATAGTATAAACTATTTATTATTATACTTTATAAGTATCCTATTTAGGATATATATTATAGTACTAACTATTTTAGGCTATAAGGTATATAGTAACTCTATATCATTAATTAATACTCTTATAGTTTAAACTACTAACCCCTTAGATCTCTTAGTAAGGCCGTTTATCTTAGGTAAGCTAGGTAGTAAGTATTTAATAGTATACCTTTTTACTTCGATTATTACTTCTACTTTATTATTAGTACTATACTTATTATTATAGTAGAATACTCTAATCTCGATTTTTAACTAGTTTCTTACTAGTACTAAGAACTTCCTAATAACTATCTAATATTTATTTTTCCTTATATATATAAAGATAAAGTAATACTTAATACTATTAAGATAGAAATATATTAACTAGATATAGCTATTATATACTAGCTAATTTTAAACTAGGTTAAAGTATACCTATCTAAATATACTATATTTCTAGCTAATATACTAGTAAGAGATCTACTTTAGGGTATTTACTAATTAATAAGCTTTATATATCTACTTCTCTTTACTAGGGTTACTATTAATAGTAATCCCTTTAGTTATCTCTACTAGCTTAGTAATATATTACTAACTAATATAGCTTAGGTACCTATACTAGGTATAAATTAATACTTTAGCTTTTAGTTCCTATACTAACTTCTTCTTTTCGGTATACTTAGTAGTAAATACTAAGTTATCTAATATTAATTTAGGGTATTAAAACCCTTTTAATTAGGTAAGCTAAATAAGCTTCTAGTCTTAGTATATTTAGTATACTACTTTACCCTCTCTTATTTTAATATAGTTAGTCCTAAAATTTACTAATACCTCTCTCTTTATTATTAATCTATAAGATATTAGATTACTATAGAAATTAGGAGAATATCTAATATTATAGAGCTTTATTCTTACTACTTTTCTATTACTAGGGCTAATACTATAGATAACTATAGTACCTACCCTATTAATAGCTATTTCTATATTACTAATCTTAGTACTATTTTATATACTTTTAAAGGTTAAAAATAACCCTTAATTATTATATATATATATTTATACTCTAGTATTAATAACCTAGTACTTTCTAATTAGTATATCTTAGTATTAGGTTAATATAATAGTAGTTAGGGCTTACTTAGTGGTTTCTATAGAGAAGAAGCTATATATCTCTTTATTAAAGATAGTATTTACTTATTACGGAGCCTTCTTTTAGTTCTATTTCTCCTCTTATCACTTATTATCGATTTAGGCCTTTTAAGTAGGGTTTACTTTTATAGCTTCCTCCTATTTTTATTTCCTAGTTTTACTAATAATAAAGGTAGATAGTCTTTCTCTATTATATAGGTCCTAATATCTTTATATTAGGTAATATCTACCTTTCCTACTATATAGGTATTTTCTTATTATAAAAGGCTATTCTTTATTACTTATCTTTATATTATTAGGCTTTATTTCTTTATACCCTTACTAAGTTAAAAAGGCTACTTTTAAAATACCTCTCTAAGCGCCTAACTTACTATATATATTATTCTAATAAACTCTATACCGATTAAGAAGCTTAATAAAAGTAGTATCTAGTTTATCCTCTAGGTATATAACCTACTAGCTATAAAAGCTAGGTAATATTAGATAAATAGTATTTAGAAACTAAGGTTTAGTATTATCTACTTTAGTTATTTTTACTTACTTATAGTATATTTAGACTATTTCTTAGTTAATAAGCTATTTATTAATATTAGTTATCCGATTTAACCCTTTTTCTAGGTTCTTTTACCGCTTCTAAAGCTTAATAATATATATAGGATCGCTTTCTAATATAAATCTAGTATATAGATTTCTTAGTAGCTCCTATAGCGTTTTATATTTAATAATAAATAGTTAGTATATTATATAAACTATAGTACGAATTATAATTACTATCTAGCTTAACCTCTTTTTCTTTAGGATATAGATAGTATTCTTATTTAATTAGTTAGCTTAGAGAGACTTCTTAATATTAAACTAGTTATCTTTATATTTTATCTTAGCTTCTTTAATTAATAAGACTTTAGTTAGTATCTCTAATAGCTTTAGTACTACTTCTAATATTAGGTTATATAGCTCCTATATATTATATTATATAGTAATTAACTTAATATAGGGTAGTTAGGAATCCTATATCTCTTTATCCTTTAGGATAACGTAGGAAGTTACTATAGAAAGGGGATCTATTAATATAACGAACTATTTTAATTATATCGTGATCGAGTTACGATTAGATTTAATCGTAGTATAATTATATTATGATCAGATTTCCGATTTTTCGATTTTAGGGGTTTACTTCGGTATTTTAGGTTATTAACTCGGTATTAATTTATAACCTTAATGATAGTAGTGATATTTCTTTATCAATTAAATGATTCCGGGCTTATAACTAATAGAAATCTAATAGTACGAAATGTATGGTATGAAATAATAGGTATAAATTTCTCTAACTAATAAAAAATGACAAAAATCCCCTATTTATACAATCTGTGTGGGATCTAGAACTGACTAATCTCGTACTTTTGTTATGGGATAGCCGAGTCACCGAGGTCACATGTGGTTTACACCATATATGGTAACCTGGTATTTCGACAATTTACAAGTAATATTGATGCCTGATAATGCCTTAAGATGCCTGAAGATGCCTTGTTAAGTACCGCCTTTGGCACCGCCCTCTACAGTTAACTAAAGTGTGCTGCAAAGGAAGCTCCCGGATTGAAGCCTCCCAGGTAAAATTGAAGCTATTCCTACCATAGAAATCTCTAAAAATTTCCGTTTTTAGGCGTTAAAGCCTCTCATACTACCTAGATCTTTATCATCATCTATCCTCACTATTATCTATATAGATCGCCATCTACCCTTATCGATGACGAGCACATAGTTGGAAGGCTTCAAAGCCCTAGATTTGAGCAGCGTCATATTTGTGCCGATTTTCCAAGTCGTTAATGTTGTCGACCTAACAAGGTTGGTTCTTTCCTTACTATGGGCTTTGTCATGGTAATTCAGGTATTCAAATTTTCTGCCGGCAAATGTTCAGGCATCTTCAGGCATCAATATTACTAATATTAGTTTCCGACCCCTGGCATACACCTTCGCACCTTCCAAGGTTGTCAGCTCAAATCTTCGGAGCCCCGATTATCAAGCCGTGTCGCGGGGAACGGTCCTTCCAAGATTTTCTCGAAGTGACTCACAGGTCCACATATTCATGGCGCGATACGCTGACGTGGACAAAGCGCTTATTGGCTCCGGGATGTTCTAAGGTTTGACTGACAGCCCGGGTTCCAAGGTTACCTAATCCTACGATTACCGTTTTGGATTTAGCCTCATCAACAGGGTAACATCCGGATGGACTAGCCTCAAGCTTAGTTAATGATAAGGGTCACCTGACACTGACCAGATCAACTTTCGTGGTTACCTAGTTAGCTACCTTCCAATTGAACAAGATTCTTTACCCTCTCCTTCCATCTTTCATGCTGTGGTTGGCTCAGTTGCGACGTATCCTCCAAACCACAACTGGGCTCTCAAAGCTGCAGGACGGAGACACGGTTTTCTGCGTCAACGAAGTGAGCTTACATTGAAAGCATTCTACCTTTTTGGGCGTCTACAATGCCCTTCACTACAGGACAAGAGAACTTGCTTCGGCTGAACCAAGAGACTTTTGACTTTAACATCCAATTTGAGCAATTGTTCTTCTCCATCATTCCGTCCACTTTGTTCATCGTAACATCATTATGGCGGACACTTTATCAGGCTCGGAAGCCCACCGTGGTGAACGCCCCGGTTTTCCAATTGATCAAACTGGTACGCTCCTTTTCATCACATAGACTCTCAACATGCTGATTATTCTGCTGCAGGGTGCTATCACAACCTACGTCGGACTTGAACTTTCACTTCTCATCTTAGTTGCGACTGGATCCTTCCATGTGACCAACATGTTCATAGCTTCCTCAGTCCTCAATCTTGTCTCAGCCCTACTCATGATCACGCTGAGTGTTGTTGATCATAGCAGAAGCCCAAAGCCGTCTGCACTGCTAAGCAGCTACTTGTTTTTGACCCTTTTTCTGGACGTGGCTCAGGCAAGAACGCTGTTTCTGTCATCAGATGACAAGCCTGAACTCACTTATAGCAGCATCTTCGTCACGGCAATAGCCCTGAAGACCGGGATATTGCTATTGGAAGCCCAGCAAAAGTCCAGATGGGTGGGCTGGGACGAGAAGGACCATAGTCCAGAGGAGACGAGTGGTATCTTTTCCTTAGGAGTGTTCTTCTGGCTTAACAAGATGTTCCTCGATGGCTACAGCAAAATATTGACGATTGGGGACCTTTACCCACTTGACAGCTCCTTTAACGCCAGGCCGCTTCATGATGAGTTTTTGAAGAACATGGATTACTCTAATTTGAAGGGTGACAAATTTGGTCTGGTGAAGGTGCTCATCCGCACCCTGAAAGTCCCTCTCCTCGTTCCTATACCTGCGCGCCTGGTACTTCTTTGCTTCACATTTTGCCAACCGCTTTTCCTTGAAAAGCTGCTGGATTACCTGTCCCAGCCTGTACTCGACAAAAACTTCGGATACGGCTTCATCGGCGCTAGCCTACTCATCTACTCGGGACTTGCTATCTCAATGGGGTTTTACTGGTATAGTAGCACATCTGACATAACTAGTAAAATGGGAAGGTCCACTGCTGATACACACAATACAGGTACTTCCACCACCGAATGCGTACCATGGCCAAGTCAATACTAGTTACGGAGATTTTCATCAAAGCCACGCAAGCTCGTATTGGAACTGGCGATGACAGCGCCCTGACTTTAATGAGCACGGACATGGAGCGAATCGACATGGGTTTCAGAAACTTGCATGAGATTTGGGCGAGCATGGTTCAAGCAGCTCTCGCCGCGTGGATGCTGTACATCCGAATTGGTGTGGTTTTCGTCGCACCGGTCGCAATTGTCATAGTCTGTTTCATCGGCTTAGGGATCCTCATTCACTTCACGGGGGACTCGCAGAGGTCCTGGATGGCAGGCGTCCAGAAGCGGGTGGGCTTAACGGCCACAGTCATTGCTAGTATGAAGAACTTGAAGCTATCTGGCCTCTCGGTTGCTATGGGCGACTTCGTCCAGGATCTCCGTGTGCAAGAGCTAGCGGCTGGATCCCGGTTCCGCAAAATAGTCATCGTTGCGGCACTTTTCGGTTTCATTCCACTATTGATCAGCCCGCCATTAACATTCGCATTCACCCAAAAAACCTTCAATGCCTCCACGATGTTCACTAGTCTTTCTTTCCTTACGCTCTTGACCAACCCATTATCACAGGTCTTTCAATCAATCCCCCAACTTGTCTCCGGATTGGCGTGTTTGGGCCGAATCCAGGCCTTCTTGGAGTGCGAGACTCGCCAAGACTTTCGCCAAGTTCTTGATGATGTGAGGCGAAATGCCGAAAAGGCCCGAGCTGATACCGGAACCATCTCAGATTCTGAATCGGACTCAGTGGATCCTATCGTTATCAAGAGCGGAAACTTTGGTTGGGAAGCAGATGATTTCGTCTTAAGGAATGTCAACACTCGAGTACCTAAGTCCTCACTCACTATTGTCGTCGGACATGTTGGTTCTGGGAAGACCACGCTATGCAAGGCAATACTTGGTGAAATCCCTTTTAGCGAAGGTAGCGTGGTTTTAGCTACTGGATTTCCTCACGTTGGGTTCTGCGAACAGACAGCATTCCTCTCGAACGGGTCGATCAAAGATAACATTGTGGGATTCTCTCCACATAACAATGAGAGGTATGCTGAAGTTATTAAGGCTACCTCTCTTGACTTTGACTTTGCCACACTACCACAGGGAGATCAAACGAATATCGGCTCGGATGGAATCGTCCTATCCGGGGGCCAGAAACAACGTGTTTCCCTCGCGCGAGCTCTATATTTGCAGTCCAATCTTCTAGTGCTAGACGATATCTTCAGTGGTCTGGATGCGGACACTGAGGAGAAAGTCTTCCAGCAGGTCTTTGGGCCAGATGGGTTACTCAAGCAACGGGGCTCTACGGTTGTGTTGTGCACCCACAGCATCAGACACCTCCCCGCGGCGGATCATGTAATAGCGCTCGGCAACGGTACCATTATTGAGCAAGGTAGCTTCCAAGAACTGATGGCTAGTCAAGGATACATTCAACGTCTAGGATTGAAGGGCTCTTCTGATGACGCTGCCTCTACGGAGAACAAGACTTCAACAAAGAAAACCTCGCAGGAACCAAAGCCGGAAATGCTTCAAACTACGATGACCAACAAGTCATCTATTGCACCGGGTGCGGATGCGTCGCGGAAAATTGGCGACAAGACGGTGTACAAGCATTATTTCAAGAGTATGGGGTGGTTTCTAGCAGCAAGCAGTTTGCTTTTCGGTGTTCTTTTCGGTTTCTTCACGAACTTTCCAACAGTTTGTAAGTCGCCTTTGCCTTCGATAGTAAAATCATGACCATTGTGGCCTTTCTCCCAAGAAAAATGCAACCTATCGTGAAATTGGAAGTGTTTCAACTAATTCGAAAATTGCAGGGCTTACATACTGGACCGATGACATCTCCTCGGAACACCCAACGCATCCTTACGCTTACTACGCAGGTTTGTATGCTTTGTACCAAATCTGTGGCTTGATCTCGCTGCTAGTCCTCGGCGTCTTGATCTTAATAGTCTCCGTGGAAAGGGCAGGCGCTAGTCTTCACCAAGAAGCCCTAAGGACACTCATTCAAGCACCGTTATCCTTTTTCACCAATACGGATACTGGCGTTGTCACAAATCTGTTCTCACAAGATCTGAATCTGATAGACACCGAGCTTCCAAATGCAACTATGAACACTATTTTTTCTGTAAGTTTGTTACAATTACATGCCAGTTGAAACTCTGCGGTGACTGCTACTCGCACTCAAAGCAGCCTCGGGGTCCGTCCAAATACCTAATTTAGATTGCAGGTATTTCAAGCAGTCGGACAAGCGGCAGTCATGCTTACATCGTCTGTGTACTTGGCTATAAGCTACCCATTCCTCATCGGCCTATTGTGGATCTTACAGATGTTTTATCTTCGGACGTCCAGGCAGCTGAGGTTGTTAGATCTTGAGGCTAAAAGTCCTTTGTAGTAAGTCCATCACTGGTTGCAGTACGTTTTGTTCTTTAAACTAATCTACGTTCACCTAGCACACATTTTCTTGACACCGTCAAGGGGATTACAACCCTGAGAGCTTTTGGTAAGTGATTTGTAAAATGGAAACCAAAGCTGAAAGCAAATCTAAGAAGAGGATTTGGAAAACCCCAGATCATGACACAGCTTCGCTAACACTGTGAATACACAGGTTTCATTCCTGATGATGTCGACAAGAACACTCGTCTAATTGATGCCAGCCAACGACCCGCATATCTTCTCCTCATGATTCAGCAGTGGCTGACCCTCGTCCTCGACCTGGTGGTCATGGTGATTGCAGTGGTCATGACTACTCTCGCCGTTCGGCTTCACTCCAGTTCTGGTTTCGCTGGTGCCTCTTTGTTCTCCCTGATGAGTTTCGGCGAGAGCATTTCAGGAATTGTCGTATTCTACACCAAGCTAGAAACTTCCATCGGAGCGATCGCCCGTCTCAAGTTTTTCAATGAAAACGTCAAGCCCGAGGACAGAGATGAAGAGGACATCATTCCGCCTATCCAGTGGCCACAAAACGGTGTGGTGGAGTTAAAGGGCGTATCTGCGAGTTACGGGTAAGAGAGAGACATCTTTATAGATGCTACGCCAGATTACAAAATGTGCTAATATACGGAGTAGAGCAGAAGATCAACCCGAAAACACGTCCAAAATAGCCCTCCGCAACATCAACCTCACTATCAACACAGGCGAGAGAGTTGCTATCTGCGGTCGTACAGGTAGCGGCAAGTCCAGCCTCATGGCCTTACTTCTTAAGATCCTCGATCCCCTCCCTGAGACAGCCGGGAACGCGATCATCGATAACACGCCACTTCACCTCATCAACCGGTCTGCACTCCGTGAGCGCATAATCGCAGTACCCCAGGAAGCCGTATTCCTACCCGATGGTTCCACCTTCCGGGCGAACCTGGATCCCTCCGACGTTTCAACACCCGAGGAATGTGAGGTTGTGCTTGTCGCCGTGGGCTTGTGGAAGTTCGTCCAAGAGCGGGGTGGCTTGGACGTAGGCATGAGCGCGGGGACACTCAGCGCTGGACAGCGACAACTCATGTCACTTGGGCGTGCACTACTGAGACGGTTCATCCGGGCACGGAATGGCTCGAACTGCGGCCTGTTGTTGTTGGATGAAGTGAGCTCGAGTGTTGACCACGAGACGGAACGTGTTATGCAGGATATCATAAGAGTGGAGTTCAAGGACTACACGGTCATAGCGGTCAGCCATCGTCTGGACATGATTATGGACTTTGATCGGGTTGTTGTTATGGACACAGGAGAGATTGTGGAGGTTGGGAACCCTGCGCTGCTGGCTGGACAGCCAGAGACGAGGTTTGGGGATTTGGTCAGGGCTGGGGCTAAGTAGAAGAAAATTTGTGCTTGGGTGGGCTTTTTTTTTTACTGAGGCGAAGAGCTACACGCTTTGAAGGAAGCTAGTCGAGGCCAATGATTTCCAAACAGCTTTTAGCGAGAATTTTAGCAGGAATGTCAAAGCCTACCTTGTCAAAAAGTACAGTCCTCCTTCATGTACCACATGTACCTGGACCTGATCGCTCAATGTTTACATTGTCAGCTAGGTTTTGATCTTGTAGCAGAAATGGAGCGAAAGACAGTGTGAGGCAAGAACGACACAAAAGTGATACGATGATGCAACGAATTCTTACACTAATGAAGTGGAAGCCGGCCGAGTCTGCTGTGGACCGTGGGCAAGGCCACCAAAGACCACACTTTAAGAAAGTATCAAACTGAATTCCAAAAGTAAGTTTTTTTCTTGGTGGCATTACTTGCTACAGACACAGTTTGCATATTTGGGAATAGTCCAGCCAAGGGTTGAAGCAATAACACCAGACCGGGGCGAGCTATTCATGATCAAAATGCCGAAATTTTGCACTTGGTGCGAGATTGTCGCCCGTTCAAGTGCGGAGGGCCTTGATGTGGGACTTTTGCGAGAGGATCATTTGGTTAACCCCTGGACCAACCATCCCATTTCCTTGAGATTTGGAGTACACATTCCCTCGGGGTTGGGAATTGCTGCCACTTGTACCACATGCCACCTAGAAGTTGTGTATCCTCGTTACCCTTCCCCTTCGCCAAAAGTTCCTGCATGAGCCTGCGTGAGCCATTGTACCCGAAATCCATCACCGGACTCCATGATTCGCTCAACAGTCGATGTCTCAGTGCGTCCAATCTGGAGGAATATGTTTGGTCCAGACATCAATATAGCCTAAACTAGATTCACGTCTTGAACTCAAGATTCGGCTTTGAACTGGTATGGTGCTGCGAAGAAAAGAAAAGTTTTCCTTATAATATGTATTAGGCAATTCTTATAAGCCTATAAGGAAGTTAGGTATCTTGTGCTGTAGCTTGATCTGCCAGGAAACACACTCACTAGTCTCATCAAGATCTCACCATGCTCAGACTCTCTCTTCCCAGGTCATGCTGAGTAGTAAACCTTTTACTGCTTCGACTGGAAACCGAATATGACCACAACATTATTCCATACGGCACGGTAGTGGCAAGGAGCGACATCTGCCTGTCGAAGATTTCTCTTTGCAGAATAAAATCTTGCTTGATGTGCCTGCGCTCCAAAATGGTGTTTCTGATAACATCTCCGAGGCCGGAAAATACGTCTTGTTGAGCGTCCGTTCGTAGGAAAGGATTTGGGGTAGCCGGCTCAGGAGCACTTGGGTGGGGTGCTTCGGAAAAAGTATTGCGACTTAGGGATTGGCATTATCCTAAACCCATTTGATTCCAGCTTACCAAATAATTGCACCGATGTGTGGATTATACAGTAGATGTGGTTGAGTAGAATGGAGCAGAAGTGAAGAAACCTGTCGGGAGAGATATGAGAAATGGAGATTTCAAGGGAGAAAAAAGAAAAAACGGCGCACTTGGCTGTTTTTCTTCCCACTCTCTTGGTACCCTCTAGTCCTCTTCATGTCCAGAGGGTCGAAGCAAAAGGACATTCGGACTAAGAAGAGAGGCGAGTAGGGAACTCATTGTCGAACTAGGTGTGTTGGTAGATAGGGATTCGTGTGCAATGAACGAGATGCTCATATCCGAAATCATCCCACAAAAGCCTTGCCTCTTTATTTGAACGCCTCGAAGGGAAAGACACTTCCACTGATCGCTGCCTCTTATACGGGCCCGGCATCTTGATTCTCGTGTGGGAATGAAAACCTGGATATATCGCCAAAAGACCGAGGGAATGGACATTGGAAAGCTCCACAATAGAGGACTTGAAGATTATACACTTTTATATATGTTCACCAATGAAATTAATAGCCCAAAAATTATAACGTGTGCTGAAAGAAAGAGAAAAAGGAAAGGGACACTAAGAATGGTGAGACTGACTCCATTCCACATACATACTCTGAGTCAGAAGTAATGCCTGAAATATGAGGCAAGGTCGTAGGCAGGGCAAACAACCGCAGACTGTACGTAATGTATAAAGCGAAGCAAGAAAAGAAAAGACTTAAATTGCTTGTAGAACCACGTCATCCACGGAGATTTCCAAGGTATTTTGGTGCCCACGAGAAAGAAGTTGCGGAAATACAAAATAAGAACAAGGACAGAAGCCGTGTCCTGCTAGTCGTTTACTTCCTGGATCCGAGTCCAAGGCCGGCTGCCATCACATCAAATTCGCTCTGGATGCTTCGGATGTGTCGCTGCGCTTCCAAGAGGCACAGAATTTCACGGTCAAGCTTTGCAGGTTGGCGAACGATCTCGCTTTCGATAGCACCACACCGGAGGATTATATTGTTGATAGTCTCATAACGGCATTGTGATACGTCTTGTTGAGGGATACGAGACAATCCCGAGGAAGACATCTCTGTATATAAGTTAGCCATGTCTCAGTAGAAATTTGCCTCAAATACTCGCAGATCGTACCAAAAGGGTTGTAATGAGGGTTTGAATAAGAGTAAGTAGATATGGTAGGGTGAGGCTGATGAGATGGAAGGAAAGTTGGTTGATAGAAAGCAAGACTGATGGTAAGTGAAGTGGAAGAAAGGTGAAGTGAGATATGGCAATAAGAGGAGATGGGGAGTTTGTTGAGGAAGGTCACCATATAACAAGTTATGAGTGCGCAAAGGAGGATCTTGGTTTCGATGTAGGACCAAGAAGTTGCGCATTTGCTAAGAACCTTCTTGACAGTAGATGAGTGGAATAGAAACTAAAGCTATAATTATCCACAATCCGCTAATTATAATTGCGAAAATTCGAAGTCCTCTCAACAGAAGCCAATGCGACTCCTTTAGCATTTGATCAACACGGAGGATATATAGAGGACTGGATCGGTGAGTTCTCAGAGCTGGCTCGAGGTTGACCTAGGGTTGTTCTATATAGGGGTGCTGTGACTTCCTCGTACTTGGCGATATCCTGTGATTGGAACGATGGGGGAGTATCTTTCGGTCCCAGTTAAGTGCTGTCTTGTAGTTGCTGTCCTCTCGTGAAGATGATGGTGTGGGGTGAAGAATATAGAAAGCAATGAGAGTGATTGTAAGGTAGTCGAGAATTGAAAATGGTTGTCCCAGGGAAGAAGAGTTTAGTTAAACTATACAAATTGAGTTTTATCTTTGGTGGTCACCTATAGATGCCAGAGCGCCCGCGCTAGAACCAACAATGATCAAGTAGAAGAGACCTAGGAAGCAAGAGAGGTTTGATAAGCTAGGAGAAATAGGTGTCGTGGTCTATGTTGTCTAGGCTATAGGGACAAAGAACTTAGGCCAGCACCGAGTTGGCCTTGATACCTCAGCACATCGGGTAGTTTTCGGATTAGCAAAATGAGACTTGAACATACCTTCTAGCTGTTGGAATTTACGAGCGGATCGATTTCTCTGTGCAACTATTAGTAATAAAGCTACTTCACCTTTTGTAATAGGGCTTCAAAGGCAGGTCGAGGACAGATACTAGAGATCTACTATAAAGCTATAGAGAGCTCTTGGAAAATCTATAGTTGCATTGAAGAAGAGAAGAAACTATCTATAGGTGCTAACTAATATTAAGTTCTGGGAGCAAATTGGGAAGACACATGACTTCTAACACTAAAGAATGCTGGCTGTTTGTGCTTGCTATATCACTATATTCTCGATGTATTGCCTGCTTGTTCCAGATCCCCTGATTCACTCATTCTTCAGCACTCCACACCGCTGTAGAAGTTCATTCATTCCTAGCAGTCTCCATGTTCTAGGTTCCCCAGGGTCGATACGTGCGAATGTTCTCCCAGCTGACCTATGACCCGCTCGCGACTTTATACAATGGATATTAAACTTCGGTGACTTGCTGTTCCCCCTTATCGGAGTAGGTCTAGGTAATGAACTAGCAAACTTAGATATCAACCTAAAGCCTTTGTTAAGCGTGTTTCTTGACTGAGACTTGGCAAGGGCACGTAGATAGTGATGTTATAAGGTGTAGCCACCTACCTGCGGCATAATGATAAGTGGACTCGATGGTTAAATGTGGCGTAAAGATAGTTACTTTGGTACGTTAGCTAACTGCTTGATGCAGATAAATCTTGTAAATAGTATTTGAAAAAAGTACTTACTGCTTGTAGTAGGAAGGTAGAGGAGTCGATTATCACTCCTACGAGGATATAAAAAGCCAAAAAAAAACCCGATCGTTCTCGTGTTTGTTGCATTTGACTCCTACCTATGGGAGGTAGAATTCCTGCGTAATATAGACAGCTTATTAAAATGCCGATGTATCTCAAGCTACGGGGCTTAACGCCAACCTGGTACTCTAAGCTACTAATTGCGTCTTACTTTTGCCAAGTGTCGACGGTATAGCGCTCCTATACCCGGGTAAAGGGTAAGCAAAAGTTAAAGATACTTCCTATTTATGCCATATATATGTTATTTTGGGTATCATATACTCAAGTACACCACCATTGCCTTCTATCTATACCATTGAAAGTTAATTAAAAACGTAAGGGGTGATTCTCTGCTACTAATGTCAAACCATTCACAAAATCTACCACTGGATATAGGCTGACTATAGTCATATACAAGGGCCTGATGCTCTATTGTAGTTTTTAAGTCGACTAAAAGCCTAGAACTGCAGTAGTTGAGGATCTCTCTAGCACTGTTGTCATGCTCAGGCCGCCTTGTGTGTTTACATGTATGCCTGTTTAGTTCTCCTGCACTAATATAAGACATATTCCCAATGATAACTGATACATAGCAAAAACAGAAGTCCTCTGTAGGTTTTCTGATACTTTACCATCTACCGGCACGACTTAGCTTGAACTTCTCTTGACTATGTATGTAGACATCGGTACAACCAGACTCGCGGGTAAGTTGGAACCATGGGTACCGTGTAGTTGGGTAAGGTACCCGCCCTATACCCAAATCTACATTATCTCCCAAATTCATCAGCACAAAATTGTAAAAAATGTCGTTATTTGCACTCTCAGCACTCTCAGCACTCTCTTAAATGCAGTCACGTGCTATATACATGTTGTCACATGACTCTTATTTATCAAGTGGACTCTCCCCACATGCCGACCGGCTTCTGCCAAGCCCGGGCCCAGCCCGCTTATCTAACGCGCGGCCTCCAACCTTGGTGAATATGGTGAAGTGAGATTGCTTTTTTTTTTTTGCTTTTTATCATTTCTTCATATCTCATTGTGCATTGCTTTGAATCTATTTCAATCTTCACCTTTAGCGCTCTTCACTCGCTCTTCACTCGCTCTTCGCTTGTTCAACCCAGCGTGTTCGCGTTGCTTGGCGCATACGACACGATCAAACAGGCATCCGCCATTCAAGATGCACGAGGATCATTATCCTACAGATCAGTACTCCAGATGGGATCCGCGCGGATGGTCCTTGACGAGGAAGATTTTCCTAGCGGCTGGAATTATCGTGGTTATTGTGGCAGTTGTCGTTGGTGCTGTTCTAGGAGTGCGAGCCAATCGGTACCCCGATTACTCGAAACTGAACTACAGCTTGAAAGACAGTTATTCTGGACCTTCATTTTTCGATAACTTTGAATATTTTACTGGCGCCGACCCTACCCATGGATTTGTTCAGTATGACTTCTACATGTGGAGCATCAACCCAAGAAACGCAACTAACGTGTAATCCAGGTACATAGACCGAGCTGCAGCCACATGGCTTAATCTAACATCCGCCACGGATACCTCCGCGGTGCTCAAAGTGGACACGACATATAGTGGAGCCGAGGCTACTATCGGTCGTCAATCTGTGCGAGTCACGTCCAAAAATACCTATGCTGATGGGCTTTTTATCTTCGATGTCATTCACACCCCGTACGGGTGTGGTACATGGCCGGCTTTGTGGTTGACAGACCCTAACAACTGGCCAGAACACGGAGAAATTGATGTTGTGGAAGCTGCCAACGCTGGAACGTTTGGAAGCCAATCGACGCTTCACACATCGAAAGGGTGCTCCATGGGCGTTAAACGGAAAGAGAGTGGCACTGTGGATAAGAAGGACTGTTACTACAAGGCGGACGAGAACTCGGGCTGTGGTGTGAAAGGCACCGAGAGTACTTACGGCCCTGAGTTTAATAGCAACGGTGGCGGAGTAAGTAACGGCATCACCAGCTATCCATGGTTCCTCTATTGAAACCTACTTACTGATAATCACCGCCTTCAGGTTTACGCGATGGAGCTCCGTGACGCCGGCATTCGCGTATGGCAATGGGTCCGCTCCAAGATCCCATCCGATATCACCTCAGGCAGTCCCGACCCTTCCACCTGGGGCAGAGCATTCGCAGACTTCCCCAGTACGGATTGCGACATCGGTTCTCATTTCAAAAACCAGAGTATCATCATCAATATCTCCTTGTGTGGTGACTGGGCGGGTGCGAGCAAGTACTACACAACACAGAGTAACTGTCCTGGCAGCTGCCCGACATTTGTGCGGGACAACGCTAGCAGTTTCAGTACAGCGTACTGGGAGTTTGGTGGGTTCAAGGTCTATCAGGCTGTGTGATTCGTGAAATTGCCAAGTGCAATTCACCTTTTAATGTGTTCTGAATTTATGAATGCGGGGATTCCATCATTGCCAAGGCGTTTAGCTCTTGAATTTTATTTGAAGGCGGGATATACTAGAATAGGCTGTGCAATCGTGGAGACTGACATTTCGTTACATATATGATCAACAGAAACTCTCAGTCAATCTAGTTTGATCCGTTTTAATTTGATATCTGACCACAAGCCCACAACTATAGTATTTCCCTAATTCTTTGAAGACCCCAAAGACCAGCATGTTGTTGGGACAATTATTGGACCTTGCCTCTCGAATCGACTGGCCAGATTTCTTCAATGACCCCACCACGATGGGCGTAATAGAAATCATGCAAGTTCACCGTGGGGTCAATGTGACTAGGGACCATCTCGACACGATCCCCAACTGCAAGCGCTGGGGTACCCTCCTCCCAACTGAGTGAGCCATGCTCATCACCAAGAACACCATAGGTATACCTCGGGTCCTTACACTCTGCCAAGCCACTATCGGTCGTCAATGATTTCAATCCACTGTCAATTGTAACCGACCGAGGGCCTTGTTTGCTCAAAACAGTCGACAGAATCGTGAGACTGTTGGAATAGAATGTGCCAACGGCATTTCGGTAATCCGTGTCCATGAAAATGAATGATCCAGGCTGTAGCTCAGTGACACCAGGTACAGTGGCACAAAACTCAGCGGTTCCAGTTCCTCCAGTGGTGACCACCTCGATGTTGAAGCCTGCCTTCCGCAGCACATCCGCAGTATTCGTGAGGATCTCCATCGACTGCAGACATTGGCTCTTCCGATCTTCCTTATCATGCAAATGCTGCAAATGACCCTCATATCCATGGAGCCCAATCAGTTTCAGATGCTTGAGACCTTGCAAATGTTGCGCTAGGGTTAGGGCAGGGTCACCTGGCAAGACACCAGTGCGATGAAGCCCAACATCGAGGTCAATCAAAACCGAGATTGGTTCGTCAATACCAGCTTTTGCCAAAGCCTCGTCGATGGCTGTTGCGCCGGCTTGGCTGTCAACAACAATCCTGATCTTGCGGTGCTTGCGGTACAGTTCCACCAGCCGTTGCACCTTTGCGGGGCCGATGATCTCGCAGGTGATGAATAAGTCGTCGAATCCGGCCGCGGCAATGACTTCAGCCTCGCTCACTTTGGCCACGCATCCTCCCTTCGCGCCCGCTTGGACCATTTTGTTGGCTAGGATCGCGCTCTTTGTGGTTTTCAGATGCGGGCGGATGTCGAGGCCAGTTGGTAACAGCTTGTCCATCAGTTTCTTGATGTTGGCCTCGACGAGGTCGAGGTCTGCGATCATGGATGGTGTATCGAGGGTATCAACCCTGTCGCCAACCTTGGGGGAATACATGTTGAAACGGGGGGGGTAAATGGGTTGTTAAGCCTTTGTTTTGTTGGGTGATATTTTTTTTTGGGGTGGGAAAGGGGGTTTAAAAAAAAAGGGGGGGGGGGGGGGGGTGTCGTTTATAGGTTGACGAGAGGATGTAAGGGGTAAAGATGTGTCGCCGTGCTCCTTCAGATACCCCTCCGCTAAAGATTGCCGATCAATGGAGTTGGAGGGGTGTGTTCGACCATTAGTGCGGGGCGCGACATTACATTTCAAAAAAAGTTCATCTGTTCAGTCTGATGCGAGAAGGGCTGCCAGGATATCTTTTATAGATCCTGGCCTACTATATGGAGGTAATGCCACATAAAGTCCCCGGTTTTCTTCAAGTTGTCGTATCTCCTACATATCACGCCCCTTGGGACTTTGGTGCATTTGTATTTTGTTGGAAGTAAATGATAACCCTTAACTTGTTATCTCAATGTTCTAATTTGCTGGTTTTGAATATTCGTTAATATGTGCTCATTCATAAACCTATCGGGAACAGTTCAATATCCTTTCAGACGTCTGTTTCAACTCCTTTTAAGGTGCTCCTGCCCAGGTGCTTCTGTCACTTCTTTCTCCTACATCAAGCTTCATGGAGTAATTTATATACCTCCCACCGTGGAAGGGAGTGCTAACCCAACCTTCTCTCAGAGAATATGAGGATACGGATGGGAAATGATCGACTCCAGAGCATCTGTACTGGTCAGACCGGTATTCAACTACCGTGAATGATCTCTGGTCATACCTCGCTCATAGTGAACCGGCTTCTGAAGCACTCGCTGCCAAGATTTCACTTAAGACTGACATTGACCAAATTCTCCACAACTACGTTTCCATTCAAATCATGTCACATCCGCAATGAGAATGTAAGGAAGCCAGATTATTTGTCTACATCGGAGGCTCAACCAGGCTGCAGATCGTCCTTCTTTTGCCTCTAAGAATTCATACCCAGCCAAATCTAGCGAAGGACTAGATTTCGAATCTTCTACAACAGAAGGGGCTGTCGGCCGAAGTGGAGATTGTCGTCTTCAAAAATTGAATCAAGCTGAATCCCTTCACTATATTGGGGAATAAACCTACCCTCAAGGCTTATTAAGCCACAGAGGAGTCTCGGTTATAACTGGTGGCTTATTTTCGGTGTCAGGAGGATGGAGGAGAAGTCATCTTCATTGATAATTGTCTTTGTGGAGACTTTGCTACGAATTCTCAGACTACCACAACTATAGCAGACGGTATCAGCACACGATCTCACTACCACATTAACTCATACCAACCTCACGCTAAATAGCACATAGTGTCAGTCCCGCCCTACGATTTCCGCGCTGTATCCTCGTTTACGTGCGATGAGCCCATTTACCTGCCCACATTGGCATCTCAACGATCAGCCGTTGATTATTTCTTTGCCTCGGTAACTCTCAAGGTATGTATTCCCAGAGATACCCACATTTTCAGTTGTCTTCCTCACTCATGTCCATTTCTCACTTATTATTCATCTCTCTATTATTATCAACTTTCACTCGTGTCCTAACTTGCCCTCAGGACTTTTGCATTGTGGCATGTTATGATAGAATGATCACTCAAATGCGTTTGGGTGGCTGGAGTCGGGACGTGGCTTGTCGTCCGGTGAGGGCCTCTGCATGATGGAGGAAGCTTTTTCTGATTGTCTCATTCAGCCCAAAATAACTCCTACATAAACTGCTGAGCCGTATGTGAAAATGCGAGCTACAATGGCGGCGTCTAGTGAGGTGACTACTCGGATGATGAAGGCCAGCCCGCCAATCTTCACGATGACACCAATGGCGGGTCCACAACAGAAGAACATTGAGGCAAGATAGAAGGGGGTTGCAAAAGGAGCTGTCGAAGATGGATCTGAAGTAAGGATAGCCCCATGGTTCACCAGATGGTGAATCCTAGCCCAGCAACCTCGGCGATGACTCAGGTGATAAATCTGCTGCGGATAATGAAAGGGAGATAGAGGGGCTCTAGCAAGCGGAGCTGTTGGCAAGGTATCTTGTCATGCTCAGAAACAAATGAAATACGGCCAGCGCGCTAGGCCAGATGTCAACTTGACAGAAGAATCTATCTTGTCAGAGGCACTCGCTTTGAAACTGAGTAGTCCTGTCTGAGGCTAGAATACGAATTAGCACATTCAAGCATCATCTCTTGATAGAGCTCCTTGCTCACATCTCTTTCTCCATAGAATAAGTTAGGTGCGGAAAATGGTTCGCGTTTAATGAACACAGGGGCAAGTGGCGAACAATGCTCTAAAGCTCGCTTGGTGGTATTGGCGATTGACCGGGGAGATTATCTCTCAAACGCCCAGAAGAGAGCAGTGAACCATATAATGTGTGTCGCTTTGTGGCTTTGTCGGAGGAGATTGGCTGAGTTATCCTTGATATACCAGTACAGAACAATGGGAAATACCTCGTCCTCGTGATATTCATCAAGCCGAACCTACTGGTTATGCGATGTGGCAGCTCGTTCATATATAATTATACGACGACAGCTTCAAGCGCAGCGCCCATCTTTTAATCCTCGAAACCAGGAGCGGACCAGAAGTAAAAGGTCGTTGAAGAAGACGTGTAAGAAAAGGTGCCGGGTCTTCCTTGGTGCATGGGCGAATATGCGCGGTAAGTAGACGAATTTGGATTTCAAAGATCTTGCATATAATGTCGGCGCGCTTGCGATTAAGCTCGTCAGACTCAAGGACTAGGGGCGGCTGTAGTTGATCATTGAAATGTTAGTCGGTTTGCATAATGTGTACCGCTGGCTCGATCGGCTCGGGCTGTGCGCAAATTGAGGATCATAGGCTGATCGCCGGTTGCGTGCCATGTTCGTCCAGAATCGGAATCCATGGTGAATAAAGAAAAAGGAAAAGAGGTAACGCAGAGCGTTGAAGGAAAACACGAGACATGGAATTTTGGTGTGAATGAGGCTGATGGGGAAAGAATACAAAGGAGTTTCAGCTCACTCACTGGGCAGAACTGCCCTCACGGTATAAAGCATGTTCATTCCCATTTTCCATGAGAACCTCACTGGGCCTCACTGGGGTAGTTCCAACAGTCTACACCACCATCCGCTCCTCCGATGAGGCTGCTCATCGCTATCGTCGATTTCACGCATGCCGAAAGCCAGCACTCTCACGATTGGTATCAAATTCACGTTAATCGATGGTTATAATTTTTAAAAAGCCGGACAGGTCAAGCTGTAGGGGAGGTGTGTAGCGTGCGATTCACGTATCAACCCCCTCGACATTACCACTATGGGGGAGATTGAAACATGGGGAAGGACCATGAAGAAAATTCTAGCTATGAAGAAGAACCTAACAAGGAGGTCAATGAGACAAAGGAGTCTGTCTAGCCTCAGGCTACAAGTCTCCTAACGTACACTTTCACTTTCGGCTTTTCGCATGGGTGCAGATGAACAAAAAGCCGATTTATACCACTAAGTACTATCTTCATCGTCGCTCACCGAGCTAATTGCCTGAGAGACGGCGGATCAAACTCGGTAGCGTTGACTGCAAAAGTCAGCATAAATTCATTGTATGCCACCACTCGAATCACTACGTACCAATCGATATCATCATGAACCCGAACTCATCGGCTTCTCCCAACCATCTTTCCGCCCGAGAATCCATGACGATGCCTGGTCTGATCTTACCAAACTCAGCTTGCAGATAACCCCTTCCACTCCACCGCGACAGCCAATGGATATAACGAGTGTTCCATTCTTGTTCTGTCTGCGCCTGCCAAAGCACCTTTGCCGCTGGTGCAGGCATGAACCCGAGGTCCCTGCAGTCGAAACATGGCACCTTGTGCAACACCGAGTATGCCCAGTGGAGGAGATACAAGGCGAGAATGGCACGACGCTTTGATGTTACTTGTACCCAGGCATCCCAGGATGGTCTCATTTGCTTTCTTTCTTCTTGAAGGAATAGTCCTCCGTGGACTACATGATAAACCAGGAGTTCCACTTTGCGAAAGATGATGTTGTGGTCGATCTGGGGCCGCGGTGACCTTGCTGATGGGGAGATCAGAATGATCGTATAAATTACCACGGCTTGCAAGGCTGCTAGCAGGGTTGTCTCGTCGAGTTGCTCGGACTATAACCCAGTTTTGGGTCTGTCAGAACGACGAAGAAACGAAAAAGGGAGGAAACTGACCTGATCTACTATGCTGTCTAATTCTTTTAAAATTGTTTTCCGCACCATGTCTTCGGCGCCTTCACATTGCCCATGCCACATTTTGGTCAAGGTTATACAGTTCGCCAGTGGCGATGGTAGTGTTTTATCCGGTGCAATCTGGGTTGAATGGAATAAAGGAGGAAGTTGAAACTCCTCAGCGAGCATTTGTGGCCAAGTCCGAAGAACTCGGAAGATAAGCTCCATGCTATGATTCGCTAGGGCTATTGAATTGGTATCTGCTGGCGAAGCCGACACAGGATTTGGGGGTGGGGTGGCTCGGATTAGCCCTGGCGTGTCACAGTCACTGCTGTTATTTAAAGAGAAGAGCTCCGTACTGCCTGCCTGTGGAGAACGTAAAGAAAGACTCGTGGGCTGTGTCGCATCCCAGGAATCTGGACATGAGAAAAAAGTATCGAATAAATTAGGATCGAAAATTGATTGTAAATCATAAGGCTGGCTCATGAGTGATGTTTGAGGCAAAGTAATGCTTGGGGTATCATTATTGATTCTGACCTCGTTATTCTCAAATTCCGGGCTGTCAGTTGCATCTGCGCCGGTATATTGACAAGGTATGCTTCGCACAGAACACCGAGAGCAACATGGACGTTTCAGGTTGCACCTGGATTTATCCGCGACACACTGATGGCATGACTTGCGTCTCCGAGTTTGTGATTGAGATTTATTACAGTTGTTCTTTAGGTGGCGGATAAGCGACGATCCTGTAGAAGTGTTAGTTCCTGGCTCAAACGAGGAAGTATCTAAGCGTACGATGGCTGAATTGGGTGGCACAGAACGGACAGTCGGAGTTTTTCTCGGTGGATTGCATCTCGATGGCGGAGCTTGGATGCTCATGGAGTAAAGGAAGTGGGCGTTGATGGAAATGAAGTTCAATTAAACTCGGAACTCCGGGTTGCTTATCGAGTGAGTGGGGTCGGGGTTGACCATGGGTTTTGACCTTGGAAGTATATATAAACCCCTGCAAAGAAACTACAGGTGAATTACCAGTGAATATTCATTCAAAAGTCTGTCAAGTTCCAGGGAAATGACAGTCAATCATATTTTCTTTTGGGCCTCCGCTGCCAAATACGCACCACTGCGGTCATTCTATCGCGCTATCCTGCAGCCGATTGGGTACACCGAGATGATTCGTGTTAAAAACGATGGTCTCATTGGTTATGGCAGTGACTATCCTTATTTCTGGCTTAAGAAGCTGCCTGAAGACAAACAACCCCTGCCAACTCATATCGCATTTGATGCCCCAAGTGAGCATGTCCAACGTTGAACTTCTGAAAATTTTCTAATACAGCCAAACCAGGCCGGGAAGCTGTGGATCGATTTTACCAGCTGGCGCTGTAAGTCGGACACCATCACACTACTTGAATTGTAGATGGCCTGAGACTAACCTTATTCCAGGCAACATGGTGGTCGAGACAATGGAGGCCCGGGGATATGGAAAGAAATGAGTCGACAGCCATACTACTCAGCTTTTGTAATTGATGTGGATGGGAATAACGTGGAGGCTGTGTATCTTCCGAAGTAAAGACTTGAACGTTAAACTTTGTGCACTGAGGATGGTTATGTATTTTAATTACCATGGAGCCTCAAAAACATGGTTCACGCAAGATGAATGCTAGATTTTATTTTTTCACGCTAAGTAGTGGATGGCACAAAATCCACGATCCAATCTTTACTGAATGAAATGGAGCAGTTTCAATTGAGGTCGAGGTTTAAGTGGTTTGTTGTATAATGCTGCATCCATTGTCCTATCTGCACTCAGAAATCCTCAACAAAAACCACGAGGCCACGTTAAAATCACTTAAAGGACCTTTCTTCAAGCCGCAAGTATTGTGCAACAAGCTGTCGTGTAGTCTCCTCAAAACCGGTAAACTGCCAACCAAACGTTTCCTCCGTCTGCCGGGCACTCAGCCTCCATTTTATTGCCGTTAAAGACCCTTCGAGCGGCAACCTTTTACTCGCCACCTCGTCTGGGAAGAACTTCCTACAGACAGCTTGAACATCTCTATCCCATACTACTCCATTTGGAGTATCTGAAGACAGAATATGCTCGGAATTTCCAAGAACCAAACCAGCGTCTACCGCATCGACATGTGCACGCGCCACATCGGCAACATGGACAGGCGTTCCGACATAGGGGAACGAAGAGTTGAGCGATGATGTCAGCGCAGGTGCAAGAACTGCCGCCCGCGTGCCCTGGAGGAGACTGTCGACCGTCGCGGTTGGATCTGCGTCCAGGCGGTCGTCCGGTCCAATTACCACCGAGGGCAGGAGATTGACAAAATCAAATTTCGGGCGCGTGTGGTTAATAAAAGCTTTGGTTGCGACTCTCGCGAGAGCTTTGGACGCCCAATAAGCTTCCATTGCAGTTGAAAAGGGGCCGGTAACACTGGTGTTCACGTCGTCCACTGAAAGTAGAAAGAGAATATGAGTAGGCATTCAAGCATAAACAGATGGGGTAGAAGGCTAACCTATATAGAGTCGCTGGCTGTCGGGGTTTATATTCCATTCAAACGGAATGAGGGTCACGCCTGTGGAAGGAGTTAGCTTCCTAGATCAGAATGTAAGTGAGAAATTGCATACAGGATGATGTTAGGATTACGCGGCGGATTGATGCCACGCGAGTGGCTGCTTCTAGAACAGTGGTCACCATTGAGATAGCCGGCTTAACGATTTCTACATCATAATCATCGGTCTGAAGAAAGACATGTGAGCCGCGAGAAATATGTTTTTCGTTGCGCATAAATTACCTCGATTGCCAACGGCGATGCAAGGTGAATGATGACAGTAATTCCCTCAAGGGACTTGAAGATTGCATCTGATTCAAGAAAGTTTGGAATGACAACAAACTCGAGTTGCTTCTGGTAAAGACTCAGTGCGATGATCGTGCTTTTATCTTTCAACTCGTTGACATTGCGTTCGCTTCGGACGACAGCGCGAACATGATATCCTCTTTCGAGGGCAGTTGTGAGCGTTTTGAATCCAATGTAGCCAGTGACACCCGTGATCTATTTTTGGTATATTAGAAGTCTGTATGGGGACAATTTGCAAAGGCTTGATTACCAACAGACGCTCAGAGCTAACGTCATGGGCTTTATGTGACATTGTGGAAGATTTGTAACTCAGTAGATCTAGAAAACAATACGAGAGTACTCGTTGTGTATAAATAGTCTTGGGATAGCTGATGTGGTGGTGGCCAAGCCCCAACTACGCGCTTACCGGTACTCGGAGTTCCGGGTTGTGGGAGATTCTTCGGCGACTCTGGGGCGAGGGATGATAAGCGTCATGAAATTCTAAACTCAAATTAGCACAATAGTTTAAAGAAAGAAAAATCTGGTAAACACAAGCGAAACAGTCAATCGTAAGAGGAAACAACTTTGGAATTGACCAAGTTGTGATTTGTTAGAGAGTAAACCTGACAACATTACAAGCCAGCTGGTACCAACAGCCTTGAAGTTTTGGGATTTTAAGCTTTAAAATAAGCTTATTTGCTGGCATTTGGTACAGTAAGAGAATGTGCGACCTTGGAAATTCTATGGAAACAGGGAGTCTATACGCGCCTAGAAAACGAAATTGAAAGCCTGAACCCCAAGGCAGAAATATAGACAATGCAAACGATGATGAATGCTCGCTAACTTCGAGTTTTCCTTTACAAAAATCCAACTTCAATCTTGATACCAGCGTCTTTCAGCCGATCGACATATTCCATCCCCAGGAATGATGGTGTGACCACTCCACCATGTCCACGAGCGTCATTTCCCGCCGTGTCGGCGGTAATCTTGCGATCAAGCAGGACCCTTGCTCCGACACAGGTGACAAGTGCAGTGAGCTCATACAACGCCCCTTCTCGCGCAAATGATGCCCAAACTTTAGGTTCAGCCCCTCCACTCTCGCTTCCAACAGCACGAAACTCTGCCCGCTCCACATGACGCAGCTGGTTTAGGTCAGGAGCTGAATCCATCCGTGATGCGAGTTTTCGAGTGAGCCCACGGATGAATGGAAGGGACAAGAGTGCAAGAAAAACCTTGGTGAGCAGATGCATCAAGACAGCGGACAATACACCATTCGCGGGGAGATACTCTTCAAAGTGAAAGTCGGGTCCGTAGAGATCTGGTTTCTGAGAGGCGCTGCGGTAAACAACGGCCTCATTTCCAGGGCCTGTAAAGGATGTCGCCAAAGAGCCTAGCCCCTGTGTGTATCGATATCCGAAGATGCGCGTGATCCAAGGTGCCTTCTGTCTTATTCTTTGCGGTAGTGCAGACAATATCGACGAGTCACCAGATAGGTACCAACCAGAACCATATGTCTCGAACGTGTCAAGGACAGTGTTCAGAGACCCTGCGCTCATCGCTTTAATACTAGAACAGATTAATCAGCCAATGGGCCAAAGCGACTACGGGATGACCATACTCAAGCTTTCCAGAACTAATGATCTCACCTGTGCCGGTAGAGTAAGCCTCTTGAATTTGGTTTGCAATCAACCATGCGGTGATGTCCGATGGGGTTGACGTTGACAAGCCGGGTATAAGCTGCCCAATGTCAGCTTCAAGCTGTCCTTGACCCATGAATGCATTTGTACTGACCAGTGACCCGCTCTGGCGAGCAACTTCGCCATAGCTTTCAATCACTTCTCGGATCCAAGGAACCTCCGTGGTACTTCAAACGGTGAGCTTGATTAATTGTTCGAGGAGTGCAGAAGATGGCTTACAAGTCAATGTAGTGCGTGCCGAGCGTGGCACAGGCTGCCACAATGGGAGTGGAGAAACGATGGAATGGCCCGATACCATTTATCACCACCCTAGTTCTCTGTATCAGAGGTTCGAGACTTGAAGCATTGAGCTCTACGATCTCGATGTCTTTGTGGATGTCAGATCCGATCTAAGTAATCACAATCAAGGGTGGACTCATACCTGGTGATTCTCTATTCGGGAAGAGTTCTTTCAACCCATCTACCACAGCCTCAAGACGAGAAAGTGACCTCCCTGCAATGCACCATTGGGTGGTAGAAGGATAATTCTGCGCGATGAAGCGTGCACACAGTTTCCCAGTGAACCCAGTCGCCCCGAAGAGGATGATGTCGTACATGATTTTGGATTCGTGAACAATAGGATGTATTCTACCTAAAAGTAGATCTAGCTTCTTAAATAGAATTTTTTTTCCTTCTGTTCAAACATCTTCACAACCGGAATTCCGAGTTGAGCTTTAAGTGCTAACGTCACGACGGAGTTCCTATTTCGAGCCCGGTGTTTTGGACTTTGGTTGAAGATTCTTCCGTTTAGGAGACATTGATGCGTATATCAAGAAAATCCTACTCCAAGTTTCAGTCGGTGGTTTTTTTTAATATCATTTTAGGGAAAATTCAAATATAAGATGCAAATCCTGGTGAAAGTGAAGAAACGAATCGTTTGGGCATTTTGATGATGAGCGGTAAATTTGCAATACAACACAAAACGAACGATGGTGAAACAATTTGGAGACAATGCACCAATTGTGGAGCGATTATTGTATTGATACCAGTAATAAATACACACGTCCGCAAAATCAGAGTTTGAAGCTTAATTAACACGCGCAAAGCTTCCACGCACTTTGTTCCCGCGTACAAGATCCAAGATTTAGGATCCACAAGGATCATGGGAGATCGGAGCAATTTCCACGAGTTGCCCACTGAGCCGCACGGTATTTTCTGGCAACAAGACTTTGTCGATGCCGAACACGAGCAACGACTCATCTCAGTCTTTTCCAACGAGCTAGAATGGCCCGACCGCCCTGGCCGGATATCACTCCATTACGGCTACAGCTTTGACTATAAAACCTTTGGGATAGACCCCGATATTCCATACAAGGAATTTCCAGAATGGCTCCAACCTCTCATCCCGACAACCGAGGGTCGACCACCAGACCAGGTCTGTCTTCAATACTATCCTCCAGGCGCGGGCATTCCGCCCCATGTAGATGCCCACAAACCATATGACCAGCTCTACGCATTATCTCTTGGTGCGCCGACGATGATGATATTCCGCCGGGGCGAGGAACGCATCGAGGTTGACTTGACCCCACGGAGCATGATGCAAATGAGCGGTGACTCGAGGCTGCATTGGACGCATGGCATTAGGAAGAGGAAGAATGATACCCTCCCAGATGGGACGGTGAGGCCGCGCGGGAAGCGGTGGAGTATCACTTATCGCTGGCTCAGGGATGGGGAATGTGAATGTGGCAATCTGGAGCTGTGTGACACCGCTCAGCGGCGGAATGGTATTGAAAAAGAGAAGAGATCGGTAAAGGCCTTGGCAGAGCAGGCTGCGCTTAAGGAATCGGCTGTATAGATCAGGTCAAGGTGGTTTGATGACTTGGCTCGTGTGTTGTGTAAATAATGTTAGTGATGTATACCCGGAACCCGCTCATGGCAAATTGCTGGCGTCAAAATTTAAAATCACACCGGAAAATCTGTGATTTCGATTAGATTGGCGTGCGATTATGCGGATCTTGTAGATTCTTTGTTAAAATCGATTATTGATGGGAGGTCAAGAAAACGGCCGCCTGGCCTTCTTGTCTGGCTTAAATGAACGCACCAGATGCTATTTTATGCATGGTTCTGAGTGACAAATTTCACACAGAATTAATAAACAGCTCGGAGTTAATGAAGCTCCATCAACAAGAAGGTTAGCCGTTCTCGGTCGAAAGCAGGTACTTTCCTTGTTTTGTGAAACGTCATTTGGGCAGCGACTATCTATTTGGGAGACTTCAAAGCCTCTCACTCGCATATAACTCATCCCCTCAGCGATGCTTTCTTTTACATCCCCTACAATTCCTCAACCTCTGCTTAACTCCGACTCCTTGAGCTAACTTGGTCATGCTAGAGCTTCATAACGTGGCAATCATTGGTGTGGTTGTGGTCGTGATTATGTCCGCATCGTGCACCCTGCTCCACAACCAAAGTCGCGAACCGCCCTCGGTATCGAGCAAGATCCCATTTGTGGGGCATCTTATAGGCGTTATCCAATATGGCCCAGGATATTTTAACATGTTATGGTGAGTCTTTTGTTAGATGTATGATGTGAACTAACGTAGCATATCCGGCAGTGAAAAACATCCACAGCACTCAATCTTTGCAGTCAACATCTTCTCCTTCAAGCTTTTTGTGACATCCTCACCTACCATCATGCGGGCCGCTCAGAAGCATCCCACGATCGTTACATTGGAACCGTTGTTGAAGGTCACGCAGAAGCGTTTTTGTCAAACTCCACACGAGAAACTCATCCGTTTATGCGAGAAAAACAATGGCTCCAGCCTCCTTTCCAAAATCGTGCATGAAACAAATCCAGCTCTTTCTGGGGAGTCCCTTGACAGGATGAACCGTAGAATGCTTTGGCAGCTACTACCCATTATTGATGACATGGGCAACCACCAAACCATCGATTTGAACGCATGGCTTCGGCATGCCATCACCATTGTCAGCACAAATATCACATATGGCAGTTTAAACCCATTTCAAAATCCAGCCATTGAAGACACATTCTGGTCAGTTTGTGATACCTAGAATTGGCTAGACAATCTCTCAAACTTCCGGACAGGAAACTCGAGCGTAATGTGGCGATACTACTGGCCGACATTGTGCCATGGCTGATTTCTCCCAAAACATGGAAGGCACGCAAGCACTTGTGTGCTGCGTTTGAAGATTATTTCGACCTCGCAGGTCATGAAGACGGATCGGACCTACTATCCATGCGTTACAGATCATTTCTCGGGGCTGGACTCACTCACAAAGAAATAGCATATGCGGAGATGCCCCTGGTTGTAGGATTACTAGCAAATACCGTTCCTGCTGCGTTCTGGGCTCACTTTGAGCTTTTCTCGAGACCAAAGCTGCTCAAAGAGATACGGGAGGAGGTGGAGCAAAATTGCTTGAAGATTGCGCCCGACGGTACGCACATTATTGACCTAAGGTGCCTTCGCGATAACTGTCCACTTCTTCTCTCAATGTACCAGGAGGTTCTGCGGACGAGGAGTACAATGGTAACGATTCGATTTGTCACTCAGGATGTTATCCTGGCGGACAATCACTTTCTCGGATCTGGAACAATGCTCTTCATGCCGGCGAAGCAACTAGGCCGAGATAGGAGTGCTTGGGGAACTTCAGCTGATAAGTTCGATGGACGAAGGTTCATGAGACCTACTACAAGAACCGATGATAGTGGCGACAAGAAAAAGGATCCCCGGCGTTCTGGCGGGTTCATGGCATTCGGTGTTTCTCCAACGATCTGCCCCGGGCGCCACTTGGCTACAAGTGAGATCTTGTCACTCGTCGCGATGGTCGCCTTGCGATATGACATTGCTCCGGTGAATGGGCTCTGGTGTGCACCACCGAAGATGAATTCGGCAACCATATCCAATATGAGTCCAGTTGAGGGGACATTCCCTGTGACAGTGAAAAAGAGACAAAAGTATGAAGGGAAGTCGTGGCGGTTCGAAATCACTGAAGGCAGGGGGCAGTTTGGTTTGGTTGTGGGTTAGATTTGGGCATAAAGCTTAACCCACTGGGCGTGAGGAATGATGAGATAAGTTCATGACGGCTTATCGATATGGGTATGGGCAGAGTTGGACAACGAAGGTTGCAAAGCTTGCAGGACGAGGCTGCATACTTGAGAGGTAACATCAACATGGAACGTACTGCAAACTGGGTTGGGGTCCTCCTACCGGATAGCCGCGAGTAGGGTATGCCGGGGTCATACTAAGTGATATAGTAGATGTCGCTCTAGTTCTAGTGTTATATTCTTACTTGGATGCTTCGGTCATTTGTCCAATTGTGGTGGGTCAAGTGGATGACTATACAATAACATCAATCTCATGTGTCACCAGATCTATTGCTGTCTGTGGCTGTTCTGATCTCATTTCAACAGGGCGGTTTAAGGAAGGACAAGAAGGTCTTAAGGTGCATAACTGGAAGGTGTTTACCAAGATGCTGTACAGTCGTATGTTCTTCACAAATGGTGATGGAGACTACGAGTCTAGGCGGGGTCTGGATAATAAATTGCTCGGTCTTCCCGTCGAGGATCTGGACACCGCTACGGCAGAGCGCATCTGGATGGCAGAGAATAACGAGGTTCCATTCTCGCATTGAATACCGAAGTCTGTTCTTGACTACTCAAGGGTAAGGATGGCTTAGAAACTTTGCTGGTCTTACTACTATTCCCAAACCGTTGGCTACAAGGTTCCTTCCGAAACCCGAATATCAGCTCAGGATCCCAAAAGAGCAGTGGGAAATTGCGCAGAATGAAGACTATGAACCGCGAAGGATTCCAGTTTATATGGATGAGATCGTGCAATTATAATTATACAAAATCACATTCCTACATATCGCGAAGTTATGGCACACTACAGCGTCTCCCACATTGTTACCGTCAAAGTTACTACACTCTCCATCTTTCCGTCAAGTAACACTCCACAATTCTAACAAGTCGGTTTACAGTAAGGCTGCAATAAGACAACCAACAAAAGCACTGGACAAAATTCCACTACCCGAATTGATTCTAACACCGTCATTGAAGACGGGAGACGAGGAAGGGATGCTAGCAGTCTACGCCAAATTAGCTATCAGTTAACGGGTAAGTAGAAGAGAAACCAACCGAGCTTCCAGTAGGCGTTGCTGAAGGAATCAATGACGATGGGCGAGGGGAACCAGAAACATACGGGGGGCTCACGGAGGTTGAGACGACCCTTATACCAGTAGCGGAGGTCGCCGCATCAGTGGTCACAGCGGAATTGACGCTCTCTTCGGCAGTCTTTGTAGTGGTAGCACTAACAGATGTAGTGGTGGAAGGCTCTTCGGCCGAGGTAGTAGATGTTTCGGCTGAGGTGGAAGACGCTTCGGCCGAGGTGGAAGACACTTTCAAAGGGGTGGCATCCAACCCACATGCAGTAGCAGCCTTGGACACAGAGCCACCGTAATATTTCCAAATGTCGAACTCAAGGGCACAATTCAAACAATCGCTCAACTCGGTCTTGAAATTGGCGGCATCACAGTATCCGTCAGTACGGCCGGCAGTAATGACGCCACCTATTCGGTCAGTTTGAGTCTTTTTTTGCAATATTGCAGGACATGTAACATACCGCAGTTGGCGTGACATTCGTATGCGGGAGTGCCGGGATCCTGGCGCCGGTTCAGAGGAACAAAGTCCGGGAATTGGAATGCGCTAACACTGAGTACAGTGCAGGCAAAAGCAGCAACGTTGACAAGATGCATGATGATATTAAAGAGTGAAATGAGGTAATGAATATTTATTTCAAATGTAAAGACTGATGTTACGAGCCCCAAACTGAAGGCAGTTGGGTCTCTACTTATTTACCCGTCGATGCTCCTCCAAAGGAATACCCTGTCTTGGCCGAACGCTCATTTCAGAGCGAGAACTAGCCAAGGTAGTATGAGAGGTCCGGGAGCTGGGGACCTTACGGGTGAGATAACGTGTTATGGTCGTCTCTCAAACGAACCCGGTGAAAATGTGGAAGCGAACCAATTAAAATTAACTAAAACAGCCTTCGGAGACCCACTTATCTTATCTGATTGATCTTATCTGATCTAGGTCCTGAGTCTTTTCTTTTGACCTCTTTATCCGCGGGTTCCTCCGGCTTCAATCCTTTAAGCCCCTGCAATGGCAAGCCACTGAACGATAATTTGTATCTTTGCTCGGCACTCGTGACTCGACCTCGATGGGTCCCTAACAGTGGCCCAACTTCGGCTAGAGAATTCCCGGCCGTATCACCCAAGAAACTCTGGTTGCCACGTACTTGGCAGCTATTGAAACTCTTGGTAGTGGGGGTCGGGTCAAGCCGATACACTCCTATTCGAGACTCTCGCTTATATCGGTTGTAGTTTTCAAGCAAGCTCGAGGGTAACTTGGAGTTTAAAAACGCCGATGTCTCGGTTTTCCGTCAATTGTTTCAAGAACTTTCTATAAACATCTTCCTCTCATCATACACTTGATTAAATGAAGTCATCAAGTCTCTCAATATAATTATGAGGAACTACATCGCACTAATTGCTCTCTCTGCCGCTGGAGGACTATGTGCTCACGGCGAGGAAGAGAGCAAAGAAATGGGCCCGGCTGCCTTTATGTGGCCACCTGATCGTCTTTGGGGTGCAGCATATGACAACAACGCGCCGTGTGGCTCATCAACAGGGGCAGTGAACCGAACAAGCTTTCCCTTGAGTCAGCGCACATCTATCCCGCAACTCGAACAAGGAGATATACTGACATGAGAGTCCAGTCAACGGCAAGCTTGCAATTGTACTTCAAGACGAGTCATGGAATGTGCAGGTTGCGATCTCTCACAAAACCACTAAGCTACCTCTGAAATCCTCATTCATACAAGCTAACCCTCCCTTAGATCCGACTACCAATGACGACTTTGAGTCCTTCATTGACGGCTCCAGTCTTACCGACATCAAACCAGGACACGAATGCTACTCCGTCCCCAACCCGTCCGTCGACGTGGAAGAGGGAATGAACGCCACTTTCCAGATCAAATACACCTCGGATTTTGATACCGATAAGAACGAAACCTACTACGCGTGCGCAGACGTCACTTACATCCCAGCGAGCAAGTTCACTTTCCAGGTCCCTTGCTTCAATGTCACGTCGGACGAGTTTACCGAAGTCACTACCACAGCCACAGCTGGGGCTACTGCTACCGCTACTGCAGCATCGGGCGCAACAAAAAACACCAGTACCACGAGCGAAAAAAGCTCCGGTCTTTCAGGTGGGGCTATAGCGGGCATTGTGGTTGGCTCGGTGGCTGGATTGGGTCTTGGAATCGCCTTGCTGTTCTTCTACAGAAGACTTTTGCAGAAGTATCGCTTCTTGCGGCAAAAGGCCTCGACCCGGAATGTGGACTGGAATGAGGACGCGCCTCAACTTAAAGTTGATCATGAGGTGCCGATTGGGCTTCGCAAGATTAAATGATTCGGCTAGGGACTTCTCTTCTAGAGGCTAGATGTAGGAGGGGAAGTGTGCAGATGTGCATGTGTTGGCCGCAGTAATGATTAACGTTCTTATGTTTGGCTTTCAAGGTTCTATATCTGTGATATAGTTAGTTCAACTTGTGTCTGTTTGTTCATCTTTGGATCTGGATTATGTCTTAATGTATAGAGATGGCATAGGAATATACTTTGTATGCTTGTTGGCAGGCATATTTAGCCTTAGATGACACAAGGGACGTCATACAAAATCCACTAACGTCTTTGCAGATGCTTTAATCGGATTTCTTTTAAAAAGTATGTAAAACCAGAAAAGTCTTCAACTGCACATTGGGCTTTTCTCAAGAGACGCAGCGCCCCATTTTGATATGTGCTCCTGCTTAATGTGACTAACGATGGAATTTAGGGAAGGATATGGCGGGTCATACATGTAGAGCATACATACGCCGGAATAGACCTCTGCGGAGCCCACAAAGCCCAAAGCCCACCCCGCAAATGGGTTGGGTTTTGGGCCCAGCCTCGGGCCCACCGATGGGCTATGGGCCTAAGGTACAAGCCCACTGCAGGTTAGTGGGCCCCCAAATGGACCCCAAACAGTACGAACACGCCGAGAATTCAGAAGTTGACCCCCCTTTTAGGGTTTTCAAAATTACCCTTCGTTTTACCCCCGTTTCTAAGCCTTATCCTAGTAAAGGTAACATTTATTAGTTTAAATAATTTAGACTCAATTACCAGTCAATCACTGGGCAGTTACCTACCTCTCCAAATCCAAATTTAAACTTTATACGTCTACCAAGGGTTAGAATACAATATTGTATGGCGATTGCAAGATGCCAGCTGAACCCCTTTAACGGGCCATAAGGGGGGCCATGTGGGCCCCCACTAATGGGCAGTGGGTTAGGCTCTGGGCCGGGGGCTTGGGCCCATTTGGGGGTTATGCAGAGCTCTACGCCGGAAGGTGCAGCTGATTGTGCGGTGCCGTTCTTCCAGCAGATAAGGACTAAGATGGTATACCGGCGACTACAACATAATGAGACCACCGGTACATAAGAAATACCAGGTCACAATACATCTTTGAAATCATCATGTGACTTCGAGTACCCATACTTGTAATCCTGCCGGAACGGTAGGTTTACTTAGGCCGCTACCTAGGTACACCTAAGTGATTACATAAGAGCATTTAACCGCTAGGTAGGCCAAAATATCATAAGGACAAACAGAACGTCTGTTTGTCACCTGCAGCGGTATATATATTAGGCCCTAACATTCGTTAGGGACCCCATACTAGGCATGCGCTAATCACCGGACATGAAAGAAGCAGAACGACTTATGCTCACGTGAGCGTCCCTAGGCGGTCAAATATCCTGGCGCGTGAACTTGCTTGTACCTTCCATATATTCTACCATCCTCGCAGTAGCCATTGGTTTTCGCCGCAGTGATGCGCAGGCTCTTCACGCAACTAGCCAGGCCCTTTAAGAGGTCACGTATTCCTATCCTTTTTAGGCCGGGCTTCAGCAGGTCATCACACAAAAACTGGAACCTGGTCAACGATTTCTTCGAATACACAAGGGGACGATTTTTATTGAATGAAGAACATGAGCTGTCAATACGTCGGGTGAAATTTGATATGAATGAGCTTGCGATGGTTGCCGCTGAGTCTGTTGGCTCAAGGGAATGTGTTAATATCGAAAAACTCCCCGATGGCATGTTCAATAAAACATTCCAGTTTACCATGGCAAATGGCGCTGAAGTGGTCGGAAAGGTGCCAAACCCCAACGCCGGACAAGCTCATTTTACGACAGCAAGTGAGGTGGCTACAATGGACTTTGTAAGGCACCTTTGGCTCCATGCCTGCCTGCTCCTTGATGATCACTAATCTTCATAAGGTTCGCAATGTCTTAGGTACTCCTGTTCCACGTGTTCTTGCCTGGAGTTCGAAAGCAGGCGAGAACGCAGTTGGTGCCGAATACATCATCATGGAAAAGGTTGCAGGTGTCCAGCTAAGTCATGTCTGGTACAACATGGGCATCGAAGATAGATTTGAAGTTGTGAAAGCAATCTCGGGATACCAAAAATCTTGGTTGTCTACTTCCTTCACCAAATATGGGAGCCTTTACTATCCATGCGACACCGACTATCAGAAAGAATGTGTTTTAATAAAGAGCGATGGCACTCATACCAAACAGCCTCATTTTGTCATTGGGCCATCGACAGGTCGAGATCAAGCTGATCATGGGAGGGTATCAATTGATTTTGACCGCGGACCATGTGAGTCGTTGTTTTGGTTTACTTCACATTTGCTTCGCTCACATAGTATTCTATTATTTCTAGGGGATGATGCTTTTCAATATCGTCGGGCAGTTGGTTTCCGAGAGATTACTAGCGTACAGAGCATTGCAGAGCTTCCCCAATCCCCTCTAAGCCTTTATGGACCTGGTACATACTACCCGACTCGGGCTAAAAAATTAGCTGCTCTAAACAGTTACCTTCGGCTCGTCCGATACCTCTTACCGACTGATAAATCGGTTATGGCGTCTTTCCTGTGGCATAGCGACCTTCACACAGAAAACATTTTCGTCAATCCGGAACGGCCCACGGAAATCTTAGGCATCATAGATTGGCAATCAACTGAACTATTGCCTCTATTCGAACATGCCCGCCAGCCGTATTTCCTGGACTATGATGGACCTCCTGTCAAAGGTCTTGAACCGCCAACATTGCCAGATAATATCAACGAACTTTCGTCGGCGAAGCAACTCGAAGCGACAAGTCTCTATATGAGTATGTCTCTCTCGGCGTTATACAGAAATCTCACCTATCGCGACAATCCGGTACTATACGAAGCGATGGAGTTTCGGCAGACCAAGTCCTTCGAAATGTTGCTACTTGCGCAGAATCTCTTTGTAGACGGGGAGGCATTATACCAGACTAGTGCTCTGGATCTGGAGAAAGAGTGGCCAGATATGCCAGGTGTCCAGGCATTCGGAAATCCTCCTTTCCCTGTGCAGCTCTCCGCTAGTGAGATTAGATCGCTTGAAAGGGATGTTTCTAGCACCATTCGAGGTATGGAGTTATTAGCCCATCTCAAAAATTCGCTGGGCGAGTTATGGCCAGAAAAGGGAGTCGTGAGGCATAACCAATATGATGATGCGAAAACACTCCTGAATCAAGCCAAGGCCGAAATACATAACGTGGTTAAATCAATCCTGAAATAAAATGCCTAAGAATTATTAGTTTTCTATATAACTTATACATATCACAAGGTTGCTCGTATTTATACAATTTGTAGTGCTAAAGCAATATGTACCGAACTAAGGGCCTAGTGCTTCGGCACCGGTGCCGCGGGACTTGTCAAAGCCTATTTGGATGATATGGCGAGTGGTCTAATGGTAGTTAGGGAGACGGTTTGAATTCTAGGGATATAAAAAATGCAGACACAGATACAACGCAAAAAGAGAATAAAAACGGAGAGTGAGGTGTTATAGACATCGGAGTTGCTACGCGGCGACCTAATGTACGAGAGACCGAACTATGCTGGGCTGGGAATCGGAGTTAATTGTGCGAGTTGAGTCCACATTCGTGAAGTTGATGATTTTGCTAATACTCCCCGCTATTTTCATCACTAGAGGCTGGCTCGTTCCGGGTTCGTTCAGCTGGCAGTATTCCCAGACTGCCGTTGTTGAGCCTCAAATGCCTCAATGACATCGGGGCAGCTCGATTGGGCCTTGGCTGATTGTCTAGCCATGTATTCAGACTCCTTTAATCGTGCTTTGAGAAGTTGCTTCCGAGTCTTAGAATGGATAGCCGAATGCAAGCTTTTGGCTATGCCCTGCCCCGGATACGCTACTAAACCCAAAGCACCTAGAGATGATCAATCAGCATAGCCCCGCTGGTCGCGCAAGGGTACAACGGGTGACAGACCTGATGCAGCTTTTGTCCCCATACCAATGGGTCCTTTCACAAATCCTTTAATTGCACCCCTAATGCCATCTTTCTGGCCACCCTCATAGGGCTGCCGGAAGATATCAGTAAGCCCATGTGAGAACCCATGCGTAAAGTTATCTGAAGCCGCAGCAACTCCGGATTTAAAGTCCCGGATGTTATCGTAATCTTTTACCTCCTCGCCATAGAGCCTGGGGACAGCTCTCAGGCCTTCATTCAATGCTCCCGGTATGTCAACCAGAACGCCCTTGTAGTAGTAGGCTATTATCCTGCCGACGCTTTTGGCGGATCCCCCGACTGCCTTTCCTGTAACTCTCCATTCTTCGTCTGTCCGGTTGCTTCCGGAAGTACGTGAGACACCTGCGGATGGAATTTGCTCGGATTGGGGACTTGTAGACTCGATAACTACGAGCTCTGGCTCGCTCTGTTGACGTGAGCGACTGAACTCCTTGTAGGGCCGAATGACGACGTCGCTTGATGCTGTGAGGATATCCTTATACATGCCTAGTAAAGAGGATGTGCCGCCCGTGATAGGATCCCATCGCCGAGTCTGAATGAAGATCGATTTACTCTCGTGTCTAGCTCAGGGTGTGTTTTAGTACAGATGTGTAACCAAGCTGGTTAGAATGTATGCTCTCACGCTTTGAGGTCCTTCATATCAATGCGAGAATTTTCAAGCAAAATTCCCGCTGCCATTTTGGACAAATTTATAGGAGACTTTCCGTTTTGTTTTAACTGCCATACAGCTGGCTCAGAATCGATGAATTGGCATTTCATTTTGTCGATCGGTAGGTTTCGATGGAAGGATGCAACAGCCGCTGAAACTCCAGCTTCCTCGCTCATTTCACGAGCGAGATTACCGGCTGCTGCTAGGGTATCAGGATGGAAGCAAAAGCGGATGGCTTCAGCTAAATTCTCTGCGTTCAATGACCGGCATGGAATGGGCATTGGTCCAATCCCGCGGGACGCAACCATATTTCCCCAAAATAGTTGACTGTGACAAGTTAGCTAGTAAATAAATGGGAAGGGCTCGCAGGAAATGACAAACTCTCCAAAGAATGGCACAATAAGAGAGGGTCTTCCAAATCGCAGACCACATGCTGTAGTCCCTGCTCCTCCATGGTGTACAACTGCGGCGACCTTTTGGAACAGCCATTCATGCGGACAGTCTCCAAGATAAAAGATCTGATCATCCGATTCTGCTTCGCCGAGATTACTCCAACCCCGGGATATGATTGCACGGCCACCCCAGGACTTGACTGCATTGACGAGCGTGGCAGTCATGGCTGGGGGATCTTCAATGACGATGCTCCCGAAACCAATATACACCGGCGGAGGCCCGTCTCGGAGAAATGCATCAAGGTCTGGAGATGGTGTGAAGTCCGGAGGAGAGCGGAAGAAGAAGCCACAGACGTTGAGATATGCCGGCCAGTCCACTGGTTTAGGCATCAATGTAGGGGACCAGCAATATGTGAAGGGTATCTTCAGAGTCTCTGCTAGACGGGGACCTTCAGTGGCTGATATAGGCTCTAGGTCAATGGATTTCCTCCAATCATTTATAACGTCTCCCAAGCTATTTTGAGGTCAGCGTGTTGTTTCGGGGATGAGCAGGAGGGTATTTGGCTAGTACCCTTGCCATGTTAGCCATTCGACAATCCCGTACGAAAGGTAATTAGCCATTTTCGGCTCTGTGGTTGAATACTTCAAGTTCGCTAAGGGATGGGGAAATGATCTTGTGCTGGTCCAGGGCATAGTAAACATCATATGTAGAGGGATACCAAGCGCCTGAGCGCAGTGAATATGGGCGAAGCTTGGAGGGTTCGCGATAATAGCATCAGCAACAAATGGTATCTTGGTCACGGAGTCATCCTCAATACAGGACTGCCAGCATCCCTGCAGAATTTCACCGACCATGACCCGCTTGCGTTGAATATCACCCTCTTGTATGGACTTCATCTGTGGTATCAGTCCTGGGTTCTTCACCATATATGCCATCAGCTCCGAGGGATCTCCTCCAATAGAATAAAATTCTAGACCGGAGTCCCGCACGAAGGTCTCAAAAACACCATGTGTCGCTAGTCGTACGCGGTGTCCATGACGCTGCAGCTCGTTGCCTAGTGCAACAAACGGCTGGACGTCACCTCGACTGCCAACAACTTGGATCACAATGTTGAGCTCAAGGCAACACCCGGCATCACCCGAAGTCTCTGGTTGTGGTTTGATATGCTTTTCCGTATGCAGAAATGGTATCAACTTTGAAACCTCCCTACCCACTTTGGAGTCTAGGTCGATCTCAATTCGACCATCATCTTCGAAAATTCAGTACACTCTTGTTGGCAAGGGGTTAGTAAATTAGAGGGTTTCCCACCTTGGACTTTCGTTCCATCCCGGATAGACTGGTTGCGTTCAAGCGTAGAAGGTCGACGCGGTGGTTCTTCCATCGCTGCAGCCCGATGACATCACACGTGGGGAGAACAGAGGTCTTTCCGATGTAGAATTTTCGTCAAATATCTGGGTTTAAGTGAGATCTTTAAAAGAATGCGTAAAGCATTCAAAGGTTTAAAAACGAAAGTTGGATATCAAAAGAGCAGTGGTGATCCCAAAACAATTGAAGACCATGGTAGCTCCGATGGTTTTGGCTTTGGGACGGGTGGATCCATGACCGGGGTGGAGCCACGTGATTATCGATGTTAGCCAATCATAGGCCGCCTTGCAGATGCCATATGACGACATTCCTAGGGGAGTCCCACCTGAGTCAAGGTCCACGAGGATACCACTCTACCCCTGATATTAATAGAAATAAATTCCCACGTTAAAGCCAAAAGAGATGATACGGGTTGAGCATGAATCCTGATTGTCAGAGGCAACATGTTCGTCTTGCATGGATTATACTGATAGACTGTTCACAACACGTTGTTAAACACAGGTAAGGGGGCCAACAAGCATGAATCATCAAACTGACTACTCAAATGATGAACTTGGGATATTACACTAACATTCGATGTTTACTTTTTGTAAAATTGTAAAATACAGCGTTGCTTTTTGTTTTAGGGGCTTTTCCCATGTTTTTCATCGTTTTCTGTTTTTTTTTTTCAGAACGAAAATGTCCCGTAGGAGTGACAGCTCCAGAATTACCCAAAAATTGGCACTTTTCAAAAGGAATTGATATGACTCAGGCCACTCGAGCCAAAGCGAGATTGGCGGGGAATCATCGTTTAGGAAAGGAGAGCCAAGAAGTCGGGGTCAGTGTTGAGAACAGCCCATACCGACCTATCCAGACTCAAATTGACATCAACGGCACGCGGAAGATTAGCACAAGCCAAAGAGCCTCTATTGCTCTGGCGTCGAGGCACCTCCTCTTCGGTGGACAAAATAATTGCCAAGCCATCGACCCGGTAACCTTCGCTAAAAGCCGGCGACACCAGGGAAGGGGCAATTCGTTTGCCATTGGGGGCGACGTCAAAGTCAGCCCCAACGTATGTCTTGCCCCTACTCCACTGGGTAGCGACAAGGCAACCATCTGGAACTATCTTCTTCAATCTGACATGACTTTTGTTGGGCTGTGCGGCAATCCATTCGAACTGCTGTTTGACTTCATCCATATCAACCGAGTAAATTGCATTATGAATAACCTGTGCAATCTGCCAAAGTTCGCCATTTTCTAGTAGTTCGTGGGTTGCGGAAGTTGAGGGGCAGTGGATGGCGTTTGGAAAATAGTGTGCGGGGAGCTTGAGACGGGTGGAGTCACGCATGTCCATGGTTGTCCAGAAATCGCGAAGTGGCTGTAGCTTATCGGGGTCTGGTGTGAGTCCCTTCTCACGTATAACCTGAATTCGGGCTTGATAAATCCGCTGGTACAAATAGGCCGAGACGAGCTCGAATCTGGTGAATGAGGTTTGTTCCTGGGTGTTGGGGTCGGTTGCAGCATTTTTGAGTGAAATTAGATCTTGGCCATGGAAACGCAGAGGACGAATGTAGACAGAGGCGGGGGTTAAAGCCTCTGGCATGACAGTGCTGTTTTGATCCAGGCAAAAATCCGGAGGGTTGAACGCAAGGGCTTTCTTCTTCTGGCTGGCCGATGGACTGGTCGTTCCTCGAAAGTGTGAGTAAATCTCTGGAGGGGAGATGAGTGTTGGCGGAGAAGAATCGCGTAATTGTTTGTAGATCTCAGCGAGATCACGCACGAGCTGCATGAACCCAGTGGCATCGCAGACCTGATGATGAACTCGAATCCCTAGGGTGACCCCTCCACAGCCGAACCGGGTGTGCTGGATGGCGAATATGGAATTGTGTGAGACAGATCCCATTGTTGAATGGAAAATTGGAAGAAGTGCATTCCCAGAATCTGGCAGGTTTAAGACCAAGACACGAGCTGAAAGAGCAGACAGCGCGATGCTTGCGAGTCTTCTGGGGCACTGTGCCTCCCAAAGTTCAGCGCCAGTACCCAGTCTACCAATCTCCGGAGCTTGGCTGACTGGATTCTGCTGTAGACGGCCAGTCAAATGCGGGTAATAGTCGAGGAGGTGAGATGCAGCCACCTTCAAGCGTTCAACTGGGAGGAAGTTGTCCTCTGGCAGGGTTTTTGGTTTTCTGTAGACGAGGATGGCTTCAATAGCCAACATAGCGGGTACTGTGTGATCCATCGGCCCTAGGCCAAAAGAGGATTCGAGTGCGGCGACTGTCGCCTCATTGGCGCAGTTAAGCGTGTGCCGCGTAGAAACGCGTACTTGGTCGAGTACCATCTCTGTGATTGGACGAACCAAATACAAGGATAGCGGGATAATCAAGATGGATAAACACGTCAAAAGGTTGACGAGGATCAAAGATGACGAGGATGAAAGAGGATGAAGATGAAAGAGTGAGTGTTTGTAATGCTTAAAAGCAATGGGCAATTGTCCCATTATCCCATCTTTACCTTCGTTCTTGGGATGATTCACTCGTTTGTCTCGCAGGGCTTTTCGAGTGAAGACAATGGACTGACTACAAGGGCATGTGTAGGGTACCTGGTCTCGGTTTATTCGACAGAATGAATGTAGACTGTTAAAGAAATACGTTACAAGTATCAAAGAAAGGAAACTCGGTAATAGTGTGAACACATTTTGAACAAAGAAACGGGCCCGTAGATGTTTTTTTTTAACTCCACAAAGACAGCGAAGTTTGTGGCGGACAAGTCAATGAAGGCATAGTATGCTCATGTCAATTGCATCGCCTACAAAGCTGCTCTAGAGAATAGTTGAACAAGTTCAAAATCCAAATCAGATCCTAGAATCTTATTTTAGATATCGTTTCGACGCAGATAGAGAAGGAGCTACCCGATGACGTGGAGCCTCTACTTGACTTCCCTTTTGGGTTCTTCGACTATCCAGCTACCTGCCATCGGCTTAACCTACAGGGTTTAAATATCTACTCCGGTTTCCCTCTGTCCTTCCTTCCTCCACACTCCGGGCACACTTCAGTCTTTTGGAAGTTGGTCCAGCTTCAGATTCAAATTCAACAAAAGGATGCTTTTGTCCAGTGATTGTTGCAACTCTGAGGGCTCTGACGGGTCTTCTGTAGGTGGCCCAGGCTAGGCTGCCAATGGCACGAAGTATCTCTTGGGAGCAACCGGGCTGCACAAGCGCCCCTGACGGGGAGGAAACTCCTACTCACCTCTGTGGAAACAAAATGTACTAATGTGATGCTGCCGTTGTTTGCCAGGAGCTGAAATAACCTGGAAGGGGCTCTGTCTCACCCCCTTCGACATCAACGTTTAGAACCTTTCCACAGAGACAGCTCTCTGCTGTCCGAAGAATTTTCCGGGAACGGTTGTTTTTTTTAGGCTTCTTCTAGTGGTTCCCCACCTTCTCACCTACTTGGCCTATCCTTTTCCTTCGTGGGTTATTCTTATCTTTCTAGTATGAGCCTCACAACACTTGGCTGCCAGCATACGGCTGCCTGGGTGGAGATGACATCGGAAGTGTGAAGGGCAAATGTTTGTGACTTGGCTGTGAGATAGTTTTTATTGAGCAAAAATAATAGTAGACCGAGGAGGAGGGGGACTGGGAAGTCTCATCTGGACACCATGAGACTATAAGTTATAGTCTACAACCTTAGTTAGACCTCCGCAAAACCCATAAATGGGCCCCCATGAGAATCCATTATTTGCATAAATATGGTCTTGGCATTCATAAATATGCTGATTAATTCCTGTTTGCTATGTGAACTTGGTAAACCTTTAAGTTAGAATTAAAAGTACTAGAGAATTCTGCATAATTTTATGAACCTACCAAGAATTGGCCTGTTTGCACTGTTTGGAGCCCATTGGGCCCCCATAGAAAACCCATGGGTTCTACCCTCGGGCCCAAAACCCATCTATGGGCCCGGCCTCTGGCCCAAAACCCAACCCATTTATTGGGTTGGGTTGGGTTTTGGGGCTAATGGGTTTTGCGGAGGTATAATCTTAGTGTATGAAGAATTTATGTATTTCAATCTCTAAAAATCATATTTCATCAGTAGGAACTGCCATCCCACAGAGCCACCCCTGGATTCAGCTAATTAACAGGTAACGCTAGCTTTTATCTGCCCTCCGGATGGAGGCACTGGCTAGGTATAACGGCCGATGGACCTTTCCTCAAGGCCGAAATGGCAGTAATCATCAGCATACACACGAGGCATAGGTCTAATCGTTCCCACCGATAGTAACTCACACATGGCTTGCGTAGATAATACAGTTAATCTTCAAACCACTCCCAGATGCATGATTATGGATCCGCAAGTCTCTACGACAAAACGGGGGAGCCGCCTGGCGAGATTTGGCCAATCAGCGACCAAAGGTTCAGGGCGGCTCCGACCATGGGATCCACTTTGCGGCGGCTCCGATGTGGGGACACCCCTACTTTGTACATGCCTACTCAGTACTTGAGGAACCAAATCTTCATCTATATATAAAGGCTTGATACTCCCAATTTCATCTCAGCTCAATCCCATCTTCAATTCTACTTTAACGCCCTTTATCCCTCTTCTGCTTTACTAAAACTCCATCATGGTCAATCCCTCTATTATCATTGTGCCAGGCGCATGGCACCAACCTGCACACTTCCAAGGCCTTATTGATGAGCTCGCAAAGTTCAACTACGAGGCAGAGGGTGTGACAATGCCTACGGTGAACTCCAGCCCACCACTGCCCACCTGGGAGCAAGACGCGCAAGCTGTGCGACGAGTGATTATGAACAAACTGGATGCCGGGAAGGACGTGGTCGTCCTCGCACATTCATTTGGTGGCGTCCCTATGTCCGAGGCAGCCAAGGGCCTAGGAAAGAAGGAGCGACACGCACAGGGCTTGCAAGGCGGTGTGATCAAGCTGGTCTACATGTGCGCGATGGCGTTGCCGGAAGGCCAGTCCCATTTCGGACAGTTGGTCCCGCAGACGCCCGAGGAAGAAGAGATCGAGCGTCAGCGCAAAGAGTCCGAGGCGAAGTTTGGTGGACCGGATGTGTCAGCGGTATGGATAGGCATCTTCACTTTTATATCTTCACTGCTAATTTGTCGCCAGGATGGAACAATCAGCCTCCCCAAGCACCTTGTCCATCTAATTCTTTACAACCGCTGCAACCAGAAAGATATCGAAAGGGCTGTGGAGCTCCTCGGCACTTTCTCCTTGGGCCCGTTCACCGTTCCTGTCACGTACACCGCGTACCGTGAGATCCCGAGCACATACATTGTCTGTAAAAATGACCAGATTGTGCAGGAACCGTTCCAGCGGAGGATGATTGCACAAGGAGAGGGCTTTTTCGAGGTGGAGGAATGTGAAGAAGGCCATTCCCCATACCTGAGTAACCCGGGTTTCATTATCGATTGTGTTCGGAGGGCAGCTGGAGAGAAGGTCTAGGCATGTCAACTATACCATGTCGCCTTCTTTGTGTGTCCAGAGTTTTCCAGTGACATCACTTGGACTGGGAGGTGTACCCTATTTGAATATATTCGTTTTCTAAAATGATCCTCCTCTCTTTTAAAAGAACATTTTGAAGCGTAGCCCCACAATTCAGGCATAATTTAAGGCATCAATGGTGGCGCGGAACGGAAAAGTAATCCAGCCGCGTCAGGGATAATCCAATCCAGTGGAAGCTAGCTTGTCTCCTAGTTCCAAGGTTATTTTGTAGACACGGAATGCTGGGAGATCTCAATTCTCCCAAGGTGTCAACATCTCCCGTGAATACACCGCGGCGCCAAAACACAAGCTGTGATCAATGCAGACGTTCCAAGCGACGCTGTGTTGTGCAGTCGGATCCAGACGGAATTCCCGATGCGATCTGCGCAAATTGCAAACGTCTGAGACGCCAATGTACATTCGAATTCGCTGTAGCACAGTCCAACCCTTTCTCTCGCAGACGACAGAAACGCAACTATGTATCAGCAACGCCAAATAAATCTAACGGCTTTGATACAACAACCGAGGAAGTCGCTGGAAGCCCGAGCAATCGATTCGATGCTACCTCAATCGCTGACCAAGATGTTCTGGCGGCTTGGCTGAACCTAGACTACGATGAGATTGTTGCGGATAGCGTCAACTTGTTTTCAGCCAACCTCGAGCCTTCTAATTCATTCACTGCGCTTCATTCTGAGGGCATCGCGCCAGAGAGCCAGCGAGGGGTTCAACGTACGGATATCATGTCTCAACTGACTCGCGTGCCCGAAGGAAAAAATATCGAATCCAATAATCACCGACCAACGGTTGGCCTTTCATTCAACAGTCCCATCTACCTGCTGAATTCTGGAATAGATGCAAAGATCTTTGGTGATCGTCTTGCTCGGATTTATGAAGCAATCGCAACAGCCAGTGCGTTGAGGTTTTTGGACTATAACTGCAATCTTTATGCAATTTATAGTCGCTACCGGTTGGGAGACTCGGGGAGCTCAAATGGATCGGCACCTACCAGCTCGGACATGGATCCAATCGCTATCGCACCCCGATTTGCTCTTCCAGCATCCTCACAAGCAATGCTTAATGAAATTTCCTTGTTAGGAAGTGTTCGATTCCTTGATCATTTGGGCAACCTCTATGGCAATCGGCTCAACTCAGCTGCGCGGAAGAAATCAGATGAGACTTTCGAAGCTGTTCTTCGCGTATTCTCAATGCAATGGTTACCCAGTTCGCCTTCCTTCGAATCGAGCTCAGCTTATGATCACTTTCCTCGGGATTCAAAATCTGGAGAGGCAGGGGATGACTTTTCCTTGAATGCCTTTATTGATGCCTGGGTCCGGGCAAGATCACTTCTCAATGATGCACATCATGTTATGTCATTTCGAGTTGTATTGGCAACACTCTTGTTTGTTGGTATCGTTGCACCAACTCAAATAACAGACAGAGAGGATGTCGTACCAAACCACTTCCTTGACGTAGCTTTGCGAAAGTTATCCTACTTAGATGGACTTGTCACACAATACTGTGTGAACCTAGGACCATCATCTACATATGGCGCTCTTGCCGGAGCAAGCTTAAGCTTTGTCCGGTGGACTGCGTATATCCGCGACACAGGGGCAGCGTTGTCGATGGATCGGCAATGCAAACTACCAGACCTACGGGGTGCAACAAAAGGTTAGTGTTCTTCGTACGGGGAAATGTCAAATACATGGCAAATAAACTAAAACCGCACAGCTCTATCGGATAAAGAGGCCGCGACAGCATTTGCAGTCTCTCAAAACATCCAAGAGTTGAATACCAATGTTCAATCTATCTGCCGGAAAGCCAGTGGGGAAACATTCATTGTCTGGAGGCAAATTATCAACATCAGAACCGCTGCTAACCAGGCGCATGGCACTGTCTATGAACGGGCTTCGTCAACAATTGAAGCAATAAACTCGAGCGTTGCGGCTGTTCGTGACTTCAATGAATCATTGCAGCCTTTCATCCATCAGTGCATCCGAAATTTCCATTGCCTGTCCACGTGTCCTAGGATATCACTTGGTAAGCTACACCCCTGCCAATTCACTCACTTGTTTTCTGTCCCGCGATCCTATCATCGGTATCTCACTGACAGATTATGCCTTAGTTTCCCTCGTGATGTTCTGGAGTGCTGGGATTTTTCTTCTCGCTGAAATCTTTAAAAGGGTGACCCAAGACCTTGATAATTCTATCAAAAAAGAATTATGGCCCGCCGTCCAGGAATATCAGCGCGACGCAGCCTCGTGTGTGGCACAGGTTGTTGAATGCGTACTCAACTTGCCCGCCGAGGAGGCCTTCAACCTCCAAAATGGACTCGGCGCCGAAGTCCCACTCACAGCTTATCATGTTACTCCCAGCTTAGCTGTGACGGCACTTCAAAGAGCCATTGAGACTATTATAGACCTGCAGCTTTACCCCAGTTCCCATGATGATTTAGCCGAGGATGACGGGCAGCTTTTGATACCGGACGGGATCTGGGATCGACAAATCGACATCCTCGTGAAAGGACTCATGTCGCTTGACGTCACCATTGGCGGGTCTCAGACTTCTGGTGTGGCCCTCAAGGGGTTGATGCACAAGTACGGCGACATTCTGTCTGAGTGCTGGACTTCTGGGTTTGAGTCATAACATATAAGCGTGGCGGACATGGCCGAAGGGTTAAAGACACACCAAATGAGGGGAAAGTTGACATGTGAGTGTTGATCGACCCTCAAGCCAAGTACAAACCATTGATATTCTTAATAGAAAAGAGAGGCAGGCCATGACAAAGAAGAAAAAATACTTACCTAGCCCTTGGCCCTCCATTCGGACTCTTGGTTGGATCTATTTCTAATGACATGCATGCTATGTATGTCATCACACTTCACGCTGCGCTACACTTCTACCCTTGCTCTTGAGTAAAATGAGTCTCCCTGTGGTCAATTTTAGTTCCGCCTGTTTTGCCACTCGGGGCCACACATTTCCATATCAACCTAGACTTTGTCCGAGTCGCGGCAAATGACCTGTAGGGTGCTCAATCCAGTTATCCTGGTGACATTCTCGATGACTCAACTCCGGAAAAGGACTTGAAGGAGAGGACAACTAGAACTAACCACAAGTCGAGCCTGTCACTTATTCTCCTCAAAAACAGCACACAGGCAACAACACTGGCCCGAATCGTCACTAAAAGCTTGGCAACGGGCTGGTCAGTCCCCTTTACGGGCGACTAAGTATGCCATCGGAACTTAACTCTCTCATTGGATATTGTCTCACCGCCAACATCACCGCCCCCTCGAAGCCTATAAACTACTATACCTATATCCTTTATTATAGTACGACCAACCATTGATCTTGAAGCTCATAAAGATGAGATTATCTTTCTTTATCAAACTGGCGTATCCTTTAAATCTATATCTGATAATTTACGCGATTCGTATTGCCTTAATATTTTACCAATTATTCGTCACTATAGGTGTTCATTCGTACGGTATATGTAGGTTTAAAAATCCTCTTTTTGATACTTTCGGATTAAAATCAATTGGCATTTGATACTTACAATTTGATACTTATAATTTGATATTTATATTTTAATACTTGCTTTTTGACATTTACATTTTGATATCAATTACTAGTATTTAATACTTGCATTTTAAAACATGCATTTTGAAACTTGCATTTTGAAACTTGCATTTTGAAACTTGCATTTTGAAACTTGCATTTTGAAACTTGTATTTTGAAACTTGCATTTTGATACCGATTGTGTCTTAATTTGTACCAGTCAGTCTAAGATAAGGTAGAATTTACACATTCAGGCGTTTGCCCTGCAAAATGAGGCATTTGACCTTCGGATAACTAAATTAATCAGGTCACAGACGAAGGGGGTCCCCCTGGCCTTCCAGGGTGTACCCATGGTCAATGCTCACGTTGGTCCAACCAGTTTTTCAATACAAGGCCTCTGTTTAGTATTGAAATATTAGGTATGTTTGATTAGGTCATCCCGTTTTGGTATGAAATATGTGGTATCTATATAAACGGAATTCTAGGGGTTATATTCTTATATACTAGTTATTTACTACTTTGTTACTAATAAACAACTCTATAAGAGATATATATATATCACATATTATATATTTCTATAACTACTACTAACCTTTAGATTATTACTACTATAGCGCATTATCAATCTACCTAGTAGAAATACCGCAATCATTAACTTAGAGAACTTATTAGCTCTAAGCCTATTCCTTAACTAAATACCCCTATAGAGATAGATATTGAACTCTATAATAAGATAGATAATAAGATCATTTATAAGTAGAACGAGTATAAGGTATATTAACAATTTACTAGTATTTTACTAGTTTTAAACTAATTTCGTTATTAAAAAAGGGAATAGAAGCCGAACTAACCCCTTTAATAGATACGATAAATAATCTAATCTCTACTATAGAGATTGAATTTATACTACTCCTTCTAGAATATCCTTATACTTATCTAAATAGGTATACGTATATAGTTAATCTTAGATAACTCTCTCCCGAAGAGAAGGATAACGCGCTTAACCTAGTAAGTTATAATAAAGATATTAGTATTATACTAGTTACTAACTATTTTACTAGGTCTAGTATACTAGTAAACGTAATAGCGGAAAAAGTGATATTTTCTACTCCTTTCTTAGTTACTATATTATAAAAGTAGTATCTTATTATACTAGGGTAAAGTACTATACCTATATCGATAAGTATCTTCGTAACCTCTCTTATATAGAGGTTAATAAAGAGCTTATAGGGTAGATCTTTACTATAAAGCGGGATAATAAATAGTCTTACTAATTTAGTTAATAGTAACGTTAAGCGGTAGTGTATATAACCTATTTTACTAGTATTTTACTAGTTACTTACTACTATTTAGGTTTTATAATACGCTCTAAAAGTCTTTTTCTGATTAAAAAGCTTATAAGTAAGTAAACGCTACCTATAAAATAGTCTTTAGGAAATTTAAGTATCTAGTTAGTAAATCTAATCTTAACTTATTAGTTTTTAACTACTTCTTTACTAATAATATTATACTTCTAGAGTATAATAGGTAATACTATATTATTTATTTATTACTCTAACGCTATAGTAGAGTATTAGGTAGATTATTACTTTACGAATTTATATATAAGAAGATTCTTACTAGATATAGACTTTCTTATATCTCTACTTAAAAAAGAACTACGTAAAGATATTTAAGAAGCGTATATAGTAGTTTACTAAATAAGTACTTATACCTAAAAATACGATATATCTTAATATTTACTAGTTTATTACTATTTACTAACTAGTTTTATAGATATTTCGTATCTAAATAGTCGCGGTAAGATTATTAAGGCGTTTCTAAGATATATAGTTAAATTCCGTATATTTATCCTAAAGGATATAGCGCGGTACCTATATACTATCTTTTACTCTTAAGGTATATATAACTACCTACCCCCGCTACCTAGTAGGCTACTATACTAACTTATAGAAGAGGTTTAGAATCTCTTCTCTTAGGGATAAATATTAGATTCTATACTTAGTAAGTAAAATTACTAGTATTTTACTATTATTTTACTAGTACTAATTAGTTTAGGCGTAATTCTTTAGAGTGATAGGGTCTAGGAGTTTACCGTAAAATACGGCGCTAAAACTCTTTCTAAACTATACTAAAGCTTTACGAATAGAGAGCGATTTTTAGTAGTACTTACTAAAAGGTAAGTAATTAACTATCTAATAGGTAGATAGTTAGTAGAGATTTAATACTAAATAGAGAAGGATCCTTAGCTAAAGGTAAGTTTTACTAGTACTTTACTAGTACTTTACTAATTTTCTTTAGCTTTATATACGTAAGATTATAGATAATTATTAAGGCGCTTTTATCTTTTATAGGCTTAATAAGTAGCTTTAGATCCTTACGTCTTTATATTCGTTTAAAGTTAATATATCCTATAAGCGAGTTAAAGGCGCTTTTAACGAGGTTATCTTTATAACTTTCGTTCTAAAGTATAGAAAAAGTAAGTTTTACTAGTTTAATATTAGTATTAAAACTAACCTAATATTAGTTATAACACTATTCTAGGTTTTTATAGATTAGGAGACTATAAAGGCGTATTATTTTATTTTTAGAAATATATTTAATCTTATTGATCGCTATATAGGTAAGGAGATTAAGTTCTACTATCTATATAGTAGTAGAATAAGGTCTATTATCTCTAATATATACCCTAAATAGATAATAGGTAAGTATTATCCCTTTTTATTAGTATTATTCTAGTAACTTACTAGTACTAGGTCTTAGAATAATATTCTAGGAGACTACTTAGGATATTAGTAAGTAGAACCTTAGATAGAGATAGTATACTATAAATATCCTTATCTTCTATAAGGTTTACTTTATATATACCGTTATTAAATTAGCGCTAGTAAGCTAGGATCTAGATAATCTCTTATATATTAAGGCGAGAAGTCGATTAATAGGCTTAATAGACTATAAAAGCGTTTAGGAATATCGGAAATTAGCCGATCTTATTAAAGGTATATCTATTTCTAAAAAGAATATTAGTATTTTACTAATATTTTATCTCTTTCTAGAGTATAACCCTAAGCTTAAGGGATAGGTTAAGTATAAGAAGATTAACGTAATTATAGCCGGCCTTTATAATACGTATTTACTAATAGATCCTTCTTTCTTTAACGAAGTACGAAAGTATATAAATATAGTAGAGTAGAGTTACTATAAATCCTATTATATAGGTATATAGGATACACTCCTTAGTATAGTTATAAAGTAAGAAATATTACTATTATATTAGTATATTACTAATAACTTTATTTACCTAGGTCTAAGATCCTTAACGAAACTAATATAAATTAATACTATAACCGTTAGGTTTTTAATATTAAATATTCCTATTATATAGATAATATAGAGATACGGTTTACTATAAGCCTACGTTAAGAGGGTACGTATACTTACTTTAGTTTATTAGTATTTAACTAATAAATCCTAGAATTTAAGTAACGGAAACGCTATCTAGCTTAAGAAGATAATATATCTCCTAAAGATAAAGAACTCTATAAGTTTAGCTCTTTAGGCTATTATTTAATTACTTATATAGGATCTAAAAAGGCTAAATAAGGCCGTAGAGTAAGTAGCTCCTAAGGTCGTTTAATAAGCTATATAATATATATACTATTTACTAGTATTAAACTACTTACTAACTACTTTAAGTATACCTAGTCTATCAAATCTTCGCTAAACTATATTAGTTAATACCGATAATAGTAGTAGGGATATAAATAAAAATAAGAGTCTATAAGATTAGAGGAAAAGGCTTTAAAAATTAAGAGAGGACCTAGAAAAATAAGAGATATAGCTAGTATTTCGGGAAAGGGAAAATATCTAATAGATCTAGGATTATCTCTTATATAATAATATTTAATACCTTTAAATTACTAGTTTTCTACTAGAAAGATATAGTAGTAAACGCCTATTTTTAAATTTTTAGAGTATAGAAATACTAGTAAAAAACTAATAGAAACCTTAAAATAATAACTTTTTTTTCTTTTAAAGAATCTATAAGAATAACTCCGCCTAAAGTATAAATATAAGAAAATACTAGTACTTTACTAGTAGAATAATAGATATAGGTACTACTACTATTACTCTACTTCTTCTATTTCTTCGTTAGTATCTTTATCTTCTTCTAAAGAAGTACTAGTCAAAAAGAGCTTAAAATTATTATACCGGTTAGTATTAACTTTATAGTAATAACCTAATACTAGTTAATAAGTAGTAAAAATATATAGTTTACTATAGTATCTTACCTTAACAATCATTCGTATCTTTATATAGCTTATAGGAGACTTAACTACTATATTCCTTAGCTATCTTACGTATATTAGTAAGGTAGACCTATTCTAGAATTAGTATAGTAATAAAAACTAGTAAAATAGTAGTAACTTACGGTTCTATCTACCTTACGAGGGATTAGAGGCTTTACTTCTACTATAGTAGTAACCTTCTTATTATACTTATCGCGAATTATAATATAGAACTCTATTTTTATGGTTAGTTTACTAGTAAAAAAGTAGTAAAATAGTACTACGTACCGATAGTATTATACTTATCTTATAAAGTTAGTCGACTACTAGAACCCGCTAAGGTAATATTAGTATACTTATCCGCGTAGTACTTACGGAGGTTATTAGTCGACGTAGTAGGAGTCTATATAGGAGGTTAGTACTAGTATTTTACTAGTTTTTTAATAAAGAAATAAAAGAAATATTAAAGAAACTCATATCCTTCGGGTAGCTATCGTAGCGATAAAAGCGCTCGCCTAAAAATAGATTAACTGCTCTATACGCCTATTCTCCCTTAGTTTCTACTTATTTTACTAGTAGATAACTAGTATACTTACGTTAGGGTCGTTTAGTTCGGGGAGCTCGAGGTCAGCTTTCGATTTCTAGGCGTAGTACTATTAGTATACAGTCTGTAGGTAAACAACTATTAGTTTCATCTTAAATCTACCTCATTTTCATCCTTTTAAGGGCTGTTTCGTCTTATCTTCATAGGGTAATACTCACATGCATCGAATACTTCACCATGTTGACGGTTATGTAAGCAAGAAAAGTAGTATGGTACTAGTAAGAGAGAAGTGGGTGGTTATCGGTAAGTGGTAAGGTAATGAAGTGGTAAGGTAATGAAATGGGCTAAGGCACACACGAAGTCTTGGCGGATGCCTAAGGCATCGCATCACCCTGGAAGGCCAGGGGGGCCCCCCTGGTGTGTAGTCACCTAAATTAATGCCTGGCAATATTATCCAATGAGAGGGTTAAGTTCCGATGGCATACTTAGTCGCCCGTACCCCTTTCAAATTCGCACAGTGAATATTGAGCAGAGGTGGGCTGATTGCGCGATTCGACAGAAGGACATTGGCATCTAGATTCTTCAGTGTGCTTGCCGCTGTCGATCTAGTGCCATTCGCGATTCCTACTCCGCTACAACATCTTCCAGTGAAACCAATAAAATAGCGGAGGGAAGTGACAAACAGAGGTACCCGCAGGAGTGCCTATAGGGTTCTGATATGAGAATGTGACGTTTGTTCTTCGCTTGGCGTTCTCATTACAGTGGTCATACGTTATTATCATGTAGCAGGTTGACAACAAAACCATCCTTCGACCACGGGAACCTTGGGGTTTTCATCTCCTCTGTACCAATGGCCAACGACACTGCTTTTTAATGGAACACCCATCTATCGGTTTTCAAGCTGTGTTAAACTACAACAACCCACCCGGTTTTTTCTCTACGGCGTTAAATGCCATGGTTGCTCTCTCCAGTAGGGCAACAAACATTGACCAAAGAACTCCCGTCACACAAAACAGACACGCACGCCGCATCTCTCGTCCTCTCAAATCGCAAATTCGATGTATAAAAGCTCAATTACCCAAACCAATAGCTATTCAGCAATAATGTTTTACAAATGTAGGCGAGAAACAAGGAACCTCCTGCAGATACAGATCACCGGATTCTACTCTTTCTCCCACCTCTTGCATCTGACCTATTGTAGCGTTACATGGTCCCACTTCTTCGACACTGGGGCTCATCTCGAAATCTCCCACGAAACAAAAAATATTCAAGGTCGAGTCATGCCCCTTGGCAGACTGTTTTCCCCGCATGGAGCCACAGCGCTGGAGTCAAGATTCAAGTGAGCTGAGCTATAGATAATACGCTGGTATCAGTACTGGGCTTCAAAATATGTGGCGAGAAGATTCAAGCGATTGCTAATCCACAAATTAACCCAGCTAGTTAAAAGTAAGTCAGGTCGTACGCCATGACCCTTCGTGCTAGGTACCGGTGGAAATGTACGCATAGCTCAAATACAAATTAATAAAACCCATCTCGCCATTCTAACAATCTCAAGATATTCTATTCATTACAAAGCGCCACAGCTATGATAGTTTCTTTAAACCTTATGCAGATTCCCTTTTACGGCCTTGTGGCTGGCGGTATCGTATTTACGTGGTCGTTGGCGAAGGCCATACAATCCTTCCAAAGTATGTATCCATTCCTCGTTAACATTGAACCAACATTCAGACTCAACGCTCATCCAGGATGGAAGTACGCTCGTGAAAATGGCTGCCAACCCCCAGCACACTCTGTGTGCCCCGGCTTGTTTGGTCTTGGCATGGTTGTGGAAGTAGCCAAAGCTTGCCCCGAGCATAGGTTTCTCGAACTTATTCGCGGCTGGCATCGAAGCTATGGTCCAACATTCAAGGCGAGAATCGCCAATCGAAAATTCGTTTTCACCGTCGAACCACAGAACATCCAAACAGTCCTCGCGTTGAAATTTAAAGACTTCGGGATAAGTTCGGCTCGAACAGATGCACTCCGTCCATTCCTGGGCAAAGGCATCTTCGGCGTAGATGGTAGCGAGTGGGAACATGCACGGGCTCTCCTCAGGCCTAACTTCTCGCGCACTCAGATTAAAGATACTGAATTATATGAGAACCACGTTGCCAAGCTCATCGAGCAAATCCCGCGCGATGGATCGACCATCGATTTGGTACCGCTATTTCTCAAGGGAGTACGTTTTCATTCTTGATCTCATCTAAAATACACGACTGACTAAAAACAGACTCTTGACACCGCCACCGAGTTTCTGTTTGGGGAGTCCGCTCACTCGCTGTGCAAAGAAGGATCTTCTACAGGGGCGGAATTTGCGAGAGCCTTTGATGTAGCCGGATACGTGACTGCCATGCGCTTTCGACTTGGTTCTTTTGGAAGGTTCTGCCGCAGGAAGGAATACACCAAATCCATTAGAGAAGTCCGCGCCTATATTGGGAGATTTGCACAACAGACCATCGACTATCGTGTCGCAGTCAACAGCGGTCGGGAAGTTGATCAAGATATCAAGCGGTTGACAGAAAGTCGATACGTGTTTTCCCACGAGCTGTCAAAGCAAACACTTGACAAGACCAACATATCAGATCAGCTATTGAGTATTATGCTTGCTGGTCGCGACACCACTGCCAACCTACTAAGCATAGTCTTCTTCAACTTGGCTAGAGAGCCTGATGTGTGGGCCAAGCTTCGAAAAGAAGTGCTTGCTTTAGATGGACGAAAGCCATCATTTGAAGATCTGAAATCCATGAGTTACCTCACCTGGGTTCTGAACGAGAGTAAGCATCACTACTTCCAGCTCTGGTTCTGCGGTCTGCTAAACAATTTACAGCCCTACGCATGCACCCAGTCGTCCCTTTCAATATACGCCAGGCCAACAGGGACACATATCTTCCTGTCGGCGGCGGTCCGGATGGAAAGTCCCCTGTTCACATACCCAAGGGCCACGAGATTATCTACAGCGTATACACAATGCACCGTGATAAAGAGGTATTTGGATCTGATGCGGATGAGTTCCGCCCAGAGAGATGGGAAAAGATTAGGCCTGGTTGGACGTACCTTCCTTTTAATGGAGGTCCTCGAATCTGCATAGGCCAGCAGTTCGCGCTGACGGAGGCTGGATACACTATTACTAGAATTCTACAAAACTTCGAGGCAATTGAAACCCGAGATCCCAATCCCTGGACAGAGAATTTGGGACTGACGTTGTCAAACGCTAATGGGACAAAGGTTGCTCTGACGCCTGTTCGGAATTGACCTAGAGATGCACTTTTGATCTCAAGATTTTGTTTTTTACAACTTGTCCTAATCCTTACACCTTGAATCAAATACTCTATTGCTTTATAATCAAAATCACAAGGTTGTGTTGTGTTTTCTCGGACTTGTACATTGAGTTCTTGGGAGTCCACTTCGGCCAGTCTTTTTTAGGTTGGCTTTCCTGTATTATTAGTTGAAAGTTGTACGATTCACGGTGGCATGCCCAGTTCGTATAACTGACCACTATTCTATGACAAGGGGGTTAACCAGGGAGTATGTATGGTCCTATAAGTGCCGGGTTATCCGGATTCCCCCGTACACATTCTTTTACCAGGTGCCCGCCCTACCCGCCAAGCCACGAAGCTACGAGGCCTGAGAGTTCCTCCCAACTGGGAGTGGTTGCCAAGACTGTTTACGGAGTAGACTTTCCAGGGTTGGGCCAGATTGTGGAGAATGAAATCTCTTTCCCAATCATTAGGGTGGAAAGCATTTTGCCAAGTGAAACATACTTTCACGGGCCCCCTACTTTCCCATCGCTACCCAATTATGTGGACAAACAGTGGATAATACTGCTCGCCTAACTGTTACATTCCGCTGGTGCCGCGTCCAGGAAAGCGAAAATCAAGGAAAGGGTCCTCCGGGCCTTTTTCTGGTCTCTGTCTGGATATCTCCGTCCGAAAAATTAGAATCGATGAAAAGATTATAGAAGTGAACAATAAGTACGTAGTACTTGATCAAGTCGCTCGTCTTTGGCACATAGAGAAGGACAAGTTACATTGTAGAAATAAGTCAAAGGCCAAGACGCTTAACGAACAGGGTTAAGACTAGATCAGATCCGTACAACCCTCCGAGAATTCTGAATTTCAAGCTATCAAAAGCTTGCACATGTGGCCAAGCTGTACATGTGGCCAAGCTTTTCCTCAATGGAAACCGTAGGAGTCAAACTCGGAGATTAAAAGTTATCTGATCGTAAAAGTTATCTGATCGAAAAGTTATCTGATCGTCTAAATTATCAGATCAAAATAATTATCAGATCCTACAATATTATCAGATCACGCCACTCGGGCACAAACCTTGGAAGCTGCCCCCCACTCCAGCGAATGGTTACTAACGATGAAGCTATCTGAGACTTCCCTCGGAGTAGTTTCCTGTCTACGAAATGCTGCTGCAGGGGCTAGACACTACTTATATTAGAGGACCCACGGGGCATTGGGTAACGCCACCCTCGCTTACACAAAGTAGAAAGGTGTAAATTTTAATACATACTGAGAGAGAGAGGTTTAAATCATCCCCGCCCTTCTGATCATTCATTCTGGGTTATTGATCCCAAGTTTCTCTACCCTCCATGGATACAGACACCATCAAAGGGGCCACTGCGGACCGCCCGCAGTCACTGAACCCAAAGGACTCAGAGATACCAGAGGAGATTCAGCAAGATGGTGTTCAAATCGCCGACGCAGTCACAACTACGTGGACTCGCAAGCATCTGATCATTGCTTATACTAGGTGAGTTAACTGAGGAGAGCACCTTTCTTCCCTAAATGTCAGGTTTAATGCGAACACAGTATGTGGCTGGTATACTTTGTCAACAATCTCAACAGCAGTCTCACGGCAAACCTCTCTGCTTACATTACGAGTGACTTTTCGGAACACTCGCTGTTGACCGTGATTTCAGTGATTACTAGCGTTATGGGTGCTGCGTGTTTGATGCCCGTCGCTAAAGTCCTCAATCTTTTTGATCGAACTGTTGGGTTCGTGCTCATGCTTGCGATTGCAATTATGGGCTTGATCATGATGGCTGCTTGTAACAATATTACGACGTACTGTGCTGCACAGGTGTGTCCCTTTTACCCAAATCTTCCACGGCCCTGGGTCAAAATCACTCATCAATCAACAGGCATTTTATACTGTTGGATTCACCGGTGCCATTTTCTGTATTGATGTGATAACCTCAGACACCTCATCGCTTCGTGATCGAGGTCTTGCTTATGCCCTCACTTCCTCTCCTAGCATGATCACTGCCTTTGCCGGCTCCCCTCTGTCGAATCAATTCCATGAAACCAACTGGCGATGGGCATACGGAACAATTTGCATCATTCTCCCTATCGCTGCGCTCCCTTTAATTGTGACCTGGGAAATTGCCAAGCGGAAGGCCGACAAGAACGGTCAATTACAGTACAAGGAGAGGACAACACGAAACTGGAGAGAAACCATTTGGTTCTACGTTATGGAATTTGATGGTCAGTAAAGCTTTCAATTCCATTCCTGACATCTTTACTCACCTCTTTTTTTCGACACATAGCTATCGGAATTTTCCTAATGATTGGCGGCACGATTCTTTTCCTGACATCTTTCAATATTGCCGGCAACACCGAGGGCCAGTGGCGATCGGCCAAGATCATTGCAATGATGGTTGTGGGATTCTTTGTTCTCGTGGCATTCGTCAGTTACGAGCGATGGCTGGCCCCAAAGCCTTTCATCCCCTTCCACCTAATTACCGACCGCACTGTCATCGGCGCATGTCTACTGGATATTACCTACCAGATCTCTTACTACTGCTGGGCCAGTTACTTCACCTCCTACCTCCAAGTCGTCTACAACACAAGCCTGACGCAGGCCGGTTACATCAGCGCCATCTTTGATTTCATGGACCCGATTTGGCTTATCGGCTGTGGTTTCCTCATCAGAGCTACTGGTCGCTTTAAGTGGCTTCTCTGCGCCGCTGTGCCCCTTTACCTCCTGGCCAGCGGTCTGATGATCTACTTCCGCCAACCCGGTCACAACGTCGGTTATATGTGCATGTGCCAAATCTTCCTCGCAGTCGGTGGTGGAACCTTTATTCTGATCGAGCAAGTTGCTGTTCTTGCTGCTGCCTCGCATGAAGACTATGCTGCCATGCTGGCACTTCTCAGCACATTTGGATACCTTGGTGGCGCGGTGGGCAGTAGTGTTTCCGGTGCTATCTGGACTAACACGCTTCCCGCCAGACTACGCGCCAATCTGCCAGCTGACTTGAAGGACCAGTGGGAGGATATATACGAGTCTTTGGACGTCCAGCTCAGCTATGCAGTTGGTACGCCTGCTCGCATTGCTATCCAGGATGCTTATGCATTCAGTCAGCGAAACATGATGATTGCTGGTACTGCGGTGATGGGGCTTTCAATTGCCTGGGTGCTCATGATGAGGAATATCAAGGTTCAGAATAACAAGGATCTTTCCAAGGTCCTGTTCTAGGTGGATAGATCTACACCAAGGGGCTTGGGAGGAGATACGTAAACTAATACGGCCTTCCTTGGATTGGAGGAGTGAAGTGTTGCAGATTCAAGTTCATATTGACTAGACGAAAGAAACTTATATATCAGCTTAGAGCTATGATAGAGCCGGGCAAGCCGGATGCATACAATTCAAAGTAGCCTTGCGCCTTTTCTTTACTATCATAGTCATGTCAAGACTCGTGTACGTGATGAGACATTATCCACTAAAAGAGGCTAATATTCTTCAAGTATGATATAGTCATCATATATTGGGCGCCAGCAACTCCCTACGCCTTTCTTCAAAGAGCGAGGCAGTTGTACGATGCAGCATTAATAATATCCCATTCAGGCTTTGCCTTTGCCTCAAGCAAATAGTATGTCCGTTGCTCCTTCCTCTGTTGGTCTCTCTTGCCTTTGGCCTTTTTCTCCCTATCTATCCACCGTCGTGAGTTTTTTTTCATTTCTGGACAAATTTGTTCCTTTTCAGCCCATGTGAAGTACCCCATGTGAAGTACCTGAATTCACACTACTAACAGGACTTTCGATTTTTAACTCAGGAAAAGAAATGGCTTCCAAAGTTTCGGTTGGCCAAGCACTTCCGCTAAGAATTCCATGTTGGCGCGCACCAATGGCCCTTCGAGCGCACTAGTAGAGGCTAATCAGGTTGTATGTGGGCCCCAATCGCTCGAGTAGGATCTGTGTCAGCAGCGGGTGGCGCTGGGGTGTACTGTGAATCAGGACTGCCATTTTCATATCAGGCACAGCCTTCTAATCACTCTCATACCCAATTTCCTCCAACGACCACAGCAAATGATCGTTGTTATCTGGATCCTTAACCATCTCGGCATTGGGAATCAATTCATCGACTCCCTTGACCTCTTTCAGTTGGGATGACCCAGACTTGTAAAAGGTCATCAACGCATCCATCTGCTCATCGTGCCCCTCATTCTCGCCCTTCTGATATCCCCGAACACACAAGTACTCTAGCCCAACTGGTAGACAGTCTACTAGATCCAACTTTTCACTCTTCTTGCAAGGTTCTCCACTGACACCAGCTGCAAAGTATAACAGAAAGTTTATCCCCAAGCTCAATCGCTTCAAGGCAACAAATTCTTTCAGTGTGCCACCGTATTTCCATATCAATTTGTAGAATGCACATGTTTCCTCGCTGATGCTGGATTCAAAGGGGCCCCCGTTGTGATTGAAGTCGTGATCTCTCTCTTCCTCGTCAGCGATTTTGAATGTGTAAATTTCATTTTCCACATCAACATCGAGGATTTCCAGTGTTTCCTTGTGTGCGCAAAGCGCTTTGATGAATGCTTTAGGGTTGAAGAAAGGAAAACTTCCATCGCTGCTCGCTCTACCTCCAATAGAATACTGGAATTCCTTGAGAGTCTTGCACGACCATATCAGATTCGCAAGGTAGAGAGAATCAACCGACGAATGTAGGATGGATATCTTGCTAATTTTGGAACATTTCTCTTTGAATTCGAAATTTTCGTTGAGATCCTCCATGATATCAACGCGGACAGATTCAATTGACAGTAGATTGTCAAATAGCCCCAGGCACCCAGAAAAGTCCATTTGAAGATAGAAACGGCCATCTGACCAGGTACTATCATTTTTGTTGATCACATAAACCTTATGAAGGTTGCGAAGATATGGCTTGTTTTCGTGATCGGCGTTAGCTTGGCGAAGGAGCTGCGCAAGCGGGAAGTCGATTGTGCGGTTACAACTCGAGCCAGAGGGATGTGTCAAGGCCATCGATACAACATTTGGCGATACCACGATCAAAATTGCGGTCAAGGCTTGGGTTATGAATGTCCCGAGGCTCTCACGGTAACTTTTTATCGGGTTAGACACTTGCTCGGAGATCAAGATCAAACGAGATTCTCACCGATAGTCGCCAAACGTTGCCGTTTTATCCATCCTCTGCATCAGCATATTGACAACTCGATCCTCTTGGGGTCCTGTAAAATCACCCTTTCTGACCGCCTCTCGCACGAGATTCATCTCTTCATTGCTCAAATCCCGTTGAGAATTGACTTGCTTATAGTCCATGTGCCTGGATGTTGCTGTGCAACATTCGATATGGCGCACGTAATTACCCACGCTAGGTCGTTTCAAAATATCAATAAGCAAGGCGAATGACTTGTCAATATCTTCTTCGCATGAGGAGACACTAATTCGGTGATACTTCTTGCGAGTTGCCATGTCGCACAGAGAGTGGAGAGTTCGACATTGTACTGATAGAGCGGCCACGTCCCGGTTGGAAAGAAGGCATGAGATGACCCGCTGTTGAATCTCGAGGGGCAAACCGAGAAATGACATGATTTCTGTGCAAACTCCGTCAACGCGGAAAGGGAGGTGTATTTAAACTACAGCTTTTTCTCTCCCGAAAAGGACTAGCCTAGGCATCCGCAGTGTTGCCTGAAGCTTGATCTTGGCATTTTGAGGCTTTTGGTTGGCTACATCTGAGCAACCCTCACGACTCTAGTTTTAAATATCAACGGGCTTTTGGTTCACGTGAGGATTGCCTAAATAGGTGGACCGAATCATGTTGACTTCTGACGTGACATGAATTATTGCTTTATATTTCCAAAGTTTGCGATGTAGGTCAAATGCTTTCGATCCTTCGACTAGAAAAGGAAGAAAGCATAAGACGTAAAAAGCAGTATATTGAGAAAAACAAGATAGCATGTAGTGGTGGAGCTAAAAATCAACAGTTAACCCCGCAGAGTCTCTCTATAGAATCACTTTCCTATTCTGGTGCGCAGGGATGCATATTGAATCATTCCAACAACCATAATTTCAAAAATGGAACAGATCTTCCTGCTAGAGGCTTTCCATTCCCTCATAGAAAGTGATGTACGTTTGCTAACTTGTGTCCAAATTCTAGTACTGGTGCCACGGGCTACACTGGGGGCGAAGTCCTCGCTTTGCAGCTTGCATATTCCGATTTTGAGCTTGCCGCCTTGATCAGAGATAAGGACAAGTCTGGTAAGGTTTTAGCTGCATTTCCTGAGGTCCGTGTGGTTCTTGCGGATTTTGATAATGTCGAAATTTTTGAAGAATCGCGAAAAGCCGATATTGTTATCCTTGAGCCAATTTGCATCTGGTAGCATAACCTGTCACTCACTTTCTCTATTTAGATGCTGCTAGTGATCAGCATCTTGAAAACGCACAGGCAATCACAAAGGGCCTGGCAATCATTGCTGAAGCGGCACAGCTGTGATCATTTTCAAGAAGCGTTCATTGTAAGGAACGATGCGATCTGCAATTCATACTGTTCAGTCCAAACATACTCATCTAACTTATGTTATGCTCATTTATTTAACATTATTTGCGTAGATCTGGGGGTTCCTAGTGGTCATAGTGTGGTCTTAGGGCTTCTGTTATCTGAGACAGCAACATGCTATACACTCAGAAACTTCACAAAAATACTAAAACGGCACACACAACCTGTCTCAAAGTATCTTCATGGCTACTGAAGTTTGAGTCATGTTAGACATGACTGTGATGAAAATGGGCTTAGAACTAACTGAAAGCAACCAGAAGCCATCACCAGACTAAAACCAACCTAGTAAACCCCCTCGATCTAACTTGCACGTAAGCCAGCTAGCTTGAATAAATTGAAATTTAAAACAATTGGTTCTAAATATCGACAGTGAACAAAATTCATTGTAGATCACAATTTTAGTCAGCACCGCCCCGCCGCCTGCTGACCGCCTCCAAATTTGCCGGACTTTACTTTTTTTCCTTTACGATTTTTATCACCGCCAAACAGCCCTCTTTCTCATCCCAATACATTACTTTCTTTGACTCTTCTCCACCTCGTCGTCCTCAATCATCATGGCGACTCTGGCGGAGAAGCTTGAGAAGATTAAGTCTCCCAAGCTGCAGAACCAGCATCACGTAAGTTTTCCCGCTGCACACCCAATCAATTGACACTAACATATTGATCGAACAGACCGCTGTGGTGCTTTCTGCAGTTGAGGATACTCTCCGTGATCAAAAGGCAGATTTCTCCCCTACCGCATATTTTGCCGCTCTCCTTGCACTGCTCTCGCAGTCGCTGTCCGCATCCCAGGGCATTGTCAACAAGGACTTGGCGACATCAGTTGTCTACCTTCTCGACATCACAACCGTTTACGTCCCCGCTCCGATCCTTTGCTCCAAATTTTCCCAGATCCTCGAAGGCCTTGCACCCGCGCTTTCTCTCCCCGAGGTTGAAGCTCCACTCCTGCGTCCTTCGATTGGCTGTCTTGAGTCTCTGCTCATTGCCCAGGATGCTGCATCATGGAATCTCCCCCACACACAGGTCGGCCCGCGACGCGCAATGGCAGGTCTGCTGAGTCTCTCGGTTGACCACCGTCCCAAGGTGCGGAAACGTGCCCAGGAGGCTCTTGTCAAGGTTCTCAAGGCGCCCCCGCCGAGCCCGTCTCTGGATCACCCAGGTGCAGACATGTGCGCTCAGTCTGCGATGAAGACTCTGGGCGATAGCATCGCAGCCGCTCACAAGCAAAAGAAAGGTCGTCACGATGCTCAGGCCAACAACCAAGAGCCCCTTATCATTCACTCGTTGCAGCTGATCAAGACCATTGCCTCGGCGTCAGGTGGCTGGCCCAGCAAGAAGATCGAACCCCTCAGCGAACTTCTGATGAACGCCTCCCGCTCCAGCAATGAGTACATCACCATGGGTGCCTTCGAGGTATTTGAGGTCATTTTCGAAGGAATGGCTGATGAGTTCTCGTCTTCGAAGCTGCCCCGTCTTTTGGATGCTATCTCCGAACTCAAGCCTGCGCAGAATGACTCCCAGCTTCTCCCGCCTTGGATCGCAGTGCTCTCTCGCGGTTACGATGTGGCCGCGCAAATCACTCCCGAGGATACTTTCGAGAAGTTGCCGGATCTGTTCACCTTGATTTCTGGATTCATGGCTTCCCCTTCCAGCAACATCCGCGTTTCCGCATCTGAGTGTCTGATCTCATTCCTACACAACTGTATCCCCAACAGTGTTATTGTGGACCCATCTGTCTATGATGAGAAGACCTTGGAGAAGTTGTCTCGCGCAGCCGTTGACCTTCTGTCCGTGAAGTACCAGGCTGCTTGGAAAGAGGTGTTCAATGTCTGCTCTGCCCTGTTCGATTGTTTCAAGTGGCGATCAAGCCCGTATCTTGTCAAGATCGTTTCCACAATCGGGGAACTGCGCAGCAATGGCGGCTTCCACGGCAAGAAAGAAGCCGATGCCGTTCTCGGTAGCGCCATTGAGGCCATGGGCCCCGAGGCAGTATTGGAGATTCTTCCCCTCAACATTATTGAACAGAAGGCTGGTCAACCCGGTCGTGTCTGGATGCTGCCCATCATGCGCGATAGCGTTACCAACACAAACCTCCGCCACTTCCGTACCGAACTCGTTCCCCTGAGTGAAGCACTATACCAGAAGGTGGTCAACTTCGGTGCCGCTGAGAAATCCGTGGAAGTGAAGATCTTTGAAACTCTCGTCCAACAGACCTGGGGTACCCTTCCCGGCTACTGCGAGCTGCCGCTTGATCTTGAGGAGGCCTTTGATCAGACATTCGCTGAGCTTCTGTCTAACGTTCTGTACAAGCAGACCGAATTGCGTGTCGATGTCTGTCGTGCTTTGCAGAACTTGGTTGAGTCCAACCAGGCTATCTTGTCTGTCGAAAACGATGAGGATGATCTGATCTTGCAACGACGTATCACCAAGGTCGCTGCACAGAAGAACCTCACTCATCTCGGCAGTCTTGCGAGCAATCTACTGGCTGTGTTGTTCAACGTTTACAGCCAGACCCTTCCCCACTACCGCGGCTACATTCTGCAGTGTATCAACGCCTACTTGAGCATTACCCCTGAAAATGTAAGTTTCCCACTCAGCTCTCTATACAAATCAACACCGACTAACACCCTTCACAGGAACTGAACGACACTTTCAACCGCGTTACTTCAATGCTCGAGTCTTCTTTGGTCACCGAGCAAGAGACAGCAACCAAGCAGAGTGCTCAGGCTCAAAACCCGTCCGACAAGATGCCACCGACCTCCCACACCCTGATTGACCTTGTCATCGCCATGTCTATCTACCTCCCTCGCTCCAGCTTCAGTGGCTTGTTTGCCATGGCGGCAGCTATCCTCAACAGCTCATCCCCCAACCCGGATCAGCAACTCATCAAGAAGGCCTACAAGTTGATTCCCCGCCTTGGAACAACCGAGACTGGCCGCGCCGCTCTCCAGGAGCGTAGTGGGGAGTTGCAGGCTCTCATGCTTGCCACCACAGATAGTACCCCTGCTTCTGGTCGCCGTGACCGTATGCTCGCTATCACCGAGATGATCAACCACCTGCCCACCTCGGATCTGCACTTCATCCCGGCAATCCTGTCCGAGGTGGTTCTGGGCTGCAAGGAGAGCAACGAGAAGGCTCGCACAGCGGCCTTTGACCTGCTGATTCTCTTGGCCAAGCGCACAACCGATTCAGAGCGTAACCCTCCCGGCACTGTCATCCGCAGATCGCTTGTTCCAGGCGTGGCGGACGATTCCCCCGATGCCCCCGCTACCCTTGAGGAGTTCTTCACGATGGTCTCTGCCGGTCTGGCTGGCTCAGCTCCTCACATGGTGGGTGCCACCGTCACCGCGCTTTCGCGTCTGTTCTTCGACTTCCAGACACAACTTCAGCCCGAGATGCTCAAGGAACTCGTTGAGACCGTTGAGCTCTTCCTTACCTCCAACAACCGTGAGATCGTCCGCTCCGTCCTTGGCTTCGTCAAGGTTGCAGTCGTCGTTCTCCCCGACGAAACCCTGCGTCCCCGTCTCAACACCATGGTTCCCAGCCTCATGGCCTGGAACAAGGAGCACAAGGGCCGTCTCCGCAGCAAGGTCAAGGGCATTATCGACCGCCTTGTGCGCCGATTCGGTGCACCCCTCCTGGAGGCTATCGTCGGCGAGGAAGACCGCAAGCTTATCGTCAACATCCGCAAAGCCCGTGAGCGCAGCAAGCGCAAGAAGAAGGAGGGTGCTGAAGGCGAAGACGAAGACGAAGAGGAGAAGTCCTCCAAGCCCCAATCCGGCAATGCCTTCGACAAGGCCGTTTACGGCTCTGACTCCGACTCCTCTGACAACTCGGACGACGGTGACAGTGATGTCGACGTCGACAACGTCGCTCAAATCAAGGGTCGCAACTCTAAGAAGAAGGCAGGCCAAAGCACCCAGTACATCCGCGAGATGTCCCCCGAAGACAATCCCCTCGATCTGCTCGGCTCCAATGCCCTGGCCAGCATCTCCACCACCAAGCCCAGCCAGCGCTTCCTCAACACAGGCCCCGGCTCGAAGAAGAAGCAGCGCTCCGCTAAGGTCGACGCTGATGGCCGTCTTGTCCTTGGTGAAGACGGCGATGTCGTCGCTGATGATGTCGAGATGTCCGGTGCTGGCGACGGTGGCGTGAACGCCTACCTCGCTGCTGTTAGTGGACCCGATGCTGTCCGTCGTGGCCAGAGAGGTAAGGTTAAGATGGGCCAATCTTCAAAGAAGAATGCTGGCGACAGCATGGATGTCGATGAGGACGATCTGAAGCAGGACCTCCGCGCTTCTGGATCCGGTCAGAGCTCTGGTCGTCGTGGTCTTGGTGCTCCCAAGACTTCTGGTGCTCCTGGCGGTGGTCGCATTGAGAAGCGTCGCAATCCTGGCAATGCTCCTCGGGGTGGTAACCGCTCGGGATGGGGTAAGAAGAGATAAACTATTTGCTTTACCGGTAAATCGTATTTCTATTTTGCCTTGTCTGTCGGGGCTTGGGTACTGAGCTGGAGAGAGAAGGAGGGTGGCATATGGCAGATCCCGGAGTTATAGTTCTGAGTTCCCTGTTTTTGATTTCTTGTTTCTTTTGTTTCTGCCATCTGGTCTTCGGTCCCTGTCGTGTTTGGTCAGTGTTGACGTTCTCATAATACCCTCCGCTGTGGTGATTCCGTTGACTCTGGGCTTTTTTCTGTTTCGATGCAGAGTTACTCGACTCCGTGTTTTTCATGATATGATTACGATTCTGTTCAAAAGTTTCTATTAGGTCAATGGACATAAGATATTGTTATATTCTCTTCGGTGTAAGATCTGCCTACGTACATGTAGCCCCATAGGCTATGCATTTCCTGGATAAACAGTACGTTTTATATTTGACAACACTGGTCTCGCGGCATCGCACTTCGACCCAATAGGCCATGGTGCTGATGAAAGGCTACTGGTCAAGTATACTTCAACTATAACTAAACACCGAAAACCCCAAATGCAGTGTGACTTTATCATATTCTCATTTGCAAAGCAGTTTATCATGCAAAAAAAAAAGTGTATCGAACATATCAATCAGAACTTCATGAACGCGAGCCAGCCAAACCAGGCAGCTCAGCAGCATTTCCCACAGCCCCCATCGCTCGCCCAGAGAAGTGAGATGTAGAGTGCGACGCAAAGAGGACAAATAACAAAAAAAAGGCTCACGAGCTTGAGACCAGACGACATCACATCCATCAAAGGCCATAGCATCGACAGCTTCCTCGTAGTATACAGCAGGACAGTAGTGGCCCACCGCTCCGCCGAGCATCCGAATCCAGCCAGAACCCCATCGCCGACGCAATTCCAAACAAATTGCAATCCGCCACGGCGCAGAAATCGACTCCGTCGCTCATCGGGAGGTTGTCGACCGGTTTTGTAATGACGCTCCCTTCGTTTCCTTTTCAACACTCGAGTCTTTCAATGCAGGTATCAAAAAGAATTATCAAATACCCGATCCCGGGGAATAGAGAGCAAGCGAAATAAGTCGACAGAGCATACAGGCCCCAGACAGCAGTCTAGTCTAGCATGCACTGACCCCCAACAGCACCAAACACACAACAAGGCAGGTGGATGATATTCAGTTAGAACAGAATCTCCCCACTGTGCTCTGGCTCGAAACCGAGCGCTTGCAGCTCGTCGTACCGCTTCTTATCGCCCGTTTTCCGCTTCGCGTCTTCCTTCTTCTTCAACTCGAAGACTTCCTCGAATGGCGCTCTGGTCAGCGTGGGTGGGATATCATCTTCGCGGTCGAGGTCCTGCGTATCAAATGCGTAAGCGGGGGGGGGAGTGGAAGTTCCTTGCCGGGGGTACATTGTTACAGGACGAATCCCGTTAAAAAAAGAAATGCAGCAGGGGATTTGAGGAATTGATCTCATACCACTTCGCCTAGTAGGAGCACATTCTCTCCACGAACAATGAAGATCCCGCGTGAGACATCGGCGAACAGATTTCCTGCATAGACGCGCTCTACGGTATCCTGGAAAACTAGGTTTGCTGCGAGGATTGAAGGTCAGATAAATGGGCGAAGGGGTATTGGGGGTTGAGAGAGTGGTGCGACTGGCGTACCAAATTGGTCCCAGCTGCGGAGGACGCCGATGAGTTTGCGGCCGTCGCGAAGGATGAGGACGAGTTTCTCTGCAATTGCGTCCGTCAGCGTTGTTCTTTTCGCTTTAGCCTTTTTTTTTTTCGTTCTTTCTGCTATCGGGTCGCTTGGGGCGCGTCGGTTCGGACATACTATCTGTTAGATCGAGCAGCTGTGCGGCGGTCGTGAACATCTGCGGGGGTAATTGCGGTGGGCCGCCTGTTGGCTGGGGGCCTGCTGGGCCAAGGGCATTTTGGGAGAATTGTTGGTTTTGCTGCGGGGTTCGAGGGGCCGGGGCAGGGCTTTCGTTTAGAGATAGGCGCTCCATGGTGTGGTGTCTGT
>KZ108075.1:885352-960060 GCA_002116305.1 Penicillium italicum | reverse complement strand
TTTTATAAGTATTTAGCCTATAAGTCTATTAAAATTCTCTACTTTCCTATTCGTTTATAGGTAGTAAGGTATAGTTATATAGTATCGGGCTTTAACAATATTAACGAAATAACGTATAACCCCTAATAGGAGGTTTAGGCTATTATTAGAAATTAATTTATTAAATACTCTATAATATATATAAATATCCTAATATAGGAACTTAGCGATTACTTCCTTAGTCACGTTTAGTATAGCCTATATAACTAGCTATCCTATAGCGTAATCGATAGCTATAATAATCTATCTATTCCCGTTTAGTATAGTTAGTAACTATCTAATTAGGTCTAGACCCTATTACTTAAAGGATCGCTTTCCTTTTATAACTATATATTATACTTTCTCCTATTCGAGTAACTTTTATACCCCTTATAATACTTAATAGTTTAGGTAGCTTTATATAGCTTCCTTAATATCTAATCGTATCGATAGCTACTATCCTTAGGGTTAGATAATTCTATATAGGCCTAAGAAGCTAAGGTAGCCGAATTCTTAATACGAGTTTCGTACTAAATTAGTCTAGAATAGAGCTTCTAGGTATAGGGAAACTTCCCTATCGTTATATATATAGACTAGTTAACGATTAACCTTTTAAGGTACCTTTTTATTAATAGGGATATCCTAAAACGTTAGATTCTTAGTAAATTTCCTAACTACCCTACTAGTAGTAGGATCGTTTAGCTCTTTACTATCGAGTAAGAACTAGATAGTAGTAGTAAGCTATTCTTCTTTAAGAACTCTATATATTACGTAGATTAAGGCTAAGTAGGCCTCTTAGATAGGTCTTTACTAGCTAACGTTAGCTAGTATAGTCCCTATTAGATTAGGATACTAACTAATTACGTCTATAATAATATTTTTAGACCCTTTTTAGTATCGAATTATAAGTTAGTATTCCTAAAATTCTATAATCTAACGTACTAAGCGCTTACTATACTCCTTTATAGTATTTAGGTACTATAAGCTTATATTATTAGTAATAATTATAGTCTCGAAGCGATTCCTATCGATATATCTATCCTATATTTAAATCGCTTCCTTAATAGCTAGGAGTTCTTTCTTATATATAGGGTAATTTAGCTTTACGCTATATAGTTTCCTCCTATTATATATAACTAGGTAAAGTATACTATTATTATCTTCCTATATTAGGACTATACTAAGGGCCTATTTAACGGTATCTATTTCGATTATATAGGGTTTATTACGGTTAGGTTATTTTAGGACTAATATAAATATAAGGAATATTTTAATTATTTAGAACGTACTTTTATACGCTTCTATCTATATAATCGGATAGAAACGCTTCTTATATAAGGTACTATCGCTTTCCTTTAGTAATTTATAAAGAGATACGTAGATTTTTATAAAGTCTTTAATAAATTAGCGGTAGTAGGTAGCTAATCCTATAAACTAATATACGTTATAGATATTTTTCGGTTATAGCTAGGCGTTAAACGCTTTCGTTTTTATTACTAATAGGTAAATAGTTCCGTTTCTAATAATATAGCTATAGAATTCTAACTATTTAGTTACGAATTAGTATTTTATAGGCGATACGTATAGTTTCTATTCCGCTAATAATATTAGTACTTATTCTAAGTATTTATAATACTCTTCTATTAATATAGAGAAGATTAAGATATTATCTAGGTATACTACTATATTATAGCTAAGTATCGGCTATAAGGTATTATTAATTACCGATTAGAACGTAGTAGGTATATTATAAAGTCTAAATAGTATTATAAGCTATTTATATTTCCCCTAGATTATATTAAAAGCGGTTTTTTCTATTACTCCCTTCCCTATTTAGATCTACTAATAGCTAGTAATTAGGTTAATTTTCGAAAGGACCTATATATTACTAATAATATCTAGTAGTTCTTAGATTTATAGTAGGGGGTATCTATTCTTCTTTATAATCTAGTTTAGTATATAGTAGTTAATATATATTTACTACTTCCTACTAGATTTCTTAATAAAGATAACTAGAAAGCCCTACGTACTATTAGAGTAATAAATTAGATCCTTTCGGATAAGTTCTCTAATCTATTTAGCCTATTTATCTAATTTCTTAGCTAATAGTACGTAAGTATTAATATTAATAGGTCGTACTAACCCTATTTCGATCCTATACGCTATATTTCGTTCTAATAGTAAGGTAGTTAGTAGTTTAGACTAGAATAGATCTTAATATTTCTTAAGGATTACTTATATCTATCTATCCTTATATATTAGTAGCTTTAAATAGGGTATAGTAATATTATTAGGGTTTACTTATACTATAAAGAGTTATACTTCCCTATTTTTCTTCTATAGGATCCGTATAATATATCTTATAGAGATTAAATTAGTATATATATTACCCTTTATAATTATATAGGACCTATTTATAAGGTATATATTATAAGTTCTATATATATAATCTATAAGTATTATTACGGATATTTACTAATTAATTTATAGGTTTTTAGTATAAAGGAAGTCCTATCTTAAGATAATATTATACTCTATTTTTAGTACCTATATTTTAACTTAGCCTATCTACTCCCTTAGCTTAATTAGGAGTATTATAAAGCTAGCCGTTTTAAGCCGATTACTATTAGTAATAGTAATAGATAATAGTTTCTTAGGTTTTTATACCTAAACTCTATCTTATAATCCCTAAAGGGTCTAAGGTAAGATAAAAATATTACTTATACTACTATCTAAGAGTATATAGATATATACTTACTTAGCTAAAGCTATAAAGATCTTTCCTTAGTAGAACGTTAATAAATCGCTTATAATATTTAGGGAGGTAGATAGGTATAGGCTTATATCTAGGTAATATTAACCTATTTATAAGGTATTATAATATTACTAGCCCCTATTATCTCTTTATAACTATAATAGGAACTCTAACTAGGCTTATATAAGAGTATTTTTAGAGTAGAGTAGGTTAAGGGAGTCCTCTATATCCTATTATAGTTACTTAGGAGCTAATTAAAGGTAGCTAATAAGGGCTTCTATATTATATAGCTATATTAGTTTTTTAATAGTTTCTTCCTTTATTAGTACGTAGCCTTTTACTTCTACTTTATTTCTTCTATCTTTAGTATAGTATAGGCTTATATAAGGTAGCCTAGTTAGCTATAATTATAGTATATATAAGTCTTATTAAGATAGTTTGTTAGCTAGGTCTAGCTTATAAATACTAATAGGTCTATCTCGTTAAGATATATAGTAGCTAAGGGCCCTATTTAGTAGTAGCGTATAATTATTAGGCTACGTTTATATCTAATAAAGAGGTTAATAACCTTTAATAGGGTAGTAAGCTAGTTTCGTTCTATAGCTTATTTAGCCTAGTACTCTATTTTTATACCTATAATAAACTAATAGACTAAGAGTAGCTTTAATATACTTACGTTTAGGTCTACCGTAGCTTAGTATAGGCTATTAGTATATACGCTAATAATTATATAGCCTTACTTTAAGTTATCGAATCTCTCTTATAGCTTTTCTTAGCTAAGATACTTAGAGAATTCGGTCTTAATCTATCCCTTAAATTAATCCTAGGTCCTAAATATACCTAAACCCTAGTTTTTATAGACTTATTTATAGCTCTTTAACTATTATAGGGTAGTTTTAACTAGTTTTCCGCTTATATAAATAATTCGTATAGATCTTAGGATATTATACCTAGTAATATTTATAAGTTCTATAAAGTATTAATCGTAGTTAATAACCTATTTTTAGGCTATATTACCTATAATTATTCTATTATAGTTATTAATCTTCCTAATATTGTTAATAATCGATCTTTTAATATCTTTATCTATCCCTATAAAAGTAAATAGGTTTATTATAGGTAGAGGCTTTAGTTCCTTAGTAGTAATAGGTATACCCTTTATAGCGGTATTTCTTACGCCTTTAGGATTTTAGCTATTTATAACTAAATTACTAAGTTATATAATTTTAGCCTAGTACGTTAGAAGGTTATAAGTATATTCTACTATAGTATATAGTATTAGGTAGACTACTTTATAGTTTAGGGTACTATATATATAGAGATAGAGCTCCCTTTTACTAGCTATAAGGATATTAAGGGCTTACTAGACCTCTATTACTAGTCCTATATAGACTTAATCGCTAGTTAGTACTAGGGCTAGAGTCTCTAAGGTACTTATTCTAACTATTTTAGTAGCTTAGGGGTAGTTTATAACTTATATTATTATTTTATATACTATAGGGAGCTAGCTATTTATCCTATCTTATCCGTTTCCTTAGATACGGATCTTATTCTAGTACGGTTAGATAAATAGCGCTTTATAAGGGGTAATATAGTCCGTTTAGAGCGGATTATAGCTTAGCTAATATTTCGATTCCCCCTATAGCTCTACTCCTTTATAGTACTACTTAGGTTTTATTAACTAGTCTTATTTTTACTAACTATTACTCTATTTATTCCGAATTTATACCTTTTTAGAGGGAGTTATAGCTCCGCTAATACCTATTAGCTATCTTTATAGCCTTACTTCTCTATAGTACTATTAGTATCTTATAGCTACCTAGTTAACTAATCTTATTTCCTTACTAATTACTACTCTATACGTTCTAGATTATACCGTTTTCCCTCTTTTGTTTAACCTTAGGTCCGTTAGATTAAGTATCGGGCCTAGGTATAGGGTAGGCTCTTTATATTATTCCGGACGTTCCTAGGGCGCTCTATTCGGCCCTAGGAGTCCTACCCTATACCTATCCCTAGACCTTCGTAGAAGAAGGTTTAAACTAATATACTACTAGATATGATTTAGAAAGGATCGCATAGTTTTTTTAATTGAAAGGGCTATATACTAGTTATATATACTAGAATACGGGTATCTATATATGCTAAAGTGGCATGCCGAGGCCCGAATCGGTCTGTACGGCATCCTATAGTATCCAGGTACGCAGGTCATATGCCGATATGAGCCCTGCGGATCTCATAATACTAGTTATTAGTAGTAAGAGTAAGATAAAGTATAGTCTACTAATCTCTAAAATTAGATTATCCCTTTAGCTTTAGGATAGAGGCTAAGATATTAATCTCGTTTAGACTAAGGATATAATCCTTAATCTTATAACTTTATTCTATTAGTATTATAAGGGAGAAATAGTATCGACGACGTAATTAGATAGCGATAAAGTTAGATCTACCGTTTAATAGATAGTATCCGAGGGGATCGGTAGCGTAACTAGATAGCGATAATAAGGTTAGATCTACCGTTCGATAGATAGTATCTAAGATAAGACGAAGTATTAATCTTATCTAAAAAGGGTTAGTGAGGTATTAGTCTCGTTAAATAGGATTGGTAAAAACTCTAATTAGGGTTAAAAGTTTCTACTAGGTATAACGTAAGCACTAAAGTAGGGGTTAAACTAGGGTTTCGAGGATTGCGTTATATAGTGACCTCGAAAGTACGGCGCTTATAACCTGATAGAGATAAATTACAGTTCTACTATGAAATGTAGATGTCACTAGAAAATCTCTATTATGCGTGAAGAGAGAGAGAGAAACTATCTACAAGATGGGAAACTAAGTACTAGGAGCATGTGGTAGCATGTGAATATTCACATGCTTCCAACAGGTATCCTAATCATAAACTGGACTTGTCCCAGATCCACAATCGATACTTCGTACTAATGCCTCGCCCCACGGTGCGCATTTACCAAGAAGGCCGCGTATAATAACCGACTAGTCATTATATCGAACTTACATTGAAGATCAATGGAAAAAAAGAAACCGGAAATTGCACCGAAGATGGGAAGTTTCAATTCCCGTGTCAGGATCTACGATATGCGAAAGGATATCAAGATACTGAATAGATTCTGATGATTGTAAAAGAAGAAGAAGCTACAGAACCTGGAGATATGCACTAATAAAGGATGATTCATCCGAACATCCCAATACATCTACTGAGAGGGACTCTTCGTCATCTCCTCTCCCTCGGAGTCGAGATACATGTTGATGTCCAATTCGGCATCAAGGCCGTCTGCGATAGAGAGAGCAGCAGTCGGCTCCTCATTGACCTGCTCTGCGCCCCCCTCTTGGAGTCGCAGGCGCGACAGCTCGGCATTCTCCTGCTGGAGGCGAGCAATGGTCTCCTGCTGCTGGGCCAATGCAGCCTCCAGCCGTTCCAGCGGGCCGGGGTGGTCTGCATTGGCCCTTGGCAACAGGGCCCCTCGTCCTCTTCCTCTTCCTCCTCCCCACCCACTGCCCCGCCCTCCTCGGTTCTGGCCTCCGCCACGGCCCCGGCCCCAGGCCAAATTGGTGGTCGTGGAGCCCACTCCCGCGACCCCACCGAAAACCGACCCCTATTTCCATCAGTCACTATGAGTCTTCTGGGTTTAAATTTGTCAAAGAAGGGCTTCTTACAGCGATGTTGATGACTGGGGCTCCTTGCCCGGCATTGGCGCTGCCTTGGGCATGTCGCCAGTGGTCGTGGGTGCGGTGGCCGCGCACACCGCACACACCGCAGCGACCCCGGTTGCGTTTCTATCATGAATTAGCATCAATATTATATGAGTCGTTGCCGGTTTGCATACCTTTTTGGAAGCGCCCTTCCCGTGATTGCCTTGGCCCTTGTGGCCGTTGTCCCCCCCGCCACCAGTTGTGGAAAGCGCAGTCGACATTTTGGACTAACATACCGAGTTAGTAACTTTTCAGTATCCAGGGCTCCCAATATTCAAGATCCTCACTGTCGATTGGTAATTTGGGGTAAAAAAAAGCAAGGTGAACGAAACTAACTCAAGGAACTACCTACGAAGATAGATGTATATATTTCTACTTATATATAGAATAGATTGAAGCTTGGGAGCTGAATAGGAAATTACTTATTCAGACAGTATAATCATTCAATTGGCCTATGTATTAATTTGAATGTTTATAGAATCCCAGGCTATTAATCATAATGCGCTATTATTGATATATTTCCATCTACTATAATATAGCTAATAGGTGATGGCCCTATAACCTTAGAAGGCAATCCCTTAGGTATGAACAACAATCATTACAATGGGATACCTAACACATTTCGATCTACAAATCTCTTTGTATTCCATTGCTCTCGACAAATTGATTCCTATAGACCTAGGTATCACGATCTGCATGTTGATCACATACCACACTAGATCGTTTGATAGTTTGTTTCTTTGTTTCCTTTGTTTGTCTTCTTTCTTTGTTCTCCAGATTGCTACTATGCCTAATCGGGTAATTGCTACTAAGCCTAATTGGGAAGGGAGATTGTTTGCTTGCAGAGATCCTCTTACTATAAGAACCCCCAGGATCTCTCTCTCTCTCTCTCTTCCCCATCTTTGCTTTTTTAGTTGGAATGCACTCTTTCTTCTTGATTGACCTGGCACGTAACACTAGGTATCAATGAAAGCTCATCCCAATGCAGAGCTCTATAGATTGTTAAGATTGCTTGGAAAATTTCCTGTTTCTAAAAAGGTTTGGATCATTCGCTCGCGCCTAAGCGAGTTTCTCGGATTATTCTGAGTGACTAGTATAACCTAGATGAAATCCATAGACCTCAGCATACCCCCAAGACTATTTAGGTAGGCTCACTTGTAAATCGGTGAAAACGTCCATTTGACCTATTAACTAACAACAATAGCAATTGTCCTTTTGAGGGCGTTGTCAGTCCATTCTTTACCTCAGACGCATTATACATATACATTCATTGTGAGGACTGCTATCTAGCAGGTCCGAGCAGAATTGAGAGAAGACTCGGGCTCAGAACCTGAGAGAAGGAAGGATCGGAGAATCAGAGACTGGAGCGCGTCTACCTAGCCTGATCACTAACAACACTGGCGCGGACGAGAGAGAAGAGAGAAGAGAAGAGGACTGAGAGCGGGGGAAGAAGCAGAGAAGCAGTCATGTGACCCCAGGTTTGGATGCCTGAGACACCCACCCATGCTTCGAGCAAGAATACCGTTGAATAAGAGTGAAGGGGCGAGATAGGTCCTGGTTGCTATGCAAGCTAATCGCTAAGGTGCTAATGCTAGGATCTGCACAAGGACCAAGTGCGCTAAGTTTAAAGGGTTAAAACTAAACAAAAGAAGGTAATTCGCAGTCCCTGTCCGATATGGAAAAAGAGCGCTTGAGAATGAGGATGTAAAGTGGGCCGAACAACTCATCCAATATCCGATATGGTGTAGTGGCTAACATCGCCGTCTCTCACACGGCAGCCGGGGGTTCGATTCCCCCTATCGGAGTTTCTTAAACTTGTTTTTTTTAACAAGTTTACCTCACCTCCTAAATTCCATTTCCTTGTGCATTGTGACTGATTCTCCAAAAGATGTGAAGGTGATTGCGAATCGCCTAGATTTGAGTTCCTTACGCTGCAGCCTCTCAATTCATACATCATAGCCCTTGGCCTCGAACCTCGCGTTCACCGCCTTCAACATCGCGCTACAATCGAGACCCTTGGACAATCCAAAAGATCCATGGATGTGACGCGATGCCTATTTGCATCGAATGCTCCTATCCGGTCTCTCACCTGTATAGCGCCTACAGTCGTGCCGATGACCGGTCACAAGGCAAGGGTGTGCGACTAACGCAATGCCCTCGGTGCCAGCGGTTTGCCGACAAATACGTTGAATATGACTTTGTCGTGCTCTTCATTGACTTGGTGCTCATTAAGCCCCAGGTAAGCATTTTACATATCCTCCAGGGCCGCGACATAGCTGATACGTATTGAAACAGGTATACCGACATCTCCTCTTCAATCGGCTCGGACGAGACGACAACCAGTTCGATGTGGGTATACTATACTGTCTCGAACAACTGATCGACACTTACTGATACGGCGGCTTTTTAGCGGTCCATAATTCGCCTCGGGGTTCTGCTACTTCTCTTCGACGTCTACCTGACCTGGGCACGCATCGAGAAGGACCCATCCCTCGCAACGACCTTCCTATCACGCGCCCCTATCATCGTCCAATACCTCTTCTTCCTAAGCTTGAATGCAGCCGCAACTCTCGCGCATCACCTCACCGTGCGCCTTTTGGCCTCAACCCTGGTGCCAAAGTCGCGCCGATACAGCGGCCCAGACAGCAGCAGCAATGCCAACACCAATTCCAGCACAAAATCTACAGGAGATGTCACTCCCTTCCCCCCCGACCCCCCAACTCCAACAATGCACACCTCGCCATCCGGAGTGCCAATAAACCCCCCCGCAAGCCTACTCAGCGCAACTCCAACCCCTATCTCATATAGCGAGCTCGCCTCCCCAACCGACGTATCCCCACCACCGCAAGGTACATCAATGGGACCACCACCGCGGCCTGCACCACCCCTGCGCCGGACATCAACAGCCCCGCTGCAGAACATCCAGCCCCTACCCCCTCCAACAGCTGCAAGCCCAGCAGCGATCAGCACCGCCCTGCTAGTTAGCAGCTGCGCAAAGCTCTTCCCCATCCTGCTAGTAATCTGGGGCGCTGACGGCAGCGGGGGCCTTTCCGATATCCCAGCGCACAGTCACACAGCAGCACAAATTCGTTCTCCGACGCAGACGGCTACGGTGGCGAGCGCCGTGCATCAGAATCTGTTGGCCACAGCCACGAAAACCTCTTCCCTCCTCTCTGCGAAAGCAGCTATAGCATCTCCGCCGTTGGCTTCTGCGTATTCTTCTTCGTTCATGGAATCGTGGCTGGCTACCACGGCTTCTACGCTTCGGACGCCGACTAGCTATCTGACGGGACTATTTGATTTGCTTGCTTCGTTGCTTTCTCTTGGTGTCGTTGAAACGCATCTGGTACTTTTGGGTAATATCGAGGCCTTGTATATCTTACTTGGCTGTGGATATCTGCGTGCTGTTGCGGTTGCTGTTGCGGGCCAGATCGCCCGGTGGGCGGTACAGAGGGTGATTCTTGGTGCTGTGGGAGTGGGTTAATGAAGTGATTCAGATGAGCACTTGTTTAGATACCTTTTATAAAAAAGAAATTCGACCTAATTTTACCAACGTGTCCATTTCTTAAATATATGTATCACTAGGTCTAGACATGTTCCAGCGCGGAAAATTCATTGGTATATATACCATACTGGCACCTGCATGTAGACAAGTCTTAGGTAGTATTGGACTAGTAAAGTAACCGAAAAGGATATAAATACTTTCCATAGAAAAGGGAACTGACCTAATACTGAATAAAACCAGATCAAAACATACAAATAGAAAGCTGCCAATAAAAGGCCATCTAGGCGAAGAGCTATACAAAAACATGAAGCAGTGCGAACAGATACTAGTTCGCAATGCAGGCCAGTTGCACAAGCAGCCCACTATCAAGCCCAAGGATATGGAAAGAGAAGCAGTCTTCATTCCCATCTAACCCACGGCACATCGCAGCGCGTGATAGGATAAACTTGACTCCATCCTATACCATCCCGTAACAGAATAGGACGAGACAATGTTTCATAACCGACAGTCTCCCGAACTGTTAGTTGACAGAACTGACAAAAAACGCAAGAAACCAGAAAGAGAAATGCCTCTATTGCGGTACGTGGCCAGGTCTGATGTCTGACCGCTTGGGTGCGATAAGGGGGTGCCACTGTGAGAGGAAGACGATTGCTATATTGAATATGTTAGCAACTGTTGTGTAGTGCACGTGTCATAGAGATAGACGGAGAGAAAAGAGGTAACAAGAAACATACCCCACATCAAGTAACAGGAAACGAAGGTAAGGATGAGCGTGCTGCGGAAGAGGCTGAGGACAGCAAGTCAGTATTCTCATGCTTGTAACTTTAATAGCAAGGGCTGCTGGGCTTGACGCCCAGCATGCAAAGAGTGAAACATGGACTCACGTCTGGTTATCGCCCTTTGGGCTTAGGAACCATGCTGCTGTCGAGAGGGCAATGATGATAATCAGGCCAATTACCAAGCTCCAGCTATTAGGTCCACGTTAGCGACTGTTGTTCTGTATCTTTGTCGAGCAGGGTATCGGGAGGTCGAGGGGTGGCGGGATAGATTGAACAATGCGAACACCCGCAAGCAGGTTATCATCAATCCGTGGGCCGCGATAGGTAATGCATTGTCTGTCCCATGAATTCGAGAGAGGGGAGAACATACCCGTTTGCCATTTTGCCGGTATTTCGTTATGCTCTTCGTTCGTTGGAGTAAAGCACAACTCAGAGTGGAGATTACTCGATGTGTTATCGAGAATCGGTGTGGGCGAAGAGGGGCGAGAATATAATAGGCAGCACAGAGGAGGCTGATCTTTTACTTGATGATGTAAATCCTTTGCACCGATATTCTTGAGCGTCCGGATCGTTTGACGGCGCGGGTGGGTGGACAGGTAATCGCTTGTTCGGTGCAGCGTGGCACGATTGGGATCGGCTCGACGATGTATTGGGTACGTATTTGCAGCACCAGATATTCGGAGGCCCTTCTCGGGAGATATGTAGCTGTCAGGTGTGTTGCGAGCTGAAAAAGGCGACCTGAGTTGGAGTATCTCCGTTGATGTCGGAGCTCCTGGAGCTAGCATGCCTGAGGCAGAATTGGCGGGCGGTGGATCTCGAGGCCAAGGTCCCGAATGACATCTATACATCAACAAAGGTAGCATCTGCTCTACTTTTCGCTACAATATGGGTTCATGAGAATGTATATAGGAGGACCAAATCCAAAGTCCAAAAATCCAGAATGAATGATCTGTTGGGTTGGCTCAGCAGAAGCAAAGCGGCTTAGATACAAAACAAAAGGCCATGGCTCGGAGTAACAGACAAAATCGAAGCCAGGCAGAAGGATAAAAAAAGGAAACATGGCATTCAAAACAACGCTTAAGCACCCTCACGGATCTTGCGGTAGGTAGCCTAAGGGAAACGTGGTTAGATATGATAGACATGCAGAACGAGCGTCACCGAGAACTTACCTCCTGCTCAACCTGCAGAGCATCCACAGTTGGAGCAAGCTCGCTGAGGATCTCATATGACTTCTTGTGGAACTCGAGTTGAGCGGCGATCAGATCGGCCAGGTTGCGCAGGGGCTCGGGGGTATCAAGGACCTGTTGCAAGCGATTTTAGTACCACAGGACATTTTTTCGAATCGCAAAGAAATGTAATAACGTACGTTCTTCATCACGCTCACGGCTTCCTCAGTCTGGCCAACAAACTCATCTTCGGCCTGCTCGATCTCCGCGCGGGCATCCTCGCTCAGGTTATCCAGGTCGCCGTGGGCGCCGGCCTTTTTGCTAGCCTTGATGGAGTCAAGAATCAAGCGGGCATTCTCAACATTCTTGCGCGCCTTGGCAGCGAACATCAAGTTAGTGTTGAGGGTGGTATTCCAGCCGGCCAGGAAGCGGGACTGGATCTGAGCATCCTGGGCCAGACGAGCCTCGCCAACCTGCTCCTCGGCGAGGGCATACTTCTCCAACGCAGTTGAAAGCGGGTCCTCGCCCTCGGTGCTCTGCGCAAGTGTCTGGGAGCCGGCAAGGGAGGCACGGGCGATCGCGTGGTTGAAGGTCTTAGGTTGGGGCTTTGCGGAAGGTGGGGCTGTCAGGGCAGCTTGTGCCTCGGCGGGCGAGCCTGCCTGAGACAGGAGCTGGACCTTCTCGTTGATAGTGCGGCCCAGGTCATTGAAGGATTCGCGGATGTTGGGAGGGTAGTCGTAGGCCTCGTTAGAGTATTGGGAGCTGATCGGGAGAGGTGGCGCCGGTTAGCGCCTGTGGAGAAAGCCATCTGTGGCGCAGGACAAAACAGGGATTGCTCACGTCACCTGCAACAGCTTCTGGTGGACAAGCTTCAGCGCATCGACGCGCTTCTCTAGCTCGATGTATTCATCGGGGAGCTGGGTCTTGTCGTCGGCCTGGCCCAGCTGCTCCTTGATCATTTGCTGAGTACGCTGCGCAAAAGGCGTGAAGTTCGCACTGCCCGTCAAAAAACCACAAGGCAAGAATATGTTAGTAAAGCGACCGGTCACAAGCTAACGGGGGCGGAATGGTGTCCGCGGGATAAGGGGGCTGTGACAGTGGACTCACCTGAAGTTCTTTCCGAATGCCTGCACTCGATCCATGGTTGGTGTATTTTGAACTTTTGAGCTAGAAAGTAAAAGAAGGAGAGAATAGCAGGAAATGGATGGGAGTGATGATGGAATATCACCACATGTGCTACGCGGGACGAAGCCTTGACGTTGCACCGCCTCACTTGCGCCACATGTCTTATCAGACACCCGTACGGAGTACAGTGTGTTTGTGTTAGCTTTGACCTTCCTTCTCTACCCTTCTACGACAAGACCTCCAAGGGTATCTTAAACTCATGGTCACTCTTAAGAGCAGCCTGCTGCGAGTATAGAGTGTTAAGACTTCAATGTTGTACCTCGAAATAATCTGCAAATTGCCTAGAAAATACATAAAAAACATACGGAAATTCCCATCCAGAACCCGGAACCACTAGAAACGAATCAAGATCATAGCATCGTAAGTTTCTGCTTCAGAATAAAAGCAGAAAAGCAGCATAAAAATCAGATCAGGTCAGAGTTGCCATCATGGCACGCATGATGCGAGAGTTCGGTTCTAGAGAATGTTAGAATCATCGAAGCGGTGTGGTAATATGAGGTGTCATACCTGAACGCTCCTGCTTCCGGATCTCAGTAACCTCCGCTTGATTGCCTCTACCATCAATGATATCGGTTTCACGTTGTCGAGTGATCTCAATCCCACCCTGCCTCTCCAGACGAAGAAGTCTTGTCTCCTCTTCCAGTTCACGAATGTAATCGCTTGAGTCGTGGTCGCTCTCCCGTGGACGAACAAGAACCATCGGACCCGTCCGAACAGAATCAGATTCCCGCTCTCCGATGTACTGTACGGCAGAGGATAGACGAGGTCCATGGTCATGAACTGATACAGCTCGTCGCCGGGAAACTCCCCGCACTCGCGGCCTCTCGACAATCTCTTCGTATTGGTCCATATGGTGGCGCGACCGTGACCTGTGTCGAGAAGGCGATGCTTCTACAATGAGTGCCTGACTGGTGCGGGGAGTAGCATCGACACGCAGAAGTTCTGTCGTCACCCGCTCACGTGGCGGCTCCCTCAGGGGAGGAGGAGACGGGGACAAGGGAATGTATTCAGCTGTTCGAAGAAGCCAATTAGTATTACCCTTCCTCATGTAGACTTAGAAATTTGCGTGCAGGTGCGGATGCCACTCACTTTCCACGGGCGCAGGCCGCCTGAACTCGCGGCTCAAGCTAAGCACTTCGTCGATCTGTTCCTTTGACAATGCCTTTTGGATGACAATCACATCCTCCTACTTAGGTCAGTAACCGACAACAGCACTTTGGGAAAAAAAAACACCTACCTCTTCCTTGAACGGATACCCTAGATCCATGATGGCGTGGATATGAGCAAGGTGACGAGGAACACGGGTCTTCCCTTTGCGCGGGTAAGGCTTCTCCTCATGATGTCTGCGAAGAGTACTGCTAGAGCGGCGGCGGCGGTCAACCATATCTCGGTCACGGATATCTCTGAACTCTTCATCACCATAGTAGTCGGGCTCGGCGATCCTGATATCCTCGTAGACTTCTCGCTCGCGATAACGGCCCTGAGATGTATGGTGACGAGGCGGAGCAACGACAGGCACATGGGGAGCACGGGGGCCACGATCTCGGGCCTCAAGATTTTCCATTTTTCGCCGGGGTATGCGGTCGAAAGTGTCCAAGGATGATTGCCGTCTAATAAGTTGGGGACGTCGGAATGAGGGACTGTCATCACGGCGCCGACGCCGATCAGGCGCCACAAGAGACATGACAGGGGATGGGCGGTCTAGATGGTCATCCTCATAGAATCTCCCGGGTGCACGCGCAGGGGGGCCATATCGGTCTTCCTCACGGAGGCGTGCTTCAAAGCGCTCTTCGGCATGGCGGGGTCGTTCGGCCACGGGGGGACCCCGTGAGTATCGATCGTATCGATCGCGAGAGTCCAGGGTCCCTGTTGAAGAGCGGTAGCTATCATATCGAGACATTTGGGAGTATCACCGGATTCGACAACAAAAAAAGAAGGGTGAACCGTGGATGACGCGAGCGGCTGACTTCCGTGCCGAAGGTGGGGTTTTCGAGGGACCACGGGTGAGAGGGGCTGATAAGGAAACTGATAGAAAGAGAGAGAGAGATGCAACACTGGGAGGCAAAAATGAGGAGGAAAGAATGGAAAGGAGAAATTGAGAATCAGCCTTGGGAGAAAATCGAAAGTGAAAAAGTACATAAGATAGGTCCAACGTCAGGCAGAAGTCGATCAGTGATGACATTGGGTCGGACGGATGCTGAATGTGGGGGATACCGATCTGCGCCACATCTTTCTATAGGCACTACTGTATGATGCTACTGTATGTTGTGCCTAATGTATGTACTATGTACTATGTAATATGTAGGTAGGCACTGGTGCATTGTATATTTCATCCAATCCTAAATCTCCAAATTCGCAATTTCTTCTTCCAAGATTCCCATAGCCCAATGTGCTCGATCCGACCTGACCACAAATCGACGATCTTCAACCTGGTGGAGCACAGCCTCAGTCTGTGGCGCATGCATTAGCAAGGAAGTTGTAGGCCAAGGATCTCCAATCGAAATGCTTACCGCACGCTCTTGTCCCATTTCTCGTTCTCGGTCAGTCTCAAATGTCCGTTGATAGGGTGGCCCACGACCTTGCTTTGCAGCGACTATCCATGATTTCTCACAGCCTCCTGCAATGGCATCCGCGCTCTTCCAACCAGTCAGGCGAGAGATGTCGCGAAGTTTTGAAATCGTCCAAGTTCGCTGCATGGGATCGACATATTGCACAGCTGCAAAGAACAGCGGCACCGACATGTCAGTCAAGGAAGAACCCAAATTCGGACTCAAGCTTCCAGCTTCAAGGTTAAAGCGTTGCGGGTAGTAGACACCTGCCATGATTTTCCCAATAATCTGTGAAAATCCAGCTGTCGTTGGAGCAGAGACCCCAGCTGCCATCATGATGGCTGGTGGCATGGAGGGATGGATCCGATTCAGCAGTAAACGGATGGCATAATAGAAACCCCAGATCACGGCGATGGTGTGGGTACGGTACTGAAGGGCGGGGCCAAACGGTGTAATAATTGGGGGCGCAACATCTGCTGGCAAAGGCTGGAAATCGCGACCCAGCGCTTGAGAGAATATTTCCATCGAGACTAGGATCTCTTCCCATTCTTGTTCGGCTTCCTTGTAACTCATGTCTTGAGCCGGGTCATCCTCGTCTGGGGACGAACGAGGATCACGTGGTCTATCATCGAACCCCGATGGAATACGTGCAGGTGGTTGAGGGGGTATCATTCCATACATGGGGGGACTGTCGGCAGAGGCCGGTCCAGGGCTTGAAGAAGGAGATACCCCAGTAGGCTCTGACGTGGACGGGACCCTGGTGTCACCTTTAGGCTGCATGTTAGGCATGCCAGATGGAGGGCCTGGAGGGCCAGGGGGACCCCCCAGATTGAAGCCGCCAGCAGGTCCAGGTGGTCCAGGTCTTCCGCCAGGAGGGCCGCCAGCGAACCGACCCATGAATTTGAACATCTCAGGATGGGGCCTCCAGTCCACACCGCCTGCCTTCAGGGTTCTCAGTTTTCGCTTACGATCACGGAAACCAAAATCGGTGACCCGAGCGAGCAGCAGCCACAGATGATCTGCAGAGCCGTAGATGGCATCCAAACGGCCCATGCCTGCTCTAGGCGGACACTGACCCAATTGAGAGAAGGGCATCCTGGTTTTCTGATAAGTAAACTGTTTGTCTGCTAGTAGCCGTAGATGTAGACTTACAATAGTTTGTTTCCACCGATAAAACTCTGGAGTGCATCTTGCTTCACATACCACCAGTACAGATCGCATTGAATCCGGAAAACCTCAATGTCCTTGCGGGTAAAATGCTTTTTGGAGGGCATCGTGCTCTCCTCATTGATGGATCCAAAATCGTCGTAATTGACTGCTCGTCCTATAATGGCGCCTACGAGATTTTCATCGACGTTTTCCTCTTTCTCGGAGAAAGGATCGTCCTCAGAGACATCGTCAGGCATCCCCCACCATGAGCCCGACCAGCCTGACCGGCGTCGCTGCTCGTGAGCTCTACGTCGATGGGCCCGTAGGTCTCTGGTGGTCTTGGCAAAGTCGATCTCCCGGATCAGATGGGTGGACCCACCCAGATGGTTATTCCATTTTGAGTGGTCGGCAGATATCACCTCATAGTAGCCCAGTAGAAGAGTGGCAGCCAAGGTACCAACTTGCTTGCGTCGAAGAGGAAGGCCAACTGCGGAACCAACTCGTTTCAAGGCGTAGTGATAGTGCTTCAAAGATACTGTCGTGGGAACTTGCTGCAAATATGCAATGTGTAAGCTGCTGACAGCAAGTATTGCCTGGAGGAGGGCTGGATGCTCCAAAGCTTTGAGGGCAAGCGTATAGACCCATAGACCCTGTTGTGCAGATGGGACAGCTGCCCCCAGAACGATTGAAGAGTCAGTAGGATGCCGTTCAAAGATGGACAAGGATGGACCAGTCGAGTGAATGAAGTGAGCAAAGATGCGGGCGGTCTTTGGATTGTTCAGGGGAGAAGAGCCAAGTGTAGGACGGTATGAGGCGAGCACATTGGGCTCGTTCAAGTGCGTCGTGAAAGAGCGGAGTTGTCGCTCGTCGCGGTTGGCAGAGGCCATGATGAGACTCAACTGGTTGAAGCCTTCAGCTTGCGATTGATCCACCATATCATCGTCCGAGTCCACGTCGTAGTAATCCTCGCTTTCATCCTCCATGTATATCACCTGTGATTGATGGGGTATGTGATTGGATATGAACTGCTCATGAGGTCGTAATTGGTGCGGTAATTGGACTGGCGGTGCCTGATAATGATATATCGTCGGCAGCGGCTGGGTAATCTAAGATAATCAGTTTGCTTACTGCGAATGACAGAAAGATCACGGCAACGCATACCTGAGGAGTCGGGTTCAACTCGATCTCCCTGCTTCCAGACATTGGATTAAGCCTTGGCACCGAGGAGAGATTGAAGGCGTATTCTTCAGCTGTCTGACCGATTGGACTAGCAATCTGGGCTACATTTTGTACGCTTGCATGGGGCCTATATAGAGCGCTCGTGTGGTTCACTTGACCTGACTGCTGTGCTTGTGAGAAGTCAGTTACATTTGGCGGAACCACCGTACTATCCGTTTGAGCTGTCGGCTGAGTGTGCCATATATGGGTTGGTGGCTGCATTTGAGCTGCTGGATAATAGAAGTGAGGTGCATTAGTCGGCTGGGCTTGAGTCGACGAAGGGATTTGAGACGGAAATGAGTGATATCCCATCGTCGCCGGATCAACAGGTCTCGGAGCTAGCATTGGATGCTGAGCAGCGGCTGCCGCTTGTTGAGGAGGGAGTTGAGAGCCATAGTCATTGTGAATCGGGACCCTCATATGATGTTGCTCTATCTGCGGATCCTGGCCGTGGCCAGTACTGAAAGATCCGAAGATGCCTATGGGGTTTTTGAACACAACTCGTTGGGCATATCCCTCGCAGATTCGCTTGGATTTCACGCAGTTGGTGCATATTGGCTTCTCTTCGCCGCACTTTATCCGACGCTTTCGACAAGCTATGGAGGCTTGGTCAATGAGGGAACCCTATCTCTAGTGTTCTGCAACATACTCAAACAGCCGGTCTTAGTTCGTTTCTTGGGGGGTCTGCGGGGGCCTGACCGTGCGGCTGAGGCTTCCGCAGAACCGCCAACAGTAAGATCTGCTGGAATATCCAGCTGATCCTTTGGGTCGTCAGCCATTACCTTGTACCTAACGACTCAAGATTGCAGAGTGGGTATGTGCGAGGACATTGTGGGGCTAAAAGGCACAATGATCAGACAAGTAAGGAAAAGCTGCCGAGGATCGCACACTGTGGTTTTCAAAGGGGGACATGATCACCCACTTATTTGCAAGGTTCTCTCTTAAGTGCACAGTCAGACCGCTTGGTATCTACGGGCATTGACATTGATAATTACAAGGGCTTACAAAGTACTTAGGGGGTGTATGGAGTACCCGTGGACACCGTACAACGTTCTCTTTGTGCCCCAAAACAAAGTCACGTTATAGGCTTTTAGCCGACTTACCCCGGGCTGGTGCCTGAGGCACAAGTGTGTATGTAATCGATAGTAAAATTACCGATAACGAAATTTTGAGAGGTTTTTTTTTTCGGAGATACCGTTCTCTCTGCTTCAAGTGCATTGGACATTCACAACCAATCCTTGGGAATTAATCATGTTCGCTGTTCCAGGATGGTCCGTTGAGAGTTCTGCTCTTAAGTCACAGACTCAAGCTGTGCAGCCAAAGAACGAGTCTCAGCCGGAGAAGGATACCTCCAATGCCGAGGCTAAGAATAACAAGCGCAAGCGTGCCAATGACCGTGTCACTGCGGGAAATGTGGACGAGATGTACCGCAGACACATTGAGGGTACCGCTAAGGGTGGAAAGCGCGGCACAGAAGCTTCTGTGAAGGCAGAGAAGAAGCAGAAGAAGGAAAAGAAGGAGAAACAGACACCCGAGACAGCCACCACCCAGGAGCCTACAAGCGAAACTGTTACCACAGCCGATACAGACGCAGATCAAGCCGAGGAGAAAGTTCCCAAGAAGAAGCAAAGGAAGAACAAGAAGAACAAGGACAATGCCTCAGAGGACAAGACCGAGACAGATGCTGCTACCACTGCCCCGGCTAAAGAAGCCCCTGCTCCTACTCCCGCTGCTCCTGCACTCCCCCCAACAGCCAACCTGACCCCTCTTCAGCAGGCGATGCGACAGAAGCTGGTCTCCTCTCGGTTCCGCCACCTGAACGAAACCCTCTACACAACCCCCTCCGAGAAAGCGCTCGAGATGTTCAGTACCAACCCGGAGCTGTTCGATGAGTACCATGCCGGATTTGCACGACAGGTGAAGGAGTCCTGGCCCTCAAACCCAGTCGATGACTACATCAAGACCATCCGCACCCGCGGTGCGATCCCGCTCCCGAGGCGAGGAAAGCCCCTTAACCCTGCTAAGGGTTACCCGCTCCCTCGTCGTCCCACTGGAGTATGCACATTCGCCGATTTGGGCTGTGGTGATGCACAGCTCGCACGTGCCTTGACGCCCTCCGCCAAGAAGCTGAACATCAAGCTCAACAGCTACGATCTGGCAGCACCCGACCCGCTGATCACCAAAGCCGACATCTCGAATCTCCCCTTGGAAGATGGTGCGGCGGACGTGGCTATTTTCTGTCTGAGTCTGATGGGAACCAACTGGGTTTCGTTCGTCGAGGAGGCATGGCGGATTTTGCGCGGTGACGGCAAGGGCGAGTGCTGGGTCAGTGAGGTCAAAAGTCGATTTGGCAAGGTCCAACGAAAGAAGTCTCAGATCGGTGCGCAGAAGCCCGGCAGCAAGGCTGACAAGAAGAAGCCCAAGAAGAAGGGTGGCGACGATTCCGAGGATGAGGCTGATATCTTTGCCGAGGATGTGCGGCCGTCTGACAATACCGACGAGACTGATATCTCGGAATTTGTGGAGGTGTTCCAGTCTCGCGGGTTCCTGCTTCGTCGGGAATCCGTCGATAAGTCCAATAAGATGTTCGTCAGAATGGTGTTTGTCAAGCAGGGTGGTGCGCCTACCAAGGGGAAACACGCTTCGGCTCTCAGTGCGCCTGCGCCTGGTAACAAGAAGCGCTTTGTGGACCGCAAGCCTGATTCAGAGTCTGGCATGTCGGCTGAGCAGGAAGCCAAGGTGCTGAAGCCGTGTGTTTACAAGATCCGCTAGACGTTGCAAAGGATCACTTTAAGTCATTTTCCATAACCAAAATTTATCAGGCATGACCACTAGCTTCATGGACCATCTCTAGGTTGCTAACTACATGATATACAACGTAGTTAGGCCAGCATGTAACCGTTGGACGGCATCGTCATTATTTTTCTATTGCTCTCGACATAGAAACTAGCCTCCAAGTCAAATTCGAGGAGCCCTTTCAAGAGATATCTTCGACAATAATCGCCCTCATTGGTTGCCACCCAGCTGTGTGACAGCCACGCCCATCTCCTCATCGTTGTAGATACGGAAACCCTTCTCCTTGGTGACACTGGCCAGCTGGACATTCTTCGAATCAAGCTTCTCCTCCATGACCTGCTTCAGCGTCTTGAGGACCAACGTCTCGGCCTCTGCAAGAGTCAAAGACTTGTGGTATTCATTCTGCAGCTCCGCCTGTGCGCCCTCGCTTCCTGAGCCGATGGCCTTGGCGTCATACCGGTAGAATGTGCCGGATGGTTCAGCGTGGTATCTAGCAAAGAAAACGAGTCAGTAAGTTTATCAGACCAAAGGAAACTGCATATCTTACAGTTGGGGCCCGTCCTCGTCATAACCAGCGATTAACAGTGCAACACCAAACGGTCTGCTCATGACACTCTCCTCGTCATCACCGCTCTCGCCGAATCGCAGGGCCAAATCGCAAATTGCCTGTGTGGTGCTCTCAACTCGCAGAGGCTCGGCATAGTGGAAGGCGTGATTTTGGCACTCGACGCGGGCGTGTTCAACCAGGTTGCGGGCATCGGCCTGCAGACCGGACATGGCACAACCGATGTGTTGATCGATTTCGACGATCTTCTCGACGGACGACGCTTCGAGCAACGTGGATGTGACGCGCTTCTCAACACCGAGGATCACACCCTCGGAGGTTGCTACCTAGATGAGTGTTAGAAAGGACAATCTCATAATCGCATTATCCTTTGTTTTGCGCTCCGATGACAGTACAAAGATCACTCGCTGTAGTATCGCGAGGCCTTTCTTGAAACCGTAGAGCAAAGATGAACTGAGTGGTATGACATACTCCGATGGCGGTGGAGCCTAGTTTGATAGCTTCAAGAGAGTATTCGACCTGGAACAAACGACCTTCGGGGGAGAAGGTGCTGCGGAGGGAACATTGTCAGGCTGGAAGTCCATCTAAGGACACAGATTAATCTCGGAGGACGTACTTGATTCCACGGTCTGTCCAGAGCTGTTAGTTGATTCCGCGGTGAGGGGAGACCCTGACGAAGCTTACCATATTCTGATCGTGCAATGAACATATTGGATTATCTGAAGGGGTGGGAGAGGATTGTCAAAAAAAAGAAGCAATGAAGCAATATAGAATCACGATGGAGGAGAGAATCAGTTGGAACGGAAGAGGAGGAGAGGTTGGGTGTCTGAGTGAAGCTCGGGAAGGGCTCTCGACGTACGCAAGAGGTGAGGTGCCTGTTTATGCCTTGATGCCTGAGGCGTTCATCTGCCCAAACTAAAAGTGGAGTTGTTTGGATACTTGCATCTTCTCCCCATATACATTGGTTCTGCTATTTTTGTTGCTGATTCTTCGATTTCGGGCCTTTAAATCTCCTATGCTGCATGATTTACTCGTCGCCCTCGCGGGATTATGTCTGCCAATGACCGCGCCGCGTACATGAGCGCTCCACGACCCCGCGCCGTCTCCAATCGCGTCGATTCCGAAACTCGCGGACCGTCGCCGCTCCAAGTCGAGAACAAGGATCCGTTGCGCCACAGCACCTCGAGTCAGAAGCACAGAACATCCCGGGATCAGAAGAGCATGTCCGATCAGCGCCCAGAACGGATGGTGATCACATCACGCGAAAAGGCAGTGCGAAGGAACCCTGTGAACCCTGTCAAGGAATCTATCAGTGCAGCCAACAGAGGCGATTGGGATAAGACTCGACCTAGGAAGCCTGCTCAACTTGATGACGCAAACCCCAGCGCACGAACTGGGGAGAAGGACCTGGCTGATAGTGAGTGATTGATCCCTGCGTCGCAGTTTGTCGTGGAATGCAATGGATTTGCTAACCATGAATTTTTCTTTGCAGCACCGTGGAATCCCCAAGCCTCATTGATTCCTCCCTCGACAGCTCCTCTCGCATGTCGTGTATCAGTTCCACCTCTAGCTTCGACCGCCCCACAGGCCCTTCATCCTCGGCCACTTCGAGAGCTCTCACCCGATGCCCAGGAAGCAGCGATCTTGGAGGACTTGCTGTTCGTGTTCATGGGATTTGAGGGTCAATATATTCATTTCGCTAGTTCATACGACCCATCGATCGAGAAAGACCGCCTCACGGGCCCAGTCTTCCAAATAGCCCCAGGCCTGGATCCAACCCTTCGTGACCTCATCCAGTCCATGTTGAAAATGGCGACGCATTACAGTGCCATGGAGGCATTTGTGGAAATACAAAGCCGTGCTGAGTGTGGCGCTGTTAGTCACTCGCTGTGCGCATCCATTCGAAAGCTCCTCAAAGATTACCTGATCCTTATCGCCCAGCTGGAAGGCCAGCTGCTGAACAATCCTACATTTACCTTACACCTTCTTCGTCTCCACACAATGCCCACCAGTCAATGTCTAGCCCAATTATATTCGATGGGCCAGGAACTGTTGCTCAAAAATGGTCTTCTAGATGAGGACCTCGAGGAGTCGATTGACGACTTCGATGAGGATGTTGACAATATACTTGAACAACTTAAAGAAGGAGGAGACTTAGTACCAGGGGCTATGACGCGCAAGAAAATGTGCAAAGGGGGCAATATTCTCGGACTCTTAACGGGGCGTCTGGCTTCGTTTTCAGGTGATCCAATCACGAAGACTCTGCTTCAGACATTACTGCGTGACGCCAGTAGGCCCTACATGGCCATGTTGAACGAATGGTTGCACCACGGCGGTATCAGGGATCCCCACGCCGAGTTCCTGGTCAAGGAACAAAAATGGATCAAACGCGAGAAACTTGAGGAGGACTACACGGACGAGTATTGGGAGAAACGTTACACAATTCGAGAGCACGAGGTTCCGCCTCAACTGAAGAGTGTGCAGGATAAAGTTCTGCTGGCTGGAAAGTATCTCAACGTGGTGCGTGAATGTGGTGGTGTCGATGTCAGCAAAGAGGTCAAAGATGTGCCAAAGACGCTCGACGATCCACGCTTCCTGGACAACGTAAATTCCGCCTACACCTATGCCAATGCTTCCTTGTTGAATCTTCTTGTCACGAAAAACTCCCTCACTACCCGATTCCGCTCCCTGAAACATTACTTCTTCCTGGATCGCTCCGATTTCTTTTCCTACTTCCTCGAACTTGGTGCTTCTGAGCTACGAAAACCGGCACGTGCCGTCAACGAAGGCAAGCTCCAGTCGCTGTTGGATATTGTCCTTCGACAGCCTGGCAGTGTTGCAGCACTGGACCCGTTCAAGGAAGATGTGAAGGTGCGGATGAACAAGATCGGCCTCACAAAATGGTTGATGCAAGTTGTGAATGTTTCAGGGGTGAATCAAGATGGCGCAGAATCAGAGAAGCAACAAGCCTCTGCTGTCCATTCCGCCGACGAGGACAAAGATATTCTTGGGTTCGATGCTCTTGAGCTGGACTATTCAGTTCCGTTCCCTTTGTCACTGGTAATTAGCCGCAAAACGGTCCTGCGGTACCAGCTTATTTTCCGCCATCTTCTATCGCTGCGCCATCTTGAGACGTTGCTGGTCACGTCCTGGGCAGACCAGAACAAGACTACCAGCTGGCGGCATAAATCCTCCGACCGACGGCTTGAAATATGGAAACGGCGGGCGTGGAACCTGCGCGCGAAGATGTTGGTGTTTGTTCAGCAGCTTTTGTACTTTTGTACGGCTGAGGTCATCGAGCCCAACTGGGTGGGTCTGATGGATCGTGTCAACAGCGTTCACGCTGAGGCGTCGGAGGTGGAGGAAAATGGTATGAAGCAGGTCAACCGGACGGTTGATGAGCTGATGCAAGATCATGTGGATTTCTTAGATACATGTTTGAAGGAGTGCATGCTCACCCAGGCTAAACTGTTGAAGGTAAGTTTCTCTACACTGGCGGTGGTTATTATTCTAATAACTATATAGATCCATTCGAAACTGGTGACTTGCTGCACCATGTTTGCTTCCTGGACTGCGGCATCACTTTCACGCGCCTTGGCTTCAGCCGATCCCGACTTGGCTGGAGGCAAAGTCCCTGGCGCTGATGCCAGAGGATATGATCCAACTCGGATTGGAAAACTCGAGGACACACTGAAACGATACGAAGACCACTTCTCACGCCACCTCCGAATTTTGATGGACAGGTGAGTAACACCCTTGAGCCTTCACAGTAATTTATTAAGTGTTCTAACATGACCATGCAGCTTGAATTATTTCGCCGCAACGGAGAGCGTGGTGCTTTTGAAGCTTGCACACTCCCTGACCTCTATCAGCCGAGAGGAGAGTAAAGAGGATTGAAAACCTACAATCCCTTGTTCTGTGTCCTTTACACCCTGATATCTTTATCAACACAACCAACCCACAACAGAGATGCGGTTGGGTGCTCTGCCTATGGGCACATCAAGCAAAGCGTTTCAGACCCATGATGTTTGCTGGTGTCAGAAATTCGGCGATGCCGAGACATATGGCGTATAACATATGCCACAGACTTTTGATTGTGGAATATCAAACACCGCAGCACAGAGCCAGTTACCAAACTCTCCAAATGGGGTCCAACCATATCAAGCCTCGTCTGTGGGGCCGTGGAAATCCGCCAGATCACTGTACTTAGATCCATGAACCGAGTCATGCCAGACATCGGGATTAATGATAATACGAGTAGCATAGCGAAATGAAACCCAGATTCATAATGTGAAATATCAAAAGTATAAATGTAGCTCTGACAGATTCCTGAAAAGAACCGCAGTGCGTGAATTCCGCGGAAACACGTCAGCAAGCTTCTCACGTCAGCCCCGGATTTGGCTATACAAGACCAAGGTCATAATTTAATATCAAGACCATCTCTCAGATACTTTATAAACGCTCTACAAAACTCTAACAACGCCCTGTGTACGATCGACACAAAACACCACAAACATGCCAATAAACACCCTCACCTCCGTCCTCCGCATCCCATTCTCACACCCCATCATACTCCAAAACCGCCTAACCCTAGCCCTCAGCGCCGCAGCGCTCCTCGTCTCAACCCTCATCCTCCCCGCTGCGTACCGCGATTACAAAATTTTCAAATCCTACGGGCCCGGCGGCCCACCGCACAACGCGCTAGGATGGATTGTCGTGCGCGCTCTATTCCAGCCACTCGGGCGCGAGATGTTCAGCACGGACGAGTACGTGGAACGGGTTGCGGCAGCTGAGGGCCATGGGAAGGGCGATGATGGGTTTTTGTTTTTATCTGAGGAGCAGTTGGGGAGTCGACGTGGGGAAGAGAGACCTGTTATTGGACCGCATGTTGCACCGCAGAGGCAGATGACACAGCTGCCAGATGAGGCTGTTATGGAGGTAAGTTATGTGTCGCACATTCCTTCTTGGTACTTTTTTTGGGTGTTGAAAAGAGAATGCGAGGAGTAAGGTAATAATTGCTGATTATGTTCTTGTGTGATAGAAATTCCGCTCTGTGTTTAACGCCTTCGGACATCGGAATCATCATCTCGTGAAATTCCAGAGATCGAATTTGGAACGCCATGCTGATGGGCTCTTTGTCGCGGATCATATTCCTGTCTTTGGGATTGCGAAAACTATGCAGCGTGAGGTTGCGCATGTTCATTCTGGAACTGACCACTCGGTTCATGTGGTTCTTGCGCCGGCGGATTGTATGGTTTTGTCTATTTCGGTTGTTTGGTGTTCGTGTGTTAATATTGCTTCCTAGGTATCAAGGTTATCAAGGCTGGTTGGGGCCAGCGTCATGCTTTCTCGGGTACATCTGCGATGTCGACTCTTTCGCTTGGAATGAGGCCTGATATCCCGGCGGAATATCTTATGATCTATGCGCCGCGGACGGAAGCGGAGATTGAGACGGTTATGAAGATTGTTTCGGCGGGTGTCGAGTTTATGACGGGGAGGGAGGATGTGCGGTAAGTCAATGGGTGCTTTTTGTACTGACCTGATGCTTGAAGGGGTACTGGTGGTGTTCTAAGGTTGATGCATTCTTCTGGTGTATGTGTGCTTGGATTCTTCCTGTCTTTTGTTCAGTCTTATATACCCCACTCTTCGATTTATTAAAAATCCATGCTGTTATATTTGAGCATATTTCACATGGCAGCGTCAGTTCTCTCACGATTAATGACGTATGACAAATTGTACGGACATTTAAGCAAGACAATATACCACACCGAGCGTAAAGAATATGGAGTTGTTCTGTTGTTGATATTGTAGGTATTGTAGGTATGAAGTAATGCCTCACTTCTCTATATACATGCTCACTCAAACCCACCAGTGGCATAGGGTCTTTCTCGTTCTATGTTTTGCCATGTTTTATGCAACCTACATTACCTCATGGGCCCTTCTTATGCTTTCTCGCTTTTATTTCATTTGGTGTGCTATTTCTCAATGTACATGGTGAAAATGCAACACGGGCAAATCTGATACCCTCCGCCTATCCACCTTTGCAAACTAGCAAATAACCATGAAAGGCTTATCTATTTCTACATTCCAGATACTTGACATTAACTATAAGTGCAAATTCCCTAAGTTGGATCTATGGATATGAAATTGGGGTACTATCATCTACTAGTGTCAATTTGGACCAAGGACGTAGTTGGAGTGCCTCTTGTCAGAACCCGCTCGCAACAGCTCACATAGTATTACGAATCGGGAAGAGTATGAAGGAAGAATACTCCATACATAGAAGTGCTAGTAGTACAAATTAGTCACATTATTGGATCTCAGGCGTACCATATATTTCAATAGCAGGTATCAAATTGTATAGTTCCATACCGAGAAATCTGCCGATCATTATGCAACACTAGGACTAGTAGGTATGTAAGCATTTCCCCTTTTGGTTGTGCTAGCATCTGAGGTAGTACCACTATGACACCTCTAATTAGTTGCATCTCATTTGCTTGGCCCAAGATAGACCCTTTGTGTATGCCCAATAAGCCCCAGGTAGTCAGTAAGCACCCGCTCGCTAGTATTTGGCCGAGTACTAGGAAGCACAATTGGCCTGAGGCATCAATTCAGCAAGTGCTGTTGCCTCAGGCACCATGTATGCACATCCTGCAAACATGACTACAGGTCAGGCGGTACTTACTTAGAGTTCATTCTTTTTCGGTTCGTAAATAGGGGAGACTTGAAGTACAGGAATGAGGTTGCCGATCTAAAACTTCCCAAGGTTGAGGCCAAAAAAAAGTTGGGTAGGCGGCCCCCTTACCCGAGGAATGAACCATGGCGCTGGGTGAGCCAACAGCGGAGCCGGACGGGTAGGCCCTATCGAAATCCCGACAGTATGGAACTTTGTAAAGTGTGCTATAGGTTGGTTTTTTTTTTGTTTCTCTCTTGCTTTTGCTTCAGATTGAAGAGATTTTTTGGGGACTTACGAACATAAAACAGTGGTCGGATCACATGCTCTTTCAAAATGGACCCGGGGTTTGAGATGTCACCGTCATATAATCATCGTCTATTAACTTTTATGCGAGAAGTGACAGATGTACCAAATTTGGGCATCTATAGCCTGTAACTGCAAATGCAAGTACCAGATCCTTGCATTTGAGGTGGATTTTCGGTGCGGTTATGGAGTGGGACCCGTTCATCTCGGAGAATTGACCCAGGACGAAGAAAAATCAGGAGTACCTACTTTGTAGGCATCAGGTGGGTTGAGAATAATTTCCAAGGTGTTTTCTCGGTGGGCTCGGACATGGGAGTGGATACTGGCCACATTTTTGCATGTAGTAATGTAATCGCATACTCCATACCTTCTCTCTAAGGAAGTGAACATCCACATTCACACGGGATGGGTGTCTTTCCCGCTGTCCAGCACTCGTCTCAGTATGCAATTATCATGCAACCAAGGCAAACTCCCATATAGGAGGCAACCAAGATAAGTGACCAGTAAAGGAAGAGGGACGAAACGGCAATAATGCCAATCTAGAAATCCCTGTAGCAAATCTCCATAATGTCTGCCACTCGGGCCAACAACGTTGGAATCTTGGAACGCAAAACTCTCCAGACAAGCGGTGAGAGCGAGAGCAAAACAAGAGGGGCAAGATTAAAATCCACCATCCAAAATCAAACCCACTAGAATCCCGAGGGAATGGATGCTCCAACGAGGAAGTTGCTGATCGTGCCCGTCGAACCCCGCTCAACTTGAGGGGCTATTGGAGCCATGATTTTGGTCGTGAGACCAGGACTGAACAAGCCACTTGGCACCCACAGTGCTGCACATTGCCCCGAGGGCAGTCTTACTCTGTGGCGTGGGCGAGAGTGTTGGAAACCTGTCGCCAAGATATTTGGTCGAACTGTTGGTTCTTTTTTTGGTCTCATTCCTTCAGTTGAATGACAGCGGGAACCGGCGGTGATCCGTTGTCATGCCTTGGAATCGGCAATGCAGGGCTCATTTGGCCTGTACAACGTAAAAAGTACATACGCAAGGGTTGGTGTGAATTCCAACCCAACGGCTATTTTTTCCTCCTTCTTCAGTCTGCACTATCATGGCCAGTTCCCTAATTCTTCTTTTCTTCGTATGTTGTCTTTTGCCGCACAGGCCGGGTTATGGTTTTTTTCAACCTTGTGGCGAAATGCTGCATAATTGGATTCAATTGATGGGAGGTTTGCTTTCTTCCCATTCTTCACTGAGACCTTGTTACATCATTGTTCACTGGTGAAATCCTGGAGACTTGTGGAATCATGGTGAGCAGCCCGATTAAGGTGAGATTCGATTTTCTGTAGACTTGCGCTCTAACCGCTGACAACAGTCGCGGAATTACCCAGCGTGTTTAGCTTTGCGACGATTTCTTGATGGGGGTAGGGAGATCCCAGTCAGATTCAGCGGCGTGGCCGGATTTGTACTCGATCCACACCGTCGGGCGCCCTTGGACCCTCGAGTAAAGTAGGTACTATGCGAGACGGCGAACTGTGCATTAGTTGACGGCACTGCGGCCTAGTTTCAAGGTTCGTTAGCTTGATTTAAGCAGCGGACCCGAGTCAAATTGCTTCTGATACTTACCCATTCTGGTGTCAATAGTCCGGGATTATTCGTGAACCACTCTTCGGCTACTCAATCGACCCGCATTTTTTTCTTTGGTCGAGCCTTGATTGACGTACCAGTGTTATCGAGTAGCAACAAGAGCCCCCTGCGAAGAGCGTCCCATGCTATCTTTTAATAGTCCGGCTAGCAAGGACGCGAGGGACCGTTTCGGGGTTGGCCCAAGGAACCACATGAACGATTCGAAGGGGAGTTGGGGGTCCGCATTGATCGTATTTGGTACCACGCAGGCCCCATCCGTGATAAATCTTCGACCGTTGAGCACCCCATGTCTTCACAAATCGATTCCTGTGTCTGGTGTGATCTTTAAACGAGGCGATTCGATTGGGTGGACCGATTGGCCTTCCCCGTTCGTACATTTTTGTACGTACAATTGGATTGGAAGCCCCTCCATACAGCTTTCGCGAGCAGACGCCCAAGGGCGAATGATCCTCGCGCGAGCCGCCATCCTCTCCGAGTGTACCGCCGTCGTCTTCAAGCGGCACCCGACCCCTTTCATGAAACTCCCAACGCATCAAATTTCACTCCTTTTTCGGATATTATGATTTGAAGCAAGATCTTGTACTCAGAGAATTCAACCCCGCCCTGGCCAGACAAACCAGGCTATACAAACTCTGATTTTCTTCTTCATCCACACACTCGATTCAGGGCGACAATGCCGTATGCTAGTTCTCCCCGTTGTTCTTTTGCACCAAGGGCAACTGACGTTGATGGCCGCCAGGAATCCCGATTCACAAACGATGGAATTAGACCGTGAATATCTCGATACGGTCACAGTTCAGGGCCGCGAGTATCAAAAATATTCGATCGATCATCGTACGTACTTTGGACCGGTCGATGAGGTAAGACGTTCAGATTTTCATCTTTGTCTTCTCACTGACAGCTGGACCAGGAAGAAGCACAACGACTCGAAGACGAGCAACAACTTTTCCAGAGAATTTTCGATAACCGCCTGATCTTCCCACCCATCCCTCGACTGAAAAGGGTTCTGGATTGTGGGCATGGATCCGCATCCTGGGCCGTCGATGTTGCTGAGCAGAATCCTGGTTGCGAGGTCAGATGTCCCCTTGATTGCGCCCGACAACGTCCTAATATTCGGTGGTTTATAGGTCATCGGAGTAGACATTTCCCCCCACATGAGTCCAGACGACATGCCTGACAACTTATGGCTACAGGCAAGTCAACCTGTCTCGCATTTCACCGCGGGGGACGACGTGGTTTACACCATGAGAGGGCTGTAACGCCGCCTTTTACCCATGCCTTGTGCTTTGTGATCTTTGTGTGCTTCGTAAACATTGAACAACAGTTCAGTTCAGGTGTACATCCTCCTGAAAAACAGTCGCTAACTTGTACCGAATAGGTCGATGACTTGAACCGCCGTTTCACATTTCCTGCAAACCATTTCGACCTTGTCCACTCTAGACTCCTTGCGACCGGCATTAACCGATTCCGATGGCCATCCTATCTTCGTGACATAGTCAGGTGCGAATCATTCAGAGCAGGTTGAACTTGCCGTCACTCCAAGAGGCAAGAGTTCTCAAACCGAACCACAAGGGCTAACATCAGTGGTCGTCAAGGGTCCTGAAACCAGGAGGTTGGATCCAAATGGTGGAAATATACTTCAATGTCCAATCTGACAACGGCTCAATCACTGATGCACATGCCTTGAGGAGGTGGAGCACACAATACCTACGTGCTCTGGAAGACAGGAAAGATCTTCGGATTGGATCGAAGCTGAGAACTCTCATGACCGAGGCGGGATTCGTCGAGGTGGACACAAAGATGATTCCTCTTCCGCTGTCCGCGTGGCCGACTGGTCGGTATTTGGCTGCCCAAGGCGAACGAACGAGACTGATTGATTCAATACAGACCAACGGATGCGAGATATTGGCCGACACAGTTGTGCAAACGTGCAGCAACTTCTGCGATCACTCGCACTATACCCATTGACTCAACGCTTGCATATGCCCCCAGATACTTTCAATGCTTTAGTGGAACAAGCGCAGCAAGAGGCAGCAGACCGCACACTGAAGGCATATTTCCCACTGTAGGTATTGTTCCAATGTGAAACCGAGAGACAAAGTCTGACAGAGCAGATATGTGTGCATTGGCAGAAAGCCATGAAGGCATCGATCTGGGCAAATCGGCAGGCGTGATGGCTCGATAGGGGCAACCTCTTGCGCAAAAAAGAAAATAGCTCCCAAGTTCGCCCCGTTCTCGATGCCGTACCTCCTGCATTCAGCATCCAGCATATTGCACAGCTTTTTGTTGTTCTGCTTTTCGCATCCCATTTGCATAAACATGTGGCAATAGCGGAAAGATGGTTAGTCGAATGAGGTTTTTTTTTATTGCACCTGTTCTTCCCTTTTGTCGTCTGTAATGCAACGGAAATCCGTCTCAATAACTGTCGCTGTATGTTTGCTGAAGTCCGGTGAAGGCCTTGGGAATCTCGGCGTGATTCCTCGAAAGAGGACTGCATTCTCGCACAGAGAAAGATTGATACGACTTGACGGCGATTGGAATCAGAGAATTCTCGTAGCCCACCGTGCGCACCACGGTTTTTGCGGCAGACAACAATTCCCACATGCATCAAGTCTTGGCTTTGAAGAGCCTCATATCCACTCGAGATGGGTCGCCGATGGGTTACTGCCAGTCGCGGTGGGAAAGTGAAGGTGTGCTGGATGAAACTCGGAGTCGAGGCATTGTTGCCGCTGCCTATGGTAAGTTGAACCTTTAGTTGACTGGTCCTTGACAAAATGGGAGTTAAAAGAAACAGGAGAGAGTTTGAGAGGGATTGAAAGCAGGAGGCTTGGAGGTGCAGATTAGGCTGTTGAGATCGTGCCCAGTGCGCGATACCCGACACCGTTGGTCCCCGATCCGACCTTACCCTTTAGAGAAGGATATTTTCGACCTCATCACGCACCAAGAGATGGACCTGATCAGTGCAGTGACAAAAGGTGAAGAACACAAAGGAAGATGGAACAGGAGTGGACTTGCCGAACTGACGGGAGAACCAGGGAACCACCAACTTTTAGGAACACATGATTTACACCGTCTCAGGCGGTCTATATGCTTTGTCTGACCTCAAAATGCCAATACCACCCGATACCAATGTTCGTACCGGTTTGACAACTTGACAACTTCGCGCTGGCATGCTTTCACGCCTTCACGCCTTCACATCAGACTCTCATTTCAAGGATGATGGCCCCGAGCGGCAGTCAGCTCCCCTCCAAGGTTCAATCAACAACCACAACGTCCGTGACACTTTAAGAAACATCAAACCTGGTGTCTTACCGGTATTATATATGTAGCAGGAGATCTGATAACCAATGCACTCTTCACCGTGTTTCCCGTGAGGGTTTGGTCCCCAATGATAACCTCCAAATCACCAACATCTGGGAGTTTACACGAGCAGAGCTGGATACCGGGACCTAACTCATAGTGGATTCTTGTCGGTTTGTTGATTTACTTCCCCCCTACGCGGGAAGAGGCCATGTCGCCTCTTAGTGTCTAATTAGAGTTCCTTCGGAATGCCCCTATGTGAGAGCGACACTAGCTCGACTAGTTGCGGTATCCCGATCGCAAGACCCATAGGAGCTGGAAATACATAAAGCTACACACTTTCCTCTTAATGGGCGTGTTAAAGAGCGGCCTTGAGGCGACCGTTGGGCACATGTTTAGCCGATAGCCGTACCTATCGCGAGCTGTCCTTGTGATTGGTCTCCTATGCTCTGAGGCCAAAACAGCCTTGGAGCGGAGAATTCAGACTAGACAGCTTGCAGCTTCAAGAGGTATCAATCAATCATGGAAGATTGGTGCTTTGAAATCCCATACTAGTCTGTTTATGCGTGGAAATCACCGAATACTTCATTTGATCAATCTCTGATTACATTGTATTTCCTGTACGGAGTACTTGAGTCCAAGGTGCCCGTGTTAGATGCCGATTATGGGTGGCCCCCAACTTCAACTATCTTTAGCAATTGTTGTACTCCGTACTTCGCCCAGCGGAAATTAGCGTAGAGCTAGCCAAGAGGAAGATATGCAGGCTTGACCCCAATCTAGATGTGGTGGGTACCCGAAATATAAGGCATCAAGACCTACCCAATCGGGGAAAGCGGGGAGAAAAAAAGTTGGCGCGGATTTTCATTTGAGCTCCGGAACAGTCGCCATTTCTTTTTCCTGATAAAGTCACCACCAACAAGATGCCTTCAACACACAATAAGGAGAAGGCCTGGGATACAGATGATATCGATAAGTGGAAGGTAAGTCAACACACACCGCTGTTCTCTTTTTTTCACGATTGAAAAATCCTTACTGACGGATCCTCGCAACAGATCGAAGAATTCAAACCGGAACACAATGCTGCGGGCAGTTTCGCTGAGGAGTCGTCCTTCATGACACTCTTTCCTAAATACCGTGAACAGTACCTGAAGGAAGCATGGCCAGTGATCACAAGAGCGCTGGAGAAGCAGGGTATCGCCTGTACACTGGATTTGGTTGAGGGTAGCATGACAGTGAAGACGACGCGGAAGACCTACGACCCAGCAGCGATCATCAAATCCCGGGATCTGATCAAGCTGCTTGCACGAAGCGTACCAGTGACACAAGCGATGAAGATTCTCGAGGACGGCGTGGCATGCGACGTGATCAAGATCCGCAACCAGGTGCGGAACAAAGAGCGATTTGTGAAGCGACGACAGCGTATTCTCGGCCCGAACGGTTCAACCCTCAAAGCGCTCGAGCTGCTCACCAGCACATACATCCTGGTGCAGGGTAACACGGTGGCTGTGATGGGTCCGTTCAAGGGACTGAAGGAGGTGCGACGCATTATCGACGACTGCATGGCCAACATCCACCCTATCTACCACATCAAGGAATTGATGATCAAGCGCGAGCTCGCCAAGGACCCGACGCTGGCGGAAGAGTCCTGGGACCGGTTCCTGCCTAACTTCAAGAAGCGCACGCTGTCCAAGCGCCACGTGCCGTTCAAGGTTACCGACAAGGAGAAGAAGACTTACACGCCATTCCCCCCTGCGCCGGAGAAGAGCAAGGTCGATTTGCAGATCGAGTCTGGAGAGTACTTCTTGTCAAAGGAGGCCAAGGAGCGCGTTCACAAGGAGGAGGTTGTCGAGCGACAGCGTCTCAAGCGGGACGAGAAGATGCGCGAGCGCGAGAAGGATTTCGTTGCGCCCGAGGAGGTGACACCAGCCGATCTCGACGAAAAGAAGAAGAAGAAGGAGAAGAAGGAGAAGAAAGAAAAGAAGGAAAAGAGCAAGCGGAAACGCGAGGCCGAGGAGGATGTCGACGCCGACGAGGCTGCCGAGCGCAAAGAGAAGAAGAAAAAGAAGAAGAGCAAGTCCAAGGAAGTTTCTTCCGATGGGGAATGATCTGCTTGTTGATTGTGGTATCGGTATCTTGTATCGGAATTGGCGCTTATGGCAGTGCATAGGTCCGGCGTTTAAATGTCTTGTCTCCTGGTTCTTCGTTGCAACGTTGCAACCGTGTACGCTCCCAAGCTGGTGTGTACATTTACAAAAAAATATTGTTCAATACCAAGAAATGATCTATTCTTCTACTTCACGCACACTCTTTTTGAAACGATGATATGTCAAGGAGGGTATAGTTACTATTAAATAAGAACTCTATCGTATGCTGCATCAATTTAATCCCCTATCCGCCTGCCATCCTAGGAAGACTAGATAGAGTGAGTAACAACAGATAGAGTAGTGTAGACCTTCTTACCGGCAGATACATCAATCAAGGACTATAATATAGACGGTAGCTTCTATAGCTAGAATTTAACCATATATTCTTTTATGACTTCTTCACTAAGGGTCTTCTGCGTTTGCATGCTTTTCGAAGACGCGTCCCAAAATGGAATTGAAGTCTGGGCAGTTATCCAGCTTTGGAAAGCCATGGTCCAAGATTGCCGAAGTGTCCATTGGATATTTTTGGAGGACTCTCTCCGGGTGAGGCAGGAAGAAGCATGCATGAAATTGCAGAATCCCGTCATATGTTATTCCCACCTGAAAAGCTTGGATTCCAAGACCTTGAAGATCACTAGGGGAGAGAAAGAAGAATTCACAGTCGTTGACTTGTTGATGAAGGTTCTTTTGAACATCGTGCCGCCTGATCAGGGTTTGTGCATCCATCTATGAAGGGAAATAGCGAGATCATGATAGCGGAGAGAAACAGGACAAAGGCTGAGAGGAATCAGTGTGAGATGGGAGTGTGCCCACGGTATGGCACCGGGTTAGGCAGTATCGATATGTGTACGGATCTAGGAGGAAGTCCGAGCCGTTGAACCCTCACACGAAATGGACCTACAAGGTATAATGTCCAGAAAATCTTGCGACCCTGGGTACGAAGCATACAGTACATTATTTAAATAAATTCATTGTGACCTAAAAGTACATGTATCTTCTTAAGTAATAAGTTATCGAGATTCTCGAAACTCTCAAATCTCTCTAGAGATGCTAGAAATCACCTATAAAGCATTATCCTATGAGGAAAAGCCCCTATACGCTACGTTGTTGAGATATCACGTTGTAATTTATCGCATTTACTATGTTTATGTGCCTCGGACTGCGCCGCTCGCATTTCGAATACGTTAGCTCCCTTCATCTAATCAACGAAAGCCTGTGTTTGGTATATGTCCGCTTCATGTCATTTCACACCGCAGTCGCGGCATGTATGTCATACAAAATATCAAAGTAACCTCCCCATGACATTTCTGAAGACAGTAGTTCAGACCGCCGTAGAAGTCTCTTCATCAGAAGAGGACGATGAACTAGCATCCAACTTACGCAATTTATCCAACAAGAACCTCTCCTGCTCTACCTGACTCTTCTTTAAGTCAACTCCCCAGAAAAGAATCAAAAAGCTGCCAAGACTCAACCCAAACAAGAAATAGAATGGCGTCGAGACGTTGCCCGATGGACTGGCATCAATGATCGCACTTGAGACGAGGGGACCAATAAAAGACGAGGTTTTGCCGATGATGCTGAAGAGACTGAAGAAGAGGAACTCGTGCCCGCGTGGTGTGACTTCTGAGATCATGATTTGCGAGTAGCTGTACCAGGGGCAGATGAAAAGGCCGTAGAATGCTTGGTAGACCTATTGGATCAATCTAATTAGATATTATTTCTCAGATGGCAGAGTGGGATTGACATACCCAGACTTCCCATGTATTGTGGAAGCCGAACTTGTTAGTCCAGATACCGATCATGCCCCAGCCATCAAGTAGGATGATCGCAACAGCGATGGTGTTGAACATGGTTTTGGTTCCGAGCTTGAAGCGTTTCTGAATTGTCCAGAATGCGTATATGCCAACCGCCTAAGAGAGAGCTGTCAGTTTGGAAGAATCTCGCCTAGGAACTCAAATCTCACCTGTGCAGCAATACCAACAATAAGCAGATATGTCAGTTCAAGCGTATTATAAGCAACGATGCTATTCTGCAAAGTTCCAATAACAGTAACAGTAGTGTTGAGAGAGTCTCCAAGTAAGAAATAACCTATTGCCAGCACCATTAGCACCTAATAACCAAACGATAGCCATGGTAGAACAAAAAGTCTCACCAATCAGATAAACCAGACTCTGCTTTAAATGCCAGATCTGCCTCATAGCATGCCACAGTTGCCACATGCCTGCAACAAGAATAGACCGTTTCCCAGGGTCTTGACCGGGACGGCGTTTCTCAAGAACAAACCACGGAATCGAGACAAGCAACCACACACCAGAGACGAAGGCGATCAGCACACTCAGTCCCCAATTGTTATTGCTCTCGCTATCATTGACATGCAACCCGAACATGATTCCCACAATAATCGCCAGAATGAAAATCTCCGCGACGGACTGAACGTAGAAAGCGACATTGGCAAGTTTGCTGCGCATCATGGTATCCGCATAGTCATATTCTTCACGAGTAATCGTCCCCGCGACATATTCATCGGCCTTTTCCTTCAATTCGAGGGAATTACGCGCCAATCCCGGGAATGCAGCGGTCCAGAAAGTGAGCGTGGTCTGATACGCGATCAAACCGACCATATATAAACCGACCGCAACATGCCATTTGTCTGCGGTATGGACGCCTAGCCAGCCAAAGCCGAGGGCGTAGGCGATAATTGACAAGCCGATCAAGATGTTGGGCCGCCAAAAGCCGAAATCGGCGAAGCTGCCGATTACCAGGAATACCACGACTTGGATCGCGAAAGAGATTCCATTTGAGAGGAGCACGATGCTGTTGGATGTGCGTGGTTTGCCTAAGAAGTCGAGTAGGCCATCCTTGGGGGCTGCTTGGGCAAGCAAGTTTTGAAAAGCGGTTGGCGCAAAGTCTAGAACCGGTCAGCTTTCTTCTTCGATTTGGGTATGCAGATCCTGATTGAGGATGCGGATAGACCCACTGAACAGAGACAAGCCATTATTTCCAATGTAATAGCTGCAATCGTGGTGTTTAGTTTCCACACAGGGTCAATTCAACGATCCACGCACGCATAATAGGCCCAGATTTCCATCCGGGTGGTGCGGTATCTCTCGTCGAATTGATCAGGTGCAATGGGCTGGTCGATCTTGTTTGGAGGAAGACCATCCACCTCCACAGTGGGGAGGACATCGTCTTTGTGCAGATCCCTGTCCATAGCTGAGGAAGAGAAAATATGGAGGGACTAGAAAATGGAGGAGAAAAAAATCAAGCGACGAAATATTGGGACGAGTTAAAATGAGCAGAAGGTCAAGCCCCGCATGTCAAACCCGCAGCTTGAGAAGAACCAGTTGCATTGCAATGATAGTGCCGATCTGGATAAACTGGACTTGATCAGACTCGACTATATCGCGTCGGGACTAGTAAGTGCTTGACTGATCCATCTCGTCCTATCACATTGTCCGTGTTCTCAGCTTCCGCATTTGGTGTGGTTTTCCAAGGCTGGTGGCGTTTGAAAATAGACACCTATTGTATAAGGCCACCATTAGGGCATGGAACAACAATACGATTACGAACTGTAGTGAGAAATAGATACTGGTCACTTTGCATCTTCTTAGTTGGCTACCAGGGCTCGCATGGATGGATTTCACGTGCAAAGGACATCTCGAAAGCAGAATTTGTCGCGTTGAAGAAGCTCAATCTGGAGAACTTGCCGGATGGGTTCCCTGTTAACCGTGCCAAGCCCGCCAACACCCACTACCCGGGCTTCACCCGATTACAATTTTTCATATACAGTAAAACCTATATATAACGAATTAATTGATACACGGTGAAAAATTCGTTAAATCCAGGTATTCGTAAAATCCAGGTGCCATATATAAAATATATATCATGTAGTATTTTTAGTTTATATATAAATTCATGCTTTAAAAAAGTCCCTAATATCACTCTGCTTTTGTACCCCTAATTTCCTTGCTTCTACTAACCTTTTATATCTATTAAGCGCACCAATTAACTGGGTTATACCCTGTTCTTATTGCTCTTCATATAACCGAAGGGTTTAGAAAGAATAAATAGCTTCATCGTATAGAATACAAGGCTCTTCAACCACTATCTCATCCTTATCAACCTCCGTATAAAATTCACTAAGAAAAATATCATCAATTGTATGCATATCATCCTCTATAACCTTATCTGCTAGGTTAAGAAAGTTCTCAATATCCATTGGGTTTAGGATCCAACTCTGCATAATAGATATATCAGAAGATATATCATTAATTAGAGATTGAATTTCACTTATAGGTAAGTTGTTTATTGGAGAGCGAAGGTTATATTTGTCGTTGTAGCCGTAGAGCTACTTTCTCGGAGGTTGGAATTGATCGGCGAGGCATTTTAATTGGTTGAAAATGATGTAATAGAACCTGAATATAACGAATTTTGTATGGGAGAAATAATGAATTAACGAAGTTCGTAGTAACGAGAAAAATTCGTTATTACTATGGCGGATTAAATGAAGCACCGAGTCCGGTTCGTTAAAACCAGGTATTCGTTATATCCATGTTCGTGGTTTTACTATATTGCAAATTTCAAAAATAAGTATCTTTTATATGGCTGCTCCATACAAAGGGTACACATCTATAATATTAAAGCGCAATTCAACCCTTATGATAGCTAAGGGAAAAATAAAAACATCAACTTATATTATGAGTCTAGATTACTTGATTGACTACGCAAATTAATTCTGGATACATAATATAGAGACAAAAGGAGCTTTTTTTAAAAGAGCTATAAGAATAGCGGAGATTTTAAAATTTCCTACTAAGATTGATTGTCGAAATACCAGGTTACCATACATGGTGTAAACCACATATGACCTCGGTGACTCGGCTATCCCATAACAAAAGTACGAGATTAGTCAGCTCTGGATCCTACACAGATTGCATAAATAGGGGATTTTTGTCATTTTAGTTAGTTAGAGAATTCTACACCTATCATTTCATACCATATATTTCGTACTATCAGATTTCTATCAGTTATGAGCCTAGAATCGTTCAATTGATAAAGAAATATCACTGCTATCGTCAAGGTTATAAATTAATACCGAGTTAATAACCTAAAAATACCGAAGCAAACCCCTAAAATCGAAAAAATCGGAAATCTGATTATAACACAATCATACTACGATCAAACCTAATCGTAACTCGATCACGATACAATCAAAATAGTTCGTTATATCGATAGATCCCCTCTCCGTAGTAACTTCGTACGTTATCCTAAAGGATAAAGAGATATAGGATTCCTAACTACCCTATATTAAGTTAATTACTATATAATATAATATATAGGAGCTATATAACCTAGTATTAGAAGTAGTACTAGAGCTATTAAAGATACTAACCGAAGTCTTATTAATTAAAGACACTAAAGCGAAGTATAAAGATAACTAGTTTAAAACTAGGAAGTCTCTCTAAGCTAACTAGTTAAATAAGAATACTACCTATACCCTAAAGAAAAAGGGGTTAAGCTAGGTAGTAATTATAATTTGTACTATAGTTTATATAATATACTAACTATTTATTACTAAATATAAAATACTATAGGAGCTATTAAGAAATCTATATACTAGATTTATACTAGAAAGCGATCCTATATATATTACTAAGCTTTAGAAGCGGTAAAAGAACCTAAAAAAAGGGTTAGATTAGATAACTAATATCGATAAATAGCTTATTAGCTAGGAGATAATCCGAACGTACTATAAGCGAGTAAAAATAACTAAAATAGATAATACTAAACCTTAGTTCTTAGATACTATTTATCTAATATTACCTAGCTTTTATAGCTAGTAGGTAATACGCTTAGAAGATAAGCTAGATACTATATTTACTAAGCTTCTTAATCGGTATAGAGTCTATTAGAATAATATATATAGTAAGCTAAGTACTTAAAGAGGTATCTTAAAAGTAGCCTTTTTAACCTAATAAGGGTATAAAGAAGTAAAGTCTAATAATATAAAGGTAAGTAACGAAGAATAGTTATTTATAATAAGAAAATATCTATATAGTAGGAAAGGTAGATATCACTTAATATAGAGATATTAGGACCTATATAATAGAGAAAGACTATCTACCTTTATTATTAATAAAACTAAGAAGTAAAAATAGGAAGAAGCTATAAAAGTAAACCTTACCTAGAAGGCCTAGATCGATAATAAGTAATAAGAGAAGAAATAGAGCTAAAAGAAGGCTCTATAGTAAGTAAATACTACCTTTAATAAAGAGGTATATAGTTTCTTCTCTATAGAGACTACTAAGTAAGCCTTAACTACCGTTATATTAACCTAATACTAAGATATACTAATCGGAAAGTGCTAGGTTATCGATATTAGAGTATAAATATATATATATAATAATTAGGGGTTATTTTTAACCTTTAAAAGCGTATAAAGTAGTATTAGGGTTAGTAATATAGAAATAGCCGTTAATAAGATAGGTATTATAGTTATTTATAGTATTAGCCTTAATAATAGAAAAGTAGTAAAAATAGAGCTTTATAATATTAGATACTCTCTTAATTTCTATAGTAATCTAATATCTTATAGATTAATAATAAAGGAGGGGGTATTAGTGAATTTTAAGACTAACTATATTAAAACGAGAAAGGGTAAAGTAGTATACTAAGTATACTAAGATAAGAAGCTTACCTAGCTTATATAACTAGAGGGTCTTTAATACCCTAAGTTAATACTAGATAACTTAATATTTATAACTAAGTATACTAAAAAGAAGAAGTTAGTATAGGAACTAAAAGCTAAAGTATTAATTTATACCTAATATAGGTATCTAGGCTATATTAGTTAGTAGCGTATTACTAAGCTAATAGAGATAACTAAAGGGATTACTATTAATAATAACCCTAGTAAAAAGAAGTAGGTATATAAAGCTTATTAATTAGTAGATACCCTAAAGTAGATCTCTTATTAGTATATTAGCTAGAAATATAGTATATTTAGATAGGTATACTTTAACCTAATTTAAAATTAGCTAGTATATAACGGCTATATCTAGTTAATATATTTTTACCTTAATAGTATTAAGTACTACTTTATCTTTATATATATAAAGAAGAATAAATACTAGATAGCGGTTAGGAAGTTCTTAGTATTAGTAAGAAACTAGTTAAAAATTAAGATTAGAGTATTCTACTATAATAATAAGTATAACGCTAGTAATAAAGTAGAAGTAATAATCGAAGTAGAAGGGTATACTATTAAGTACTTACTACTTAGCTTATCTAAGATAAATAGCCCTATTAAGAGATCTAGGGGGTTAGTAGTTTAAACTATAAGAATATTAATTAACGATATAGAGCTATTATATACCTTATAGCCTAAAATAGTTAGTACTATAGTATATATCCTAAATAGAATACCTATAAAGCGAGATAATAAATAGTTTATACTATAGAAAGAGCTTATAAAGTATACTATATTAGATAGTATCCGATACTAAACTATTAACCTATTAAATATTAGGTTATATAGCTACTTAATATACTTAAGAATCTTAAAGCGAGTCTAGTTAGATAAGATAGTACCTAGAGTAGAGATAGGATATCTTATTAGGTATATATCTAAAAACCTATATAAAGTATAGTTCCCTTATAAAGGATATACTAATATAGGAAGGATCGATATTATATAGGATATAGTATTCGATAAGACTAGGTAGTATTTAAAATTAAAGCCGATATCTAAAGAAGAAGATACTATTAGTACTATAATAAATAGGCTAGGTATATAGCTAGATATACTTACTATATAAGAAGTATAGGTAGAGATTAGTATCTAGATAGAGATACTAACTTTAATAGTAAGGATTACTCTCCTTAATAAAACTAAGTATCCTAATAAAACTAAGTATCCTAATAAAACTAAGTATACTAAATAAGGAAATAATAAAGTTTTTAATAAAATCATTAGCGCTAATAAGGTATTTAATAAAACTAGTTAATAAGAGATAGTTAGAAGAGAGATAACCCTAGAGTAAGTAAAAGTAAGATTTAGCTTACTACCTATCCTATAATCTAATATTAGACTACTAAGGGGGTAAATAACCCTAGGGTAAATAACTAGTAGTATACTAGCTAGTAACTTACTAAGACTAATCTTATTATTATTAACGCTACTAAGAATAGCTTTATCTTTAAAACTATTAATATTATCTCTAAATCTATCGATTTTATTATTTCTATTAAACTAAGTACCCTAAAAAACCCTATTATTATTATTAGATCCAATCTCTATAATACTATTAGTTAAAACTAAAGGGGTAGAGATAGATAAAGAAGAGGATAATAAAGAAGGTAAGATTAAAAGATAGCTCTAATAAGAAATAATATACTCGCTAATACTAGAGCTATTATCTTAATATCGTATACTAAGAGATATCTTAGTAAGTATTAATACGTCGAATATCGTTAACGGTATAAGAAGTAGGAAGCTAAGAACTAATCCTAACTTTACTATATACCTTATAATTAATAAGGATAAACTACTAAGCTTACTATATACCTTTATAACTAGTATAAATAAGCGCTTCGACGTTATAAAGAAGCTCTATTAAGATAACCTACTACTACTACTAGATAACTAGGTATAAATAAAATAGTATTAGTTTAGTAAGGAATTTATAGTAGTAGCTAGTTTTAAGGTATAAATATTAACTAAAAAAGAGATATTCTCTAAGGTTCTAACTCTAAATATAAAGGGTATCTAAGTACTACCCCTAAAGTAGGTATTTATATATAAATTTAATACTAATAGCGTACTTAAGAAGTTTAAGGTACGAATCTATATATAAGGCGACCTTTAATAGCTATCTACTAAAGAAAAGAGAGCTACTATACTAACGGTAAAGATAGTAAGGGCTATTTTTATATTAGTAGTAGCCTTCGACCTTAATATAAGATAGTAAGATATAGTAATAGTATTCCTAAATTCTATTCTATAAAACGAAGTATATACTAAGTACCTACTTAGCTTTAAAAGAGAGGGGTATTATTAGCTACTATATAAAGCGCTATATAGCTTACGTATATTACTATAATTATAGTAGTAAGAAGTAACCTAAATACTAGTTAAACTAGGCCTTATTTTAGTATTAGAAGATACCTATATTTTATTATAAAAGATATTATTATCTTCTTTTATATTAATAATATTATTATTATAAACTACCCTAACTACGCTTAATAAGCTATATAGTTAGACTAAGATCTAAAGAAGGAATAAGAACTACGTAAATTAGATACTAATTAGTTTCTTAATATCTATATTTTTAGAGATAGAGATTAGAAGAAGCTATAGCTATACTAAAATAGCTATATTAAGAGTATAGTAACTAAATATAACCTTATTACTACTAAGAAAGTCGGCTCTCTATTAGGAATTAAACCCCTAATACCCTATAAAGGAGTAGCTATACTAAGCTAAATTTATAGGTTCTAAGCTAAGGTAGGCTTAGCTTAGTATACTACTACTATTTTAAGACTAGATACCGCTAAAGTAACCTCTAAAGTAGCGGAATTTCTTATAAACCCTAGTCCTAAGTATATCGATATAGTTAACTAAGTTATCTAATACCTATATAAAACTAGGTTTTAGGCTATCGAATATAATACTAGAGAACTATACTAGACTATACTATACTATACTATAACCTAAGGTTTATTACTTACTATAAAGTTAATTAAATTTATAAGTAATACTTTATTTAGTAATAACTATAATCGGAAGAGTTTAGAAGGCTATCTCTATAAGCTCTATAGAGGCCTAATAGACTAGAAAGTAATAAAATAAAAGATAGTTACGATATCGATTATCGAAGTAGAGCTTCTTACCTTAGTAGAGGTAGGAAAAACTATATAATAGTAGCGCTAAGTACTAAATTTATTAGGATTCTAACTAGATTACTAACTCTCTATTATATACGATAACTAGTAAACTATTAACTTACTTATAAAGGAAGGGGTAGGTATTTATACGAAGCTTCAGTATATAGATATTAATCGGTACTAGATAAAATAGGAAGTTAGCGAGGGTTAAGTTACTATTAACTAGGTACTAACTATAGTAATACCGGTAGATAGGCTTATAAAAGCGCTTCCGAAATAAAAGTAGTATATATTCTGAGAGCTACTTAGTATAAGAGAGATAAGTGAGCGTATTAACTAAGAAAATAGAGGTTGATATACTACCTAAATGGTAGTAGTAGGTAGTTCTTAAGAGCTTTAAAAAGCTTCAAAAACTAGGGGGTATATCGAAATACCAGGTTACCATATATAGTGTAAACCATATGTGACCTCGGTGACTCGGCTATCCTATAACAAAAGTACGAGATTAGTCAGCTCTGGATCCCACACAGATTGTATAAATAGGGGATTTTTGTCATTTTAGTTAGTTAGAGAATTCTATACCTATCATTTCATACCATACATTTCGTACTGTCAGATTTCTGTCATTGATAGTATAAAACTAGCACTTCATTTATGTCAAATAAATGGAATTTAATATCCCCTAGCCATCATATTTTAGCAGACATTTCATATGGAGTAGCAATATAAAGATACTACTCCGTAGTTAGTCCTTGAAATTTGTAACCTTGTGAAAAATTGTATTCGGGTGAAGCCCACCAATCCTGGGTAGTGGGTGTGGGCTTGGCACGGTTACTGGGAGCAAATAGAAAGTCATATATATAACTCCCAACACATACAACCTTGGCTGTACACTAGATTTCTGTCAGCATACTTGATTGGCTGGTAATTGGTGTGATGGACGTTTCGTGCGAGTCTGCCGGGCCGAACTTACTCCGACCAGCTGGAGTAATGCAAGTCGATGGGTATTGTTCTCATCGGCCAACGCAACATGGAGAAAAGACGGCTACTCAGCTTCCGAACAGCATTTATTACTCCATTATTTCCATATCATTCAAACGCACGCTCCGCGTTTCGACTTATTTTACCAAGCAAGCGTGACATGGCTCATCTTCGCTCTCCCTCCAAACCACGCGTCTTCCCTAGTTCAGGGTGGGACATCATCGACCCTTCCATCCCCATCGAGGAAGAGTCAATCCCTACCTACAGACCTGAAAAATTCTATCCCGTGTACATTGGTGAGGTATTCAACCATCGATATCAAGTACTAGGCAAGTTGGGCTATGGATCCAGTGCGACAGTGTGGCTAGGCCGTGATTTATTGTAAGACCAACCGATCTCTGCCGTTCGGATTCAAGCTAATAGAGCAGTAATAACCGCTACATAACATTGAAGATTTACACAGCGTCAACTACAGTGACTCAAGAGATCGAAGTTTACAACCATCTTAGAGCTATCCGATCTAACCATGCCGGCCAGACTTGCCTACGACCCTTGATTGAGATCTTTCACATCTATAGTCTAGATAGAAATAATGTTCATACTTGTCTGGTGCATCCACCGCTTGGGATCAGCCTCGACCAGCTCACTCAGCTACTCCCCGATGGAGTGATGAATAGCGCCATGGTTAGAACTACCATCCGCAATGTCCTCGCCGCTCTAGACTTCCTCCATACAGAGGCACGGGTTATACATACCGGTTAGTACTCATTCATTTAAAGAAGCCCTCACTTTACGAGGGCTAAAGCTAGAAATTTCTAATTCACAGCGTAGATCTACAACCAAATAACATTCTCCTCGGTATCAAAGATGACTCAATATTATCGAAATTCGAACAGGCTGAATTCGACATGCCTACGCCGCGAAAAATCCTCGACAATCGCACCATCTACTTCTCACGACCGCTCCCTATCTCTTATGGGACCCCCGTCCTCTGTGATTTGGGCGAAGCTCGATTAGGCACTAATGATCAGGAAGGTGACATCATGCCAGATATTTATCGGGCGCCGGAGGTCATCTTACACATGAGCTGGGATTACAAAGTTGATATCTGGAGTGTTGGCATGTTGGTAGGATAAAACCCTTTGCAGTCACTTGCGGCCATTGGGAAACTGACAATGGCTCAGATCTGGGATCTTTTTGAGCATCGCCACCTTTTCAGGGCTCGAAATCCTGCACGTGAACTTGATGATGGGTATCATCTTGGCGAAATGCAAGCAGTCCTGGGAAGCCCTCCTCTAAAACTCCTCCGTCGGAGCGAAAGGAGCCACCAGTTTTGGAATGAAAAAGGTTTGTGTGGCTATCCCTCTACATTTGTTTAAATCATATTTGGCAACGTTAATAGTTGTGTCAGGTAACTGGAAAGGTGCAGCGCCCGTACCAGAATCTAACCTTGAGGCACTAGAAGAGAGACTCAAAGGTGATGAAAAAGATGACTTTTTACATTTTCTTCGGCGAATGCTATGTTGGCTCCCAGAAGAAAGAGCGTCTGCTAAAGAGCTGCTTTTTGATCCTTGGTTAATGCGTGGCCTCTTTAAATGAGACCATGGCTAGGTCACATGTCATCATACGCATTCATTCATCCATTTACCAACTCTACAAAGGGGTTCAGTAATTTCTTATTGTCAACATAGAAAAAAGAAAAAACCAACTCATTCTTGGCAGAAACGGTTTCATGAAATACCTAGCTAATCAGAGGATCTATAGCCTTGTGAATTAGTTCCTCATAGTCGTGACATCAAGCGCTACCATTTGATATCAGTGCCTAGAAAAGATATAGGGGCGGTAGGGCGGCTAAGTGCTAATTCCATAGACGCATTTTGAATGGGGTGTCCAGCTCGATAGGATAGTACGGAGTAGTTAAATTACGTTAGTTAACAACGAAACAATGAACGAAACTTCTCATTAGATTTACCATCTTAGATGCCGAAGCGGTCGCCAATGTAAGATTTCTTTCTGAACTAGACCCTTCAGTTAGTGTTTTTTGCTGATTTTTAGATAGAAACGGCCTGTCCAGCAGCTGTTGAAGCCAACGATAGTCTTCACAAACATAGAGTGGCGTTTTAATCTTGGCAGTAGCTCTCAAGATGGCTACGTCGGCGTGAGTGGTTGCAATAAAAAGACTACTCAGACATAACAATGGTGTAAAGAGTCTCAAATTGTTACTTCTGATACAATATACAAGGGAACCATATAATAACTTATATAAGTGTGGTCTTAACAGTGGTAAAAGTAGTGAACAAAAGTGAAGAAAAATTACATGAAAACAGCCGGTCATCGACCATAAAACGACAGACTAATGAGTGAGTATCATCCAACCAATCACTCCAAATCGCCCAGGGAAAATGACATGCTTAGAAAGTGAAAGCAAGAGCGAGAGCAGCAACGAGGGCACCGGCAGCAGAGCCGGCGACACGGGTAGCAGAGCTGACGGAGAGGCTGGGGGAGGCGGAGGCGGAGTCGGAGGAAGAAGAGCCGGAGCCAGAGCCAGAGCCAGAGCCAGAGCCGGAGCCGGAACTGGAGCCAGAGGCAGAGGATCCAGAACCCTTGCTGCCACCAGTGGCGGAAGCGGAGAAACCAGTGGCAGTGCTAGAGGCGAATCCGGAAGGGAAGGCGGAGGAAGAAGCGCCCTTGGACTTGGGCTTGGTAGAGGGGCGGACACCGGGGGTCACAGACGCGGAGGAAGCACCGACGGGAGAGGATCCGGAGCCGGAGCCAGAGACACCAGAGCGAGAGCTGGAGCCGGAAGAACCAGAGGCGGAGGAACCAGAGCCAGAGCTGGAGCCGGAAGAACCAGAGGCGGAGGAACCAGAGCCAGAGCTGGAGCCGGAAGAACCAGAGGCGGAGGAACCAGAGCCAGAGTTGGAGCCGGAAGAACCAGAGCCAGAGGAACCAGAGCCAGAGCTGGAGCCGGAGGAGCCAGAGCCAGAGCCGGAAGAACCAGAGCCGGAGGAACCAGAGCCAGAGCTGGAGCCGGAAGAACCAGAGGCAGAGGAACCAGAGCCAGAGCTGGAGCCAGAGGCATCAGAGCTGGAGGAGGCAGAGCCAGTAGCGGAGGCAGAAGCGCCGGAGGCGACACCGGACTTCTCGCCAAGGCTGGCAGTGGAGGTGCCGGAAGCGACAGCGGAGCTGGAAGATGTGGAGGCCTTGCATCTCAGATCGTACAGAGGGGTGGTGTCGGTGGAGGAGCCAGTGACACCGAAGCTAGGGGCGGTAGTACCGGCATCCTCGAGAATGTACCACCAGGTGTTGGTGACGCCCAACAGAGGGCAGGCAACCTCGTCCCAGTACTTCTTGGCGTTGGCGGTGTTGGGGACAGCGAGATTCTGGGTGGCACCGGTAGTGGGCCAGCCAGTCTCGGTGATCCAGACCTCCTTACCGCCGGCGATGGCCTTGGTCTTCTCAACGCCACTGTTGAAGAGGGCCTTGGCGTCATCGACAGAGTTGGGCTTTGTGTTCTCGTAGTAGGGGTATCCATCGAAACCGAGCCAGTCGACAGCCTCGACGACGGCAGCGTTAGAGCCGTTGGTCCATGAGTTCCAGGTGTCGACGTGGCCGATGGGGGCACCGCTCAGGGAGGTGCCGGAGATGGCGGAGCGGACCTGGTGGATGTAGTCGACGAGCTCGCTGGGCTCGGCACCGAGACCAGCGTTGGACTGGACACCGGTGACGGAGTTACGGTAAAGATCCTCACTGCCGACGGAAATACCGACGACAAGCTCTGTGAAGGCATCGCCGTAGGTGGAGATGGCGGTTGTGAGGGCAGCAATCTCGTTGCTCATGTCACCACCGGAAGCCCAGAGACCAAGGAGAAGAGTGGTCTTCTCCTTGATAGCGGCGGGGATGGCCTCAATGGGACCGTTGGTTGTGCCACCCTGGATCATGGTGTAGAGACGGGCGCTGGTGAAGGCATTGTCGGTTCCAACGAGGTTCTTAGCAGTAGCGAACTCGGTCTCGAAGTCGGATTGGACCTTGACGCTGCCATCAACCTTGGTGGCACCGTAGTTAAAACCCTGAGAGACGGCCTCGGAGGTAGCGACGGCCATCGCGAGGGCAAGGAATTGAGCGGAACGCATTTTGAACGTGTTTTAACGAGTGTTGATAGAATGAGTTGAAAGATAGAACCTGGAATAAAAGAGTGTTGCCAGGGAAATTATGAAAAGAAGGGTTGAGAATAAGAGTGAAAGTGGAAGTGGAAGTGAGAAATGCAAACGGAAAGGAAGTAACCCTCTGGAGCCCTCTAAGAACAAAAGCAAGGTTGGGCCCTGGGCATGAAAATTCAGTCTAGATTCCGCCACAGTGTAGTTCTGTGGACTCAGTGGGTCGGAACACGTTTGCTTGTCCACTTTAATCCCAATTTAAACCCTCCGATTGGTTGAGCCAACGGCTGACTGATTCCAAAAATATGCATGAGAAGTGGGTCCTGATGAATCCATGGAACCCGAGGCTGCGTTCGATGATTTTGCCCGATCTCCCCGGATACTTCCATCCCGGCTTTGGAAGCGAAGTGTTTCCCCGACTATTCTGTTTCTAAACCGAATGAAAATTTGCACTGTTTCATTTGTTGCATTTGGTATGCACATAGCATTGTGGGTCGCCGACATTTTGGAGTATATACTCCGTGGGGGTGCCCAGCGGAATATGACAGAGACACCCTACACTGGTGGAGAATTGGTCTCATTGCATGATTGGGCTCATTTCCAGGGTTCCATCAGGGGTTTACTCCGTACTCATCTCCCCTACACGTAGGTCTATTATTAACCAACCCCTTTTAAGCTCAACCCTTAATGGAGTGATGATTGGTTCCGGTAGGGGGCATCGTGACGTCGTAATTTACTGTTAATGTTGTATTCCGTGCCTTTGTCGAGTCCAGGTGTCAAACAATGGCATTTACTGTTCCGGTTTTTTTCCTGTAGGTATGTTGTTGTATGGCGCAACGGGACACGATTTAGCACACGCAGATGACTCCTATGTCTGTATTCTGATTTCATCTAATCACACTGATTAAAATACATCGTAAACTGGACTATCCTTGACCAAGTCGGCATCGACTGATCATACCTGCTCTCAAGCCGAACAAAGATAGTTTGGTAGTTCACACACACTTTTTTAAGTCGGCGTAGGTTAATGTTTTACCCAGTGGCTTTGCCCTAGTCGATCTTGTTGAAGCTTGAGTGCAGTGATGTTTTACAACTCAGATATATCATTCTTCTCCAGCTATTTTTACGCAACCTTGTGATTGGAAGGCCTTGTAGAAGATCCATTTTGTATATGCATAGTATATAATAGTGCTAATGGTGATGCTCAAATATTGAAAAGTAGTGGTATCGTGATTATCCTACTTAAACACATTCAAATTTCATGCCGTCTGTTCTTGTGACCTTTTGGTTCGTCCCTTTCTGGATATGGCTCCGTACGGAGCACGGAGTCCTTTGAATCATCTTCTGAAATGGATAGACTTTTTTTGGACTAAAGGGGCCACGATCTCCGTTTTTACCCAACACTAGCCTCCCCCTGCGTTGTACTATCACTCCCGAAGTCAAGTTTTACATCACAGCCTCGCGTTAAATAGAATGACTGCTAGTCTGGCACCAATTTGTAGTTCATTAACACTTGTTATACACAATTGGGCTCTATGTGTTTTTTACTGTGCTATATTTAGCAGCATGTCAGCTATCTGCGATAACAAGATGGAGGTGGGGTAATTTTCCACGGAACAGCAAAAGGTGTCCTCAGTTCCCTTTCTCTACATTAATCCGAAAGTATGACAGTCACAAAGGAAAAGGTTCAAGAAATCCTGAACAAAGCTGCCCTCCGCTATCGAGGCCCAGGAGGTGCCATCGCCGTCGTCCAAGATGGCGAGGTTATTGGCCAACGCGTCTGGGGATTCGCTGACCTGGACCAACGAATCCCCATGACATCCCAAACGCAACTGCCCATCTGTTCAATTACCAAACAGTTTGTGTGTGCACTATTGATCGACCTGGAGCGCAACCCAACCCCAGCCTTAGCTGCAAAGGGCGATGTCCGGAAACAGCTGTCAGATCATCTCACAGAGATACTAAGCCCGGAGCTCACCCGCGACGGTGAACTGACACTTGATCGGCTATGCGACATGCAATCTGGTATGCGCGACTACTGGGCTATGACCACACTGTGGGGATCCAAGCCCGACGACGAGTTCCTTATAGCCAGAGACTGCGGTCCAGTGCTTGCCCGAACCAAGTCATTCCACTTCCAGCCGGGAACGGAATATTCCTACTGCAATGTCAACTTCCACGTAGTTGCACGAGTGATTGAAAGAGCCACTGGGGAGTCTCTTGACAAATTGCTCGAAGAGAGGATACTCCGACCGGCTGGTATGAGCACGGCATTCCTCTGTCCCAACACCGCGCACCACCCACCGCCGTGTGTCGGGTATGAAGGCACCGAGCAGCTTGGGTTTACAGCGGCTGTAAACAAAATGGAATGGTCTGGAGATGCTGGATTAGTGGCTTCACTCACTGATATGGTCGCGTACGAGAAGTATCTCGACGGCTGCTACGCTGATCCACAGAGCTGGTACCACACCGCTATTGTTCCTTTGAGGTTCAAAGACGGCACTCCTGCAAAGTACCGCTATGGGCTAAGTCACATTGACGTCGGCGGTGTGAACACGATTGGACATGGTGGAGCGTTGCGAGGGTATCGACTGCACCGGCGACACGCACCACGCGAGCGGCTGTCCGTTGTCGTCATGTTCAACAGTGACAACGACGCAGCCGGCCCCAACGTTGATATCTTCCGAGACCTCTTGGAACTGCCCAAGCCCGTGACAGAGCCCGTCCAGGCTGCGGCGGGTTGGGTCGGCGCGTTTCTTGATCAGGATACTCAGTTATCCATCGTTATTACTAAGGGCGCACAGGATGGAGAGGTGGCCATCACCTATGACGGCTCCGCCGATATCATTAAGCTCAGTACACCGAATCATGGGAAGTCTGCTTCGGCAGTCGCAACGATTGATGGTGATTCCTTGAGCATTCATCGTGTGGGAGATAACCGGATACTCAGTGCTCGGCGTATTGTCCCGAAAGAATCGATTCTCAAAGATAATTCATTCCGGGGTGTCTACCACTGCGCCGAAATTGAATCTACCTTCCATTGCATTGGCGAGGATGGCATGCTATACGGCGCGTTTGATGGATATCTGGGTCAAGGAAATGCAACCCCCCTGAAATACCTGGGAGATGATGTCTGGGTCTTGACTTGTCCACGTGGTTTGGATGCACCAGCTCCGGGAGACTGGACCATCGTCTTTTCTCGGGATGAACACGATGCAATCCAAGGATTTACGATTGGCTGCTGGTTGGCTAGGAAGGTTGACTTTGTGAAGAAAGCTTGAGGTTTATATTATACTATGTGGAAATGCCAAATGCAGTCAATTATATTCAACACAAGGTCGAGTAGTCGGGTGTACACGCCATAGGTAGAACCAAACTGCGCCTACTCGAGTAAAGAAGAAATGTGTTGAGCCTTACTGTGACCGGCTTGTTGAGGATCTCTCTCAAATTTACATATATGAGCCTGAGGTCTTTCATGCACCGGGCCACTTGTCCAATATTCTATTTAGATTCTCGAATTCGAAGCATAAAAAGGTAAACTTAATAAGAGGCTTTCCAAATCTGCCGTTGTGAGAGCAGACAATGAGCCGAGGATGTTAGGTGATCTTCGACCCAGTCGACCTTTACCTCTTTAACTAAGATTCCCACTCCACCATGGCTCATGATCAGCATATCTGGTGGTTTCCTATATGTATGCGGGAGAATTCCCAATTTGAAGACTGCGAAGCAGATATTCAACTGCTCAGATATGAGCAGCACTCAAGGCTTGTCCATACGTTCTTATGGACATCTTCCATTTGTTGTGTACCGGTTTCCTCATGGGCTTAGCTAGTTATTGGACAGGTTGAGCTGGGCTCGGGTGAGGAATGACAGATTGGGATTATCATGACTCTGTGCTCCTCGATGATGGCTTTTTGAATGTCGTTTGCAACCGATTTTACAGTAAGAAACAGCGAGCGTGTGGGTATGACCTTTGGCTTGCATACAGGAAATTATTTTCTAGGTTATTCTGCCACGGGGAAAAGAAGTATCAGGTGAAAGCTCAATTCACGCACGACTGTGGGATTTCCATCTTTCATCGGAAGGGAGGGGAAGATGAAGAAGAAGGAGACAAGCACGCGTCGCAAATGCATTTGTCTTACACCTGATACCGTTGAGCTGCAAATATGGGAATCTAGAAATGCATCGGACCGAAATACTAAAGGAAATCAAAACCACAGCATCGTGTTCAGATTCACTGCGTGCAGGAAAATATACAATACACAATCAAAAACGGCTGTATGCTTAATGCTCAGAAACAAAGATACCGGCCATACCCATGCCCTATTCGAAGCAATTAGTACATCCTAACACTGAAGCAATGATGATTGGAGATAACTTACAGTGCCCACACACATCGAAGTCACAGCGATTCGCTTATCCTGTCGACGCAGTTCAGACAGAGCAGTGACGGCCTGGCGTGCACCAGTAGCGCCAAGAGGGTGACCAAAAGCACTTTGAAATATCAGCATGGTATTCATTCAACTCCGTCGAAGATCACTTACATAGCACCACCACGAGGGTTCACCTTGGATTCATCCAAGCCCAGCTTGTTGACGCAGTAAACACCCTGGAATGACGTATGTTAGTCTTGCAAAGTACAAAATCACACAGCTGGTAGATTTACCATTGAGGAGAAGGCCTCGTTAATCTCAAAAATATCAATATCATCCTTGCTCAAGTTGAACTTGCTCAGGATCTTAGGGATGGCAAGGGATGGGCCAATACCCATGATTCTGGGCTCCAGGCCAGAAACAGTAGCCCCACAGAACTTGGCAACAATGGGCTGACCGAGCTCCTGAGCGCGCGAGCGCTTCATGAGAACCAGCGCCGCAGCACCATCAGTAATCTGACTGGCATTACCGCCGGTGGTAGCACTAGGCGCCCACTGGGGGAAGGCAGCGCGGACCTTGCCGAGGGACTCGGGGGTAGTACCGTAGCGGATACCGTCGTCACGATCAACGACGATATCCCTGACCTCGCCGGTCTTGGGGTCCTTAATTTGAGTCTTGACGGGGACGATCTCGTCCTCCAACCAGCCGGCCTTCTGGGCGCGCTCAGCCTTCTGAAAACTGTTGGCAGCGAACCTGTCGTGCTGCTCGCGCGTGATGTTAAATTGGTTGGCTACGTTCTCTGAGGTCTGGCCCATGGGCTGGGAGTTCTGGGATGCGACTGGGTGCTTGGTGATGCGCTCGGACATTTCGGGAGCGCCGCCGTCGGCGTTCTTGCTCATGCTCTCGGCTCCAACGGCCACTCCGACATCGATGGATCCGGCGATGATTTGGTTAGCGATGTTTTGCACGGCCAGGAGACCCGAGGAGCAGAATCGGTTGGCAACGGAGGCCGCTGCTGTTACGGGATAGCCTGCTGCCAGCACGGCGGAGCGGGCGACATATGCTGAACCGGGACAGAGGACGTTGCCAACGCAGACATCTTCCACAAGGTTGGGGTCTAGGTTGGACTTCTCACGGACGGTCTGTTTGATGGATTAATTACTGCATTTCCCTTTCTAATCATAAAGGTAAAAAAAGTACCGTGAGGAGCGAGATGAGGAGGTCATCCACGCTAGTATCCTTCAGTCCACCCTTACGGGCCTTGGTGAGCGGCGTACGGGCCAGGTAAGTGATAACCTGACAATTGATTAAATACTGTAATAAGGGTCTTAGAGCTTTTCTTAGCAACATACAACGTCATCTGGGTTCTTGGCCAGAATCTTTTGGCGGGCGGAGCCAGGAGCTACCAGCTGGTTGGCGATAGAGCTTAGACGTTGTTGTGGTGAAGACATTGTAACAAAGAAGGATTGTGAATAAGCTTGAAACTAAATGAAGGCCTGTTTTAAGATTCAAATCTCTTTCAGATGCAACTAAAAAGAACCGCGGCTTCTTCAAACTTCACGGGCCGAGTAGGACTGTCCTTCACAATTTGAGCCGATTGGAAGTGCCGGGTCACACCGTGTATGATACCGTTATTTGGTGTTCCTCGGCTGGTAATGGGAGATTATGATTGGTCTACTGAGAGTATTGGAGATGTTTCATGGCCCCACATGTGCAATGGCACGCTTGATCATGGAGTATATCGAGGAAAGAGATGGAGAAATCAAGAATTCTGTGATGTATTTGAGACTGCCATGTCACATCATTTCACAAATCAATCATTCAGAAGCCAACACCGGAGAAAGCTCAAGCCTCGGGATGAGGAACCTTGGAAGATCGGGGATTTCCCGTAGACCCCACTGATTCTGGCCAAAGTAAAGGGCCGTAACATTGCAATTGTCACGGCAGATCGAGTCTTGCTAGCTTCCGTCAGAGCTCCGAGGGGGATCTTCGTATCTGTCTCCATGCCAGTGGAATTTCTACTAAAGAGAATAGACGAGACACTCTCTGTTGCTTATTTTGTCAAGACATTGAGTTCTTGCAGTTGAAGTGACAAGAAATACCTAACCGGAAAAAAATCAGCATTCTCTGCAGCTATGGACTTGTTCTCTGAGCTCAGCGCGCCTGCCGTGGCCATGGCATCCGCTTTGTCGGTAGCCACCGGTGCTTATCTAAATGCGAAGCTTGCCATTACCACTGATTTACGAACAATCAACGGCAACAAGGCTGTTGCAAAGCGGTTAAACGAGCGCATCGCTCAGCTCGATGGCTCAACAACAATCTACAAGATACTCGAGCGGGCAGTGGAGGTGGAAGGACGAGGTACCACCGATGCGCTCTGGTTTGAGCAGAAGACATGGTCATACAACCAACTAAAAGACTGTGAGTATTGCCCCTCTTTTGGGAGACAGCATTGCATCTAATTGCTAATGTGCCGGTCTGTGAAGACCCTCCTATGGATGGGTCTTCATTTAATTGATCAGAGTGAAAGGAGTATTATACGATACAAATACTACTGCGAAGCATTGACACTAGTACTGCATGTATTCAAACTGAACTCTGAGCCTTCTAACATTGCTCCGAGTTCTACTAGTATAGTTGTGCGCGGGTAAGCGAGGTCACATGACTCTCCACCTCCGGTCTCTCGGTGGTATAGTTCTATACACCGGGTCCTGCGACCCTTCTAGTAAGACGTCGTGACATTACCTCCCTTCTTCAATGCATGTCGCCCTCGGCATGCTCCTTGGTCTCTTGCCGGCATCTTGCTTCTCGCTTTGTGTGGTGGCTTTTTCGAGTCCTTTAACGCTTTGACCGGGTCTTCTTTGTCTCATGCGAAGGTTTTCGAGGTCTTTCCGAAGGTTTTTAAAGGCAGCGTACCCCTCTTCTCTTAGGGGTATGCCCTTATGATCCCTTTCTCGTCATGTCTTTCAATGGAGGTACTACTAACTGGGTCGTGGTGGCCGTACCTGTTACCCCTGCTGAGGCATGGTGTATGCGGTGTGTCAATTCCGTTGGTAGTATCCCTAATGGCGTTTGTTAAAGCTCTGCGGCTGGTCTTAAGTGCTAGTATTGTTATTAGTAGTATTAGACTTGTATAATGGTGAGGTTTCGAGGCTTTCTTCGAGGCCTCCCTTCGGTTTCTGACTATTTGTAGGTCGATCCTCGGTTAGATAACGAAGCTAACGCTGTTATTCTCGCTGCGACCCCTGCCGCTCGTACGACTGCTTTGAGGGCTTTTAGGAGTACTCGGAACGTTCTCGGATAACGTATTAATGCTAGTCTCGTTCCTGCGACTGTGCCTCGCGCCCCTCCTCTACCGCCGCCGCCGCTGCTACCGCCGCCTCCTCCTCTACCGCTACTACTAATGATAGCGCTGATGTTATAGGTTCGAGGGGTTCTAGCTGGGTTGTTGTAGTGTGTGCTCGGTCTTTGGGGGGTTATTTTGGTTGGGTTCCGATTTCTCTTTGGTGTCTTCGCGCTAGGTGGTTTCTTTCTTCCTCCTATGTTACGCAGTCTCTATGTATAGGTCTTTATTGACTTCGTAGTCTTTATGACCCTCTGGGAGGTTATTCGAGATGAGTTTCGCCCTCGTATTCCTGTTACCTTTTCCGAGGCTGTCTATCCTTTGTTGGTCTATTTGAGGATTCGAGCTCCTTACCAAACCTGGGGATAGCGTCTGTTTCACTATTTGAGGCGTCGTGGAGTGTATTTGTATGACGTAATCTTCCTGACTCGACGGGTACGTCGTGGGCTAATGATAGCGAGGTTCTCTATGAGCATACCTGCGCTCCCACGTATTTGTCTTCCTCGATTGGCGAAGGATAGGTTCGGGGTTTTTATGGAGTTGGTAGGGCGTTTTGCCCCCTTTTCGAATAGTACCGGGCTATCTACCGAGGGTTCTTCCGAGCCTTCTTTGTAGGTGGTTGTATGTCCGTCGAGTTCTCTTTTTCGAATATATCTAATGCTATCGTTTCTTCGAGTGCACTCTTTGGTTCCTAGGTGTTTTCGCTGTCTCCGTAGCCCTGCTAGCGGACTAGGTATTGTAGGCCTCTGCCTCTCTTTCTCGCCTTTAGGATCTTATCTATCTTGAACTCGAGCTCCCCTTTGACTTCGAGGGGATCCGGACGCTCGCTTCGAATTGGGTTTCCCTTGTAGGGTTCTAGTATCGAAATATGTTGCGTGGTATGAATGTGTCGGTATAGTGGTGTTAGTAATAGTTGGTACGCTTATTGGCCGATCTTTCTCGTGATTTGGAAGGGTCCTTCGTAGCGGTTTTCTAGCTTCTTAAATAGGCGCCCCAAGTCTATATGGGTGTTTTGAAGTAATACCTAATCGGTTATATAGAAAGATTTCTCTATCCTATTCTTATCCGCGGCTCTTTTTATGGTTTCTTTCGTCCTTTGTAGCTTCTTTGAGAGCTCTTCTCTTATTTCTGCTAGCTCGGTCGTTCTGGCTTTTGTATCTTGGTAGACCTCCTTATCGTCGTCTTCGACGCTGGAGCGTAGTTCTGGCCTTATTCCTATTAAAGCCTCGTTTGGTGTTGTCCCTAAGGCTAAGTGCGTTGTGGTGTTATATATAAACTGCGCGAGGGGGATCTATCTTATCTAATCGTCTTAGTACTAGCTTATATAGTTCCTTAGATAGTACTCGATTGACTGATTCTGTCTCTCGGTCTAGCTATCTATCTGTAGGTGGTATGCGGTAGATAATCGCCTTTGAACTGATAGGTAGTAGTAGAAGCTAGACTAGAAAGCGCTGGTAAAGAGGCTTCCTCGGTCACTGACTAGGTTTTCTGGTATTCCTAGTAGTGGTATGATCTTTGTATATATCGTGGCTGCTAGTCCTTCTGTAGTGATGTCTTTTTTGTAAGGGATATAGATCGAGTATTTCGTAAATAGGTCTACTACCACTAAGATCGCGTTGTATACCCTGCCCTTCTACTTCGAGGGTGGTAAGCCGGTAATGAAGTCTATGCTTATCTATTGTAGCGGCCTTTCTGGTACTGGTAATGGTTCTAATAGTCTATATAGTTTATGTCTATGTACTGTATTCCTCTGATAGATGTCGTATTCTTCCATATACTCGGTGATCTCTTGGTTTATGTTATGCTAGAGATACTTGCTGCGAATCCTCTCGAGGGTTCGTTTCTTCCTATAGTGTCCTACTTAGGGATCACTATAGTGAGTTTGTATGATTTTATACGTTACCGCGGGGTCTCTTGGTATATAGACTCTTCTGCTGTGTCTTAGTAGCCTATCTTCGATGGTTACTGCCTATAGCGTACCGCCTAAGCGTCTATTACTCCTAGCTTCGTCTATCTCTTGGCGTTTCTCCTTTAAAAAGCGGTCCTACCTTTAGATCCGCTTAAGAAGTTATACTATAGACTCGGTGGAAGTATCTTTTAGCGCTATTTCTCCTGCGAAGCCGACTACTGCTTCTACTCGGGTAATATGCCGTTCCGGACCGTTATTATCACTAATAACCTAGTACTTATCTACTAGCTTCTGCTCTGCGTAGGTTTCTCCGAGGGTATCTTTACGCTCCTCGAGGGTAGTTGCGACCTCCCTCTGTGCTTAGGATTCCTTATCTCTAGGGCTTTTGTCCTACTCTTCGGATTCTAGCCTCTCTATGCCTGTGATACCCTTAGTCTTAGGGTTTAGTATAGCTTATACTCTAGTGATAACGTTTAATTGAATCGTTTCTGCCTCCTTCACTTCCTTTACGAAGGGGCCTTTTAGTAGGCTTTGCCTGATTCTTAAGAATAGCTTATCCTCTGCTAGGTCTACTAACTCTATCTCTCTTACTTCTTTAGCGTAGTCGGACCTCTGACTCGGCGTATCGGCTAGGTTCTTAGAACCTACTTTGTGTTATATTACGAAGTCGAAAGATATAAGTCTTATTACCTATCGCGCCTATCTCCTACTAAGACTTTGTGGTACGAGGTTTATGAATCCTTTTAGGTTTTTATGATCTGATAGTATGAGAATGTCCCTAGCTCCTTCGAGGTAGTGTCTCTAGGTTTTGAATGCCTCTATAATGGCTAATAGCTCACTGTTATAGGTCTCGTATCTTATCTCCGGCCTACTTAGCTTTTTCGAATGGAAAGCGATTGGGTACTATTGTCTATCTTCTTCTAGTTGCGAGATAATCGCCGCTAATGCGAATCCTGATACGTCTATTTCGATAAGGAGTTTTTGGCCTGGTTTAAAGTGGGTAAGAAGGGGAGCACTTATGAAGCACTGCTTTAGGGCGGCGAATGCCTCTCTCGCTTCTTCTGTGAAGATAAAGCCCCGAGTCTTCTTATTTGTACCCTTCTTATATGTATCTAGTCCTTTTATTAAGGCGTTAAGAGGTGTGTATATCTTTGAGAATGATGCTATAAATCTCCTATAGAAGTTCGTATATCTTATGAATATCTGGATGTTATAGATGCTCTTCGGTTCTGGCTAATCTAGAATGGTCTCGATCTTCTTCCGATCTATTTCTACCCCTTTAGGGGTGACGATATAGCTAAGGAATTCCACCCTTTTAGTATGGAATACGCACTTCGATCTCTTTACGTACAACTTATATTATCGGAGTCTCTCTAGTACCTTTCTGATATACCCTATATAGGTCTTAACGTCTATTGAAAAGACTAGGATATTGTCTAAGTAGATAACCACGAACATATCGATAAAGTCCGCGAGGGCTCTATTAATGTAGCTCTAGAACGTTGCTAGCGCATTAGAAAGGCCGAATGGCATGACTCTATATTCGTAGAGTCTATACCTTATGCGAAAGGCGGTCTTCTACTCGTCTCCTTACTTTATGCAAAGCCGATAGTATGTATCTATTAGGTCTAGCTATATGAATATCACCGCTCCTAAGAGGCGATCTAACGATTCTCCTATTAATGGTAGTAGATATCTATTTTTGATAGTGATTTCATTTAGACCTCGGTAGTCGACGTATAGACGAAGGCCTCTATCTTTCTTTAGTACGAATAGTACTAGCGCTCCTACTAGGCTTTTCGAAGGCTGTATCCACCCCTTTTATAGGGCTGTTACTAGATATTCCTTCAGTACCTATAGTTACTCTTGTGAAAGTGGGTATATGGCTTTCTATAGAGGTTATATATCCTTCTTAAGATGAATTGTATGATCTGCGTCGGAGTGTAATACCACTATTCCTACTTCTGCTAGGTCGAATATATCTGCGAAGTCCGCGTATTCTTCTAGTAGGCTATCTATTTATATGGCCGCTAGTCGTATAGTATCCTTTACTTCTAACCGGAGGTAGGTAAGGGTATATTATAAACCCTTAAGGAGCTCTTAGGCGCACTCTTAGGCCGTGATCTTCTCTATCTCTGCTCCTCGGTGGTTGCTACGGTACCTCTACGAGGCTGCTTTCCAATCTATAATAGGGTTTACGCTAGTTAACCAGTCGAATCCTAGGATTAAGTCGTATCCTTATATGTCTACTGCTTCTATTATGAGGGTATGACTTCTCGTCTCCCCTATACTATCTACTATACTAAGTTTCACTTCTCTCGCCCTATAGGACTTGATCTCTTACCTATCGACGGCCTTAACTATTCGTGGCGGGTGTTAGGAGTCTTCTAGATGCTCTTTCGCCTATCTTTAGCTAATGAAAGATCTTTCTGCTCCGTAATCTATAAGGGTATAGGTAGCGATATTCTCTAGTCCGATACCTATAAGTGCCTCGCTTGCGAGGGCTTTTGGGGTATGCGTTTTAGATGTGATAACTCCTAACATAGCCGTAGCTTAAAGTGTTAGGATCTCTATTTTTTTGTCTTATCTACGCTACTTCCTAGCTAGTTTGGCTTACTAGGTCTGCTATGGAGACTGTAATAGGCGTCTTTCTTATGACCTAGTCTGTTGCAGTAATCGCAAATAGGTAGGGGTTTCCCGTCCCTTTTAAACTTAGTATTCGAGTGTTCTGGCTTCCCTATCTTCTTAGGTACCTTTTTGTCTAAGTCCTGTGTCTTCGAGTACCGTCGCTTTACGCGGTAGGTAGGCTTCTCTGTCCTCTCTAGCTTAGAGTGCTCTTGCTTTGAACCTAGTTAAGCCTTCTTTACGGATTGGATATTAGATTCGAGGGACTGATACTGCGCTAATAGGTCACTATAGGTATAGTCTAGATCCACTTCTGCTCGGCGTCGCTCTTCGACTTTTAGTTCTAGGCGTACCCCCGTGATTAAGTGGTCCTTACGGGCTTCCTCGGTGGGGGGAATGCGTATGTTCTTAGCTATCTGGTCTAGGTAGAGAGAGTACGTTATGACCGATTCTCCTAGCCTCTATGTGTGTCTATACTATTGCTCTTTAGCTTCTCGGTAGACGACTTGAGGGTTGTCTACTATACTTTGCATGAAGTGGGTAAACTCCGAGTATGTTTTAGGTACTCCTTCCTATGTTATATGGGATTCCTATGCTATTATCATATCTCCTTATAGTACTTCGAAGCCTCGGCTGATCTTTGTGATATCATTCACGAAGTAGTAAGGGTGTTATCGGAAGTGGTTGTTAAGCTAGGCTTACTAGATCTTATACTCTTAGAATGACTTCCCGGAGTACTTACTAATACTGGATAGGTAGGTAGGATACTTCGCACTTATGACCCGGTATCCTAACGGTACGTCGACTATTGTTCTATTATCGTCCTCGGTGTCGCTCGCGGAGAGGCCCCTTAGTAGGGTCCTTCTTGGTGTGGAGTGGGCTAGTGTTGCCGTTATTACGGTGATCTTCGCGATACGCTCCTCTATTTAGGATTGTCTCTCTATTAACTCTGCGAGCTCGGTGAGGCGGTGTACTCGGGCTCTTATAGCCTCGAGTTCGTCTTCTTCTTACGTCGAAGGTACTGTCCTTTGGACTGCGCTGGTAGATGAAGCTTCTATGGCGGGCCTAGTAGGCTTCGTAGGGTCGCTTTGCCCTCTGGCAATCCTTGCTAGGCCTCCCTGCTCTCTCCCATATCCCTTCTCGGGGTTATCTGGTCCTTCGAGGTCAATGTCGAAGTTGTCTTCTATGATGTCGTCGTCGAGTCCTCGGCCTTGCTCGGTTGCTGCACGGGTTCGGTATGCCGGTGCCATTGTTACCCCTAACGGTCCGATCGAAAGATGTAGAGAGTTCAGAATGTGAAGACCCTCCTATAGATGGGTCTTCATTTAATTGATCAGAGTGAAAGGAGTATTATACGATACAAATACTACTACGAAGCATTGACACTAGTACTGCATGTATTCAAACTGAACTCTGAGCCTTCTAACATTGCTCCGAGTTCTACTAGTATAGTTGTGCGCGGGTAAGCGAGGTCACATGACTCTCCACCTCCGGTCTCTCGGTGGTATAGTTCTATACACCGGGTCCTGCGACCCTTCTAGTAAGACGTCGTGACACGGTCTGTAGTGGCCGACAGAATGGCTGCTCTTTTGAAAAGCCGTGGTATCAACTGTGGTGATACAGTGGGTGTCTTTACCATCAACTCACCAGAGATGGTCGTGACTGTGTATGCTCTGTCAAAATTGGGCGCTGTGGCAGCGATGATTAACACCAACCTGCGAGGTTCGTTGATCATACATTTCCAATATAGGGGAATAAAGCGCTTACACTAGAGACAGACGATACCTTCATTCATAGCCTAAACGTCTCTGGCTCCAAATTAATTATTTCAAGCGCAGACCTATCTCAACACGTCTGCGCCGACCTACCGCACTTCACATTCAACATGGGATCTTTCGAAGGTGCCGAAACAGGCGCAACCGAGCTCGTCACCTCGGAAACTCTGCAGCAATTCTCTCCATCGGGACTTGCAGCCGCCAAGCGCAACCCAAAAGACCTCTGCGTCTTGATCTACACATCAGGAACAACCGGAAAACCCAAAGCCTGCGCAGTCCACAACATGCTCACCCTGATAACCTCCACCCCACTCTCAGCAGACGCCAACAACCCCTCAAAGTATCACCCATTCCGCATATACTCCCCCCTCCCCCTCTTCCACGGCACAGGCTTCTTTACTGGCCTCTGCGCCGCCGTCGGCAACGGAGGCACGTTATGCCTGGGACGAAAATTCTCCGCCTCGAGGTTCTGGAAAGATGTACACGACTCAGGCGCAACCCGCATTCTGTACATCGGCGAGTTATGCCGGTACCTCCTCGCAACACCGCCATCACCCTACGACCAAGACCACAAGTGCATTGTTGCAAGCGGTAACGGGCTGCGCGAGGAGATCTGGGAGAAATTCCGCAAGCGCTTCAACGTCCCTGAGATCCGCGAGTTCTACCGCTCAACTGAAGGAGTTGCCAAATTCGATAATCACGGTGTTGGAGCTTGGGGTGCTGGCAAGGTCGGGTTTTCGGGGCCTATCCGCCGGTTCTTGGAAGATGACACTTTTATCGTGAAGTATGATACCGATACCGAGATGCCGTACCGGGATCCTGTCACTGGGTTCTGTGTTCGGGCTGCGCTTGGAGAGGAGGGTGAGGCAATTGGTCGTGTCCGGGATCGTGGGACGCTGATTGAGTATCTGGGTAATAAGGGTGCGACAGAAGAGAAGCTTCTGCGTGATGTGTTTCAGAAAGGGGATTTGTTCCAGCGGACTGGTGATTTGGTTGTTCAAGATGAATCCGGGTGGGTGAGGTTCCAGGATCGGGTTGGTGACACTTTCCGCTGGAAGGGTGAGAATGTTAGTGCGGGAGAGATTCGGGACCATATCTGTCGGATTGAGGGTGTACACGACGCTGTGGTATATGGAGTGAAGCTGGGCGGGTATGTATTGACGCTGTATTGTTCTCTTTTGTTTGGTGAGATCGCATTGCTGATGGTCTCTACTAGATATGATGGCCAAGCTGGAGCCGCTGCTATCACACTAGAATCGCCAGCAGCTGAGACAGAATTGATGTCGACCTTGTACAAGGAGCTCAAGAAGAAAGGTGTTCCTTCATACGCACTGCCTCGATTGGTCCGACTCACTGAGAAGTAAGCATTCCCTTGCGAAATTGACTGTGATAATTTGGCCGTGTCACTAATCAAATTATAATCCGCAGGGTTGCCACGGGTGTCACTTTCAAGCAGGCTAAAGGTGACTTAGCGAAGAAGGGCTGGAATCCTCGCCAGGACGGCGGGGGTGACATTCTGTACTGGTTGGACAGCACAAAGTATCGGAAGTTGGAAGAGCAAAGTTGGGCAGAGATTGAGAGTGGTAAAGCCAAGCTCTGAGCTTTTACCTTTTATAATGCATCCACTGGTTACCCCTCTTTAGTTTAGCAACTGAATAGACACATATGGACTCGGAGTGATCAGAAATCATGTCCTAGAAACCTAAGCGGCCAGACAATGAACGCCACCCAGTGTTATACAAACAAGTTGCACTGGGTCCACTCGAGTGGTTCCAAAACACGATAGCGATAGTGGGGCTTGGGGGATTTATACAATGGACCTTGGTGTGGTAGCGTAGTCGAGAGCAACGTGCCCGTTGTAATAGCATTGTCGTCAAAATCGGCAACGGCACAGCATCTCGCAATGTCATCGGCGGCTGACTTGGCGGTATCTTCTCATGTTGTATAAATGCGGAAGAAAGTATCCTTCCCCTTGGCACCACGCCAATTTATACAAGGAGAAAGGGTTCGCTTTTAATTGCGAGTATAGGGGAAATGTGTTGAATAATATACTGTGGGAATAGTACACTAAACAGCATGTAGTAACTGGGATTTGTATCTTTCATAAAGGGGTAAAAATGAATTATAAAACTGTCTATCTATCTAAACTCCTAGGCATAAAGCCATATTTATAGCTTCATTTCCACCCCTATAGGTTCTATCTGTTTCTTTTAAAGAAATGGCGGTGTTAATACTAAGTACTAGATTCTCTAAGATTCTATTAACTGAAAGCAGTCCAAATTAGAATATAGGTATCCGATTTAGGATACTCGACGATATATAGTAGAATATATGATAGGGGCGTCAAACTATATCGACGCCGCTAATCCTAATTCCGTAGGAGTCTCGTAAGACTCGGCGCTTTAAAAGAACCATTCGTATATACGAATTAGGGTATATATAAAGCGACGTATACACAAAATTAATTAGGGTTTAGCGTTAAAAAGGACCTAATTTTAAATGTTAATTATAAAGAATTAACTTAGGTTTTTAATACGCCCCCTTAATATAAACCCGTAATTAAAGTCGAAGTATCGGAGGACTTAGTTATACCTTATACTTATCGTCGGCGAGGGTTAGGAGGAAGAGCCTATAGCTCTTCTTAGTATTAAAGAGCTACCTAATATCGTCCTTATCTTTATTATTATCCCTAGTTTTTATAGGGAGGACCGGAATAGTCCTTTCTTAGGGGTATAGAGAAGAGAGGGAGGAAGAAGAGAAAGGAAGGGTACTACTAGGATTATTATATAGTCCCTTTATATATTAGAATCGATTAACAATCAATTCTAAAGTAAGGTAAGAGATAAATAATTTCTCTTAGTAGTATAGTAACTATATATAGTATAATAACTATATAATAGTATAATAACTACTTAGTAGTATAACGACTACCTAGAAATAGTATATTAAATTTACTATCTCTATATACTATAAAGGGCGCCCCCTAATCAGAATTAGGGTTTAACTTTAGCCTAGCTATAAAGAGCTTAAATTAGGGTAAAGCTAATAGTTTAGTAAGGCTATCTATACTATTTTTAGTACCTTTTATATAGTATAGAGAGATCTTCTTTCTCTTAATTTACTCTCTAATCTAATACTAGTATACCTTAATATATTTAGTACGGCTAGTATTCTTTAGATTAATAGTTATTAAAATCGTAGATTAACTATCGCTAAAGAGCGGGATAGGGGCTATTAAAGCTTATTATAGTATAAGATTATTAATTAATCTTTATAGCTATATAGCCTTACTTCCGGCGGTAGAAAGGGCTATATATTTAGCTTTAGTACTAGACTTTATAGTACTAGATTATTACTAAGATTTCTAAGAAACTAGGCCTCTAGCGAAGAAGAAGATATAGCCTATATAGCTCTTTATATTAGTATATAAAGTATAAGAGGTATCTATATATCCCTAAAGATTAAGATCTTTACTAGCTATATAGGTAATAGTATAGTTACTAGTTCGGCTAGTATATATAAGAACTCTCTTTACTAGATCTTAATATTTATTATTAGGATTAGTTAGGAATTAGGATAGTATACTTACTATAAGAGTAAGATCTAGCCTTAATACTATATTTCTATAGTTTATAAAGCTAATATTAGATTAATACTTAGTAACTACCTTTAGTACTACCTATAGCTCTTATTCTTTAGTAGGAATATATACTAATAGCGTTAATAGTTTTAGGGTTTTACTCTTTATACTAACTAGCGTATTTAGTCCTATCGCTTTCTTAGTAATTCGGTCGATATAGGTCTTTTAAGAGATTGTTAAAATACTAGCTTCTCTCTAGTAGATAACTTTTATAGAGAGGTAGTACTAAAAAGGACTAAGATTTATTATAGTCTACTTAGTAGAGATTAATACTTTTACTTTATTAACTAATTTAGTAGTTAAAGCTATAATTAGTATATTATTAACGTATATAAAAATATATATAATATAGCTATTAACGTTATTATTACCCCCTTAATTATAGTAAGGGCTACTTTATAAGTATAGGTATAGATCGGCTTTTAATCTAGTAAAGCCCTTCTTTAATAAGAAGCTACTAAGTATATTAAACTAGTTAGTAGCTAACTACTTAAGACTATAAAGACTAAGCTTTAGGAGGTATACTAAGCCTTTAATCTAATCTTCTTTAAGGCTATTAGGGTAGTATATATAAAGCTTCTCTTTAAGAGGTATATTTAGATATATATTACTAATATCGATATAAGCTATAAATAGCTTTATCTTTACTATTACGGTAAGTAGTATATAAAGTATCTTATATCTACCTATACTTATAAAAGTCTCTTTATAGTCGATATACTCTTATTATTAGAAGCCCCTTACTACCTAATAAGCTTTAAATTTTAAAGGGTAACTATTAGTATTAAGCTTTAATTTAAATACCTACTTACCGGTTAATATATTAATACTTAGTAGTGGTATTAGGACTAATTCCTAGAGACTAGTAAGCTCTAGCTATTTTATCTTAACTTTTATAGCTTAGTACTACTAAGGCTAAAAAGGTAAAGCTTTAGCTTACTTTATAGTCTTTAGGTTAGAGAACTATTTTTAGTAATTAGTTAACTATAATATTAGTAGTAGTAGTAGGGCTAATAGCCCTAATTTTAGTATATTAATACTAGTTTATAGTACTATAGTTAATAACGTTAGTACTTATATCGTTACTTTATCCTTTCGTAATATTATTAAGAAATAGATATAATTCCTAATCTTATTATTTAATTAACGTAATTCCTCTAGTAATATAGGAGGTACTTAATTAGAAGTATCTAAGTCCGTATCTAATAGAGTCTTATTAATTAGCTTAATAGCTTCTTTATTAACCTTACTATTACTAATATTATTATCGAACTAAAGGTCTTTAGTAGTAATAGCTTCCTTAGCGCTTATTAGTTAGGGGAAGTAAGACTTCTTTAGTCTAATCTCTAACTCTTATTAAGGCTTTAGTAGATCTAGGTTATTATATAGAGTCTAATTATCCCTTTTATTAAAGATAATATCTTAGCGAATAATAATCTCTCTCTTAGTCTCTGGATCTAGTTTCTAGATCTAGTATTATACGCTATAGTAGTTACTATACTCTACTAGCCTACCTAGCTAAGCTCTTAGTTATAGATACTTACTAGTAGTACTTTTAACGGTAGCCCGGATTTCTTCCGGATTCCTAACGGTATATATATTATAGCCTAGGACTCGAAGAAAGCTAAGATTTAGCTTCCTACTAAAGCGGATCTTATATAGTATCTTAATAGGTTAGTCTAATCGCTTCCTACTATAGTATATAGTAAGGTTTCTTACTATTATAACTATTTTTATGATTTCTAGCTATAGATAATCTAGTAGCTTAGTATTGTCTAGTATAGAGTAGGTTCTCTCTTATACTAAGCGTATTATATATTTAACTTTACTATTTTAGCTATAAGTATACGGAGCTAAGAAGTAAAGCCTAGTATTAGTTTCTCTAGCCTACTTTTAGAGGTAGTAATTATCGAATTCCCCTCTATTATTACTTTAAAAAGTAGCGATCTCTATTTTTACTTCTAGTATCTTAGTATTCGGTAGTAAGGGTAGATCTAGTATTATAAATACTTTAATAGCGAGCTCTCTTTTATTAATATAGCGCTTTACTATATTAATAACTAGATCTATAATATAGTCTTTATTAGAGGTAAATTAGATATCTCCCTATCCGTTAAAGTTATCGACGTTAATCATCTAATATCTAGCCTAGCTACTAAATCCTCTAGGGATTTTACCTCTACTACCTAGGTCTAAGTATACTAGATCGCTAGTTTTAGTAGATCTATATAGTATTAGTACTCTCCTTAGTACTAGCTAGGCCTTACTAATAATATAATACTAGTATAGCTACTTTAGGATTAATAATCCCTTTATATTAATCCTATCCGTAGTAGTAGTAGTTTAGGTAATAGTAGTTATCTTAACGTAGTATAGTTAGCGATACTAAGTATCTATATTTACCCAATCTTTCTAGAGCTTAATAACTTACCCTAATAGGGTTAAAGAAGCCGGTTAAACTAAGCTAGCTAGTAATACTACTTTTAAAATAGTAGACGTAGCTTCCGGCTAGATATTAATAACTATTATTACTTACTCTATTAACTAGTCTAATATTCTAGATTAACTACTCTTTAGGCGTATTAAGCGTATAGTAGTATATAAAAATATAGGACGTATATCTATCGGATATATATTAACTTAGTTAAAATTAATTTCTAAGTCCTTTAGGTCCTTACTCTCCGATTCCTAGGAATCCTCTATTTTAGAGGTAAGGTATTAGATACTTTCTATTTCTTCCGAGTTAGTTACTAGAGCGGTTATTAGCTTCGTAAACTAGTAAACTTCTTTAATATTAAGAAGCTAGTTCTTACCTAATCTCCTTCCCTTTATAAGGGTTAAACTATCTAGTTTCTTAAGAATTAGTTCTTAATTATTATAAACTACTAAAATTCCTTTATTAGCGAGTTTAGACTAGGATATAAGGTTTATACGTAAGTTAGGTATATATATAGTATTAGATAACCTTAGATTCCTCCTATTTTTAGTGCCGTTATCGATAGTAAGTATAACGTTACTAATTAGGCCCTTAACGCTCTTTATACCTAATACTATATAAATACTAGTACTATATAACTTACTAGTCCTAGGTATAAAGTACTTAGGAGAGTATATTATAAATAAATTATATACGGTATTATATATCTAGTCCTTTATTAATAAGGATCTAGTTAGTATAGTATAGATTAAGGTTATAAAGGTATTAGTTATATTAATATTTATACTAACCGGAGCTAGTTTAGGATACTTTTACTAGTACTAGTATAGCCTCTCTTATTATAGTATATATAGGTTAGGACTAATAATTTAGGCTTATCCTTACTTTTACCTTTCTTACCTTTAAATTTAGTATTAGTGACGAAAGTAGACTTAGAGGACTTAGTATTACTACTTTTAGTAGCGAAAGCTTTAGTAGCTTTCTTCTTATTAGAGAGTGCTTTTTCTTCTCTATATAGCTTACCGTAAATATAGTCGAATTAGTAAAGATTAACTAGATTAGTAGTCTTACTAACTAAGGCGTCAAAGTTAGATCGCTATATATACTATTCTAGGCCGTCGAGGTAGTATATCAATTTAATATATTTCTTAACTTTATTAGCTTCTTCGGCGGTATACTCGCCTTACTAAGTGATAAGCTTATTATTCTATAAGGACTTAAAGGACTCGATTAGATTAGAGATTAATTTATACTTTAAGCTAACTATCTTCTTAATAGCTATTACTCCTTCTTATATAGTAAAGACTTCTTTAGTCTTATACTAGTCTTTAAGAGACTTCTATATTCTCTTTAGCTCTAGATCCTTAGAGAAGCAGAGGTTCTTATTAATCTTAGTACTAATAGTATTTATAATTATTAATTATACGTTACCCTTTAGTACTTTAAGAAAGTAGTACTAAGGATAGTAAACCGGTAAGCTTCCTACCTAGCCTTCGATAACTTATTTAAGGAGGTTTTAGTTTATTAATTACTTTATATTTTAGGCCAAGGTATAATAGTTAACCTTACTAATAAGCGATAGGAACTTAAATTAAGCTCTCTTTCTTCCTAATTTAGTTATATCCTTAACGAAAGTAAGATATCTAATAGTAGTGGCTTCTTACTAAGCGGCTAATTAAGTAGGTATCTACTCTCGTATAGAGAAAGTGGTTTATTTTCTATAGCGATAAAGGGATAGTTCTTTATTAATAAAGTTATTATTCGGAGTTTAAATATACTTTCTAGCTAGCTACTTACCTTTACTAGTAGAGTTTAATCCTAGTATAGGGTTATTGTCACGACGTCTTACTAGAAGGGACTAGAAGGGTCGCCGCAGGACCCGGTGTATAGAACTATACCACCGAGAGACCGGAGGTGGAGAGTCATGTGACCTCGCTTACCCGCGCACAACTATACTAGTAGAACTCGGAGCAATGTTAGAAGGCTTAGAGTTTAGTTTGAATACATATAGTACTAGTGTCAATACTTCGTAGTAGTATTTGTATTGTATAATACTCCTTTCACTCTGATCAATTAAATAAAGTCCTATCTATAGGAGGGTCTTCACATTCTAAACTCTCTATATCTTTCAATCGGACCGTTAGGGGTAATAATAGTACCGGTATACTAAACCCGTATAGTAACCGAGTAAGGCTAAGGACTCGACGACGATATTATAGAAGATAACTTCGATATTAACCTCGAAGGACTAGATAACCCTAAAAAGGGATATAGGAGAGAGTAGGGAGGCCTAGTAGGGATTACTAGAGGGTAAAGCGACCCTACGAAGCCTACTAAGCCCGCTATAGAAGCTTTATCTACTAGCGTAGTCTAAAGGATAGTACCTTCGACGTAAGAAGAAGACGAACTTAAGGCTATAAGAGCCTAAGTATACTACCTTACTAAGCTCGTAGAGTTAATAGAGAGATAATCTTAAATAGAGGAGCGTATCGCGAAGATTACTATAATAATAGTAATACTAACCTATAAAGGACCCTACTAAGGGGCCTCTCCGTAAGCGATACTAAGGACGATAATAGAATAATAGTCGATATACCGTTAGGATACTAGGTTATAGGTATAAAGTATCCTACCTACCTATCTAGTATTAGTAAGTACTCTAGGAAGTTATTCTAAGAGTATAAGATCTAGTAAGCCTAGCTTAATAACTACTTCCGATAATATCCTTATTATTTTATAAATAATATTATAAAGATTAGCTAAGGCTTCGAAGTACTATAAGAAGATATAATAATAGTATAGGAATCCTATATAATATAGGAAGGAGTGTCTAAAATATACTTAGAGTTTATCTACTTTATATAAAGTATAGTAGATAACCCTTAAGTTATCTACTAAGAAGCTAAAGAGTAATAGTATAGATATATATAAAGGCTAAGAAAATCGGTTATAATATACTCTCTCTACTTAGACTAGATAGCTAAGAATATACGTATTTCCCCTACTAAGGAAGCCTATAAAGACTACTTAATTATAGGGGTATACTTAGAACTAAAAGTTAAAGAGTAATACTAAGTAGAAGTAGATCTAGACTATATCTATAGTAACCTATTAGTATAGTATTAGTCCCTTAAATCTAATATCTAATCTATAAAGAAGGCTTAACTAAGTTTAAAGTAAGAGTACTCTAAGCTAAAGAGGATAGAGAAGCCTACCTACTACGTAAAGCGATAGTACTTAAAGATATAAGACTTAAATAAAAAGGTACCTAAGAAGATAGGGAAGCTAAAATACTTAAATACTAAGTTTAAAAGGAATAGGAAATCCCTACCTATTTATAATTACTATAATAGACTAGGTTATAAGAAAGATACCTATTATAGTCTCTATAGTAGACCTAGTAAGTAAAACTAGTTAGGAAGTAGTATAGATAAGGTAAAAAAATAGAGATCCTAATACTTTAAGCTATAGCTATATTAGGAGTTATTATATCTAAAATATATACCTTAAAAGCCCTTATAAGTAAGGTACTTATAGGTATCGGACTAGAGAATATCGCTACCTATACCCTTATAGATTATAGAATAGAAAGATCTTCTATTAGCTAAAGATAGATAAAAGAGTATCTAAAAGACTCCTAATACCTACTATAAATAGTTAAGGCTATCGATAGGTAAGAGATTAAGTCTTATAGGGTAAGAGAAGTAAAACTTAGTATAGTAGATAATATAGGGGAGATAAAAAGTTATACCCTTATAATAGAAGTAGTAGATATATAAGGATATAACTTAATCCTAGGATTCGACTAGTTAACTAGTATAAACCCTATTATAGATTAGAAAGTAGCCTTATAGAGGTACTATAGTAACTATTAAGGAGTAGAGATAGAGAAGATTATAGTCTAAGAGTATACCTAAGAGCTCCTTAAGGGTTTATAATATACCCTTACCTACCTCTAGTTAAAAATAAAGGATACTATATAACTAGTAGCTATATAAATAAATAGCCTACTAGAAGAATATATAGACTTCGTAGATATATTTAACCTAGTAGAAGTAGGAATAGTAATATTATACTCTAATATAGATTATATAATTTATCTTAAGAAGGATATATAACCTCTATAGAAAGT